>SOPF01027594.1:0-30989 GCA_012979155.1 Hypericum perforatum
TTTATAGAATTATTTTAACCTGGTAAGAGATTTAGATTTAATTAATTCTGTTTAGATTACACCTCAAATCTCACTTGCCGGCTATTTTATCGGAAATCCTTGCAGACACTACCGAAAGTGAGTTGTTTTTTAACAAACTTAGATATTAGATGACTTTGAAGAAAATATTTACACAAAATGTCATTCAATTCCAAGATATCTTATTCATGGCAATGCTTTAAAATCGAGTTGATGTCACACTTTTTAGTTTTAGTCCTTTCGAACTCCCTTAAATAAATGTTGAATCTGGATTAATAAAAAAATAATCAAAAAACTAGAAAGAAAGAGGCCGGCTAACCTTGGCTCGACCACAGTCCAAGTAATGAACAAGCACCTCGATCATCTCATTCCCAGAGAAGCAGTTATGGACAATCTTCATCTTCATCAACCGGTCCTGTATCGGCAGCCTCTGCCTCAACACCCGAACCACCGCCAGGGCCTCGTCGTCCTCGTCGTCGCCCTCTTCGTTGTCGAAGCCGTATACTGGCATGGCCGGCGCGTCCCCTTCGCACTTGCTCCCCAGCATCTCCCTCATCCTCCGGTCGAACTCCCCGCTGTTCCGCAGCGAGTTCAGCGCGACGAGTCCCCCGACGAGCTTCTCGTTGAAGAATATCCGCGGCACTTCGTCACCACCCGTCCTCTCCACGAGCTCCTTCCTCCGGTGAGGGTAAACGTCGACGTTTACCTCGACGAAACGAAGGCCCCTCTCCCGGAAGAACCTTCGGACCGCGGTTGAGTCCCTGCAGTTCGACCGGGAGAAGAAGGTTATCCGCCCCTTGACCGGTTCCTCGCCGGAAACCGCCTTGACGATGACTTGGACGCCGGAGAGGTTGATCTCCGTCACGTCGGCGGCGTCCTCCTTGGTGAGGAGAGAGAGGCGCCTCTTAATGAACGTCTTGATGGTGGGGACCACGTCGTCCACGTGGGGTGGGGCTGTCGGAGAATGGTGGAGGAGGAAGAGGCCGCGAGGAGGCTCCGGTTTTGGGAGCTCCGAATGGGGTTGGATTACGTGTTCCCCAAAGAAATGGTTGCCTCCGGTTCCTTTAAGGCCATCTTCTTCCTCTTTGTTCAACGAATTGTTTGTTGCAAGAACAACGTCGGAATCTCCGGCGCCGGCGACCGTCATCTGTCGGAGGAAGAGAGAGAAGGAGAGAGGAGAGAGATATATTTTCCAATATGGGGGGGGGGGGGGGGGGGGGGGGGGGGGGGGGGGTATTGGTTATAGAGAGGAAGCGATTAAATAGGGAGTGGGGGTTTTGAAGGAGAGGAGAATATTCATGGGATGTGGGTGGAGAGACAGATGAAGTTTATGTTAATTTTCTGTTTATACAATTGTTATCTGGATATATAATCATCTATCACTAGAGTTTATTTACATCTTTAAAATGTAAAAAGAACTAACAAGTATAATTAACAATATTGTATTCTAATTCAAGATCTGAATTAAATATATGCATGTTTTTGTGAATATTTAAATTTAATTAATTGATGCTAAAATATGAGGAAATTTACATGATTTTGAACTTTATTTATTTTTTCCAAATAAAATTTTTACATTTCGAAAAGTTGAAATTTGAACCACTAACATCTAAAATTATCAGTTACATGTCAAACATAATTAAATATTTCCATATTTATTCGTAGGTTTATGTGTTTTTTACAAACGAAAAATGAAAAATCGAACAGAAGCTGTCAAACGCGTTCGGACTTTACTTTGTCCCGGTGCCTACTTTTCTCTACGGTCTTCCTCTTTAATTCAATGGGTTTTCCGTCGAAAGAAAAATTCAATGGGTCAACAATCTATAAAGGTCATAGCTCGATTTTTTAAGAGTCATGCTCATAATGTGAACCATATATTAAAGCTAAAATATTAAGATTCTTCATTTTTCAAATCCACTCTTACAATGACCACTTATTTCTTTGGAAAATACTTGATATGTTTTAATTTTATAATCTTAATATTTGTCCACTAAATCAATAAATTCATATTCAAATACATTTTTATTGAAAATTGACATAAATCTTTTAAAAAAAATTTATTAATTATTTATGGAGCTCCAAAAAAATATTTATCGAGCCAAACAAGATTTTAATATCCAAAAATAATGGGGTCAAGTCTTTATATAGCACAAAAATATTTAAAATACAAACCATCAAAAGAACTACTTATAACGTGAAAGCTATTAGGAGGATTGTGTAACCCTCCACTAAAAAACGACTAGGGCTAACGTCAATGATTTTGGGATCCCTTCTCACAAAATTGCAGTCGCTGGCCTCTATAAAATTTTACTACGGAAAATTTCAGTGAAAAAAACTCATAGTAAGAATAGAGCACCTCGATACCGCGATGCACCCTGATGAATCATCATTAGTTGCACTATTATAATAGAAGAAACTAACTAATGTGGTCCTCAAAACTCAGAAAGGTCAGGTTGTGAATGACCTCCGAGAGCCGTACATAAGGATGATTAGAGAGATAGAGAAAAAAGACAAGCACCATTTTTGGTGGAATATTTCCCTTTTTTCTTCACCCCTCCCGAGGTTGCCTTTTTTAGGTATATATACTCTTCAGCTTAGGTTAGGCCTACTACTAAAGCTAGTTATATCTCACTCTTGTTGGATCTTCTACTATGGCCTCTAGCCCATACATAAAATAAACTAGTCTTAGGCCCACCACAAAGAAAACAAAACATAAAAACATAACTCTCACGGTTACTAAGCTCACGAGACTCCCTCAGTTGATTCTCATTTCCTCCTCCTCTACGCATACTATTTTTCCCTTCTAGCAAGCTTCCTTTTCATTCTCAGGCACATAACACTAACTCCCCGCAAGTCATCCGTATACACTTGAAGGCAGAAGTCAAAAGGCATATCATAAATAATAAAATTAAAAGGGATTGCCATGCCACACTTGAAGAATGCATCTGTCTCGATTACCTTCATGCTAGATATACTAAATGTGGACCTCCTAGCTCCTTGCTACCAGCTCTTGAGAACATGATGTTTATCACAGGATAGGTATGGTCAGACTTGTGACTGACATAGAGGATGGCCAAAGACGAGTCAACCTCCACCTAGACTTGGTAGAACTCTCTCGCTTACATCAGCTTAAGCCCAATAATGAGTGTCTAGAGCTCCGTAGCTAAGGTGGTACAATTGCTAACACCCTTCACAAACCCGAATAACTACTTGCCACCCATATTATGGACAATACCATCTACCCCAGCAAGTTTTAGATTGTCCATCAAAATTCCATCCGTATTAAGTTTGAAAAAGCCTTTCATAAGACAAAGCGTGGAGATAAGGGTCTTGTCACAATGGGGTAATATAGTAATTTAGTCTTTTAGAACACGAGCAACTCCCATAATTATGAGATAATAAGGCAGAAGGGTGTCCCGAGATGGTGCTAGTCCAAAATACAAAATTACTCCTCTATTGTGAGAGCTACCAATAAGCCATAACAAAAGTTATCGCAAAAAGTGAACCATCCTTCAAGATTGTGGTGTCGGGATGTGGGCCTGGATTTAATATCGAGGGTCTATCTTAGTAAAAAAATCTTGTTGATGGCATGCTTGTAGAGAGAATCATAATGCTTTATAATATATATATATATATATATATATATATATATATCCAAGAGGTTGACTATGAGCTTGGATTTAGGTAGACAAACTCATTATCTTGACGAATCATAGAGATACCCAAGAGGTCGTATACAATCCTAGCCTGGATCACGAAAGCCTCATAAAAGAGAATCAGATCCTCGACAAATATCAGTTTGGATAGGAGAAGAGAACATCGTGTCAACCTGAGTGAAACTCATCTACTAGCCTGTACAACTTGTTCAATTGCATATGAGAGTCTTTCCGTACAAAGAATAAAGAGGTAGGAAAAAATGAGATCACCTTGATGGATCACTGAGATGGATGAAAACCTCAGTCTTTCCCCAATTCAAAATCTTAGCTCACTCGGTCTTAGCTCACTCGATCCTAAATTTTCTCAAGATCAAATCTGATGTATCTTTGGGATGGTTGAAAACCTCAGTCTTTCCCCAATTCAAAACTTTAGCTCACTCGGTCATAAATTTTCTCAAGATCAAATTTGACAATTATCTAGTAAGTCGATTCCTTCTTGTGGGCCATCCCGTTAACTACTTCTCGAAGGATGTTATCCATCATAAAGCAACATGGGATTAAATTAGATTCCGTCAGGCTGAATATCGTATATAGAAAAAGTTTTAAGATTTTTGTGCTAATTTTATATAAGAAAACACCACAAAAGCTGATAGGACAAAAAAATTGATTACAAAACTCGTTAAAACAAAATTTCATCTCATTTGATGAAAAAAAAAACCAGATCAATAGCGTTCTTGCACTGTTGAATTGATTAATTTTATATGCCAAAAATAAATTACACATGGTCGTAAATTTGATTGTGGTTAGAGTTGGTAGAATAAATACATTTTTTATCTGGTTGAAGTATTTTTATTATCCTCATTTATGATTAATAACTTACATAATTACATATATTGACATAATTTTAGTTATTTTCGTCTATAAATCTCTATTATCTTAGAATCGAAGTTAAGGTTGGGCGATTTTCAAAAAATTTTGATCAATTCAGAAGACTAAAACTCGAGTAGAATAATTCATCCATGAAATCACAGTGGATCCTGTCAAACTATCTCGCATCCAGAGGATCCATAAAAGAAGGGAAGGGTTATAAATCATTAACGACTTTCCAAGTTTGAGAAATTAAAAATTGGCCTTACTGTGGTGATTGTTGCCAATTGAGAGACCTCTTAATAGTATACGTTTTTTCGAAAAAGTAAGGATATCCCACATTACAGGAAAATATCGAAGCCAAAGATACACCAAGTTAATCTTTAGATTCACCCAGAAAATAAATCTCTAGATTTGCAGTTGGCCATCGGAGTTTAAGTATCAATTCAGCCCACTATAGAGATCAACTACCGTTACAGTAAAATATGTGGGTTATTAACACCTATATTAAGTAATCAAAATGACTTAAGTTCTCAGGATATTAAGTGACATAAATAAACACTTGAAACTTAAGAACTAATTATATGTGTTTCGGCTTTACATAAATTTGTTCTAATTTATAAAAAAAACCAACAAAAATTTAAATTAATTGGTGAAAGAATTCTTTAACTTAATTAGGTCTCAAATAAAAACTTTGAGACTTTTTAAAATTATTAATAGACTTAAATATGAATTATTTAAATAAGTTGATCAAATATATAGAATAAAAAAACACTTGTCGAAGGAAATAACCAAGAAACTTGAGGTAGGCGTAGTTGCACCTTGCGAGCTCCGCAGAAAGACAACTAAAAATCCACCGCCGGCCCAATAGCGAAATGGATAACTTTTGGGGTCCTCCGTTTTTCTTACGGAACGGAGTAAAGTCAACGTTCTACCGGCGTAACCGAAGGGGCCAGTTTTAGTTAACAAAGACAAGGCGCGATAATGACTAAGAAAGAAGAATATATCACGATGGATTTGCCGTAACTGGCCCGCTCATAGTTTTCGTCGAAGTTTCCCTAAAAAAAACTAATGATACGAAATATGTTAAACAACATTTTCTATTTTTTTATAAAAAAAAATAGTCAACATTTTCTAATATTTCTTATGACAAAGTAATTAAATATGACAGCTTACTGTAAGTTACTTTTTTGGCTATACACCATTTAAGTACCAAATTTGCGGCAATCGATAGTTTTTTTGTTTGGTGTTACTGTTTATCCAAAATTACGAATTTAGTACCACAAAATTTTTTTTTATCAAAATGGTGTTTCTCACTCTAAATGCCGGGTTTTAAATCCGAGCTGACCGGATGCTGGATTTTTAATCCAACCGAACCAGAAGGCAGGTTAAAAACCTGGCGTCCGGTTGAGAAAAAAAAATCCAGCATTACCGAATGCTGGGTTTTTAACACGCTTTCTTGACCGGATGACCAACCAAAAATCCGACATCCGGTAGCATTGACCAATTTAAAAAACAGCATCCGGTTATCCGGTGGTGCTGGTTTTAACGGAGTAGAACAAAAGTTTGAGATTTTTATCCACCAAATGACGGATTTTAATCCCGTTTTTTGGTCAAAAAATATATATAAAATGATCACGACGGTTCTCAGTTGGTAGGGAACAAAAAAATCAGCAAAATTGTTTTACGTTGTTATTTACAGATCGACTTAGCGAGCGGCGGTATCAAGCAGGTAAGTAATCGTTAATTTGTGTTACACTTCCATAATTAAGTAGTTATGAATTTTATATAACCGTTGATTTTGTGGATTAGAAATTGTATAATTGTTGATTTTATGGATTATGATTTATTTGAATTTGTATTATACCCCATGGATTTTGTGGATTACAAATTATATGCGTGGATTAGGAATTATATAATTGTTGATTTTATGGATTATGATTTATTTGAATGCATATTATACCCCGTTGATTTTGTGGATTACGAATTATATGCATAGATTAGGAATTGTATAATTGTTGATTTTATGGATTATGATTTGTATGCGTGTTATAACCGTTCATTTTGTGGATTACGAATTGTATAATTATTGATTTTGTGGATTATCGGAGTTTTGAACTGATGCTTGAATTCGGATGAAATTTTATTTGAACACTTTTTTTTGTTAATTTTTTTGATGTAGATGTAGTTAAGAATGTCTCGAGAACTATACAAATCGTAGTGAAATATGATGGAGTAATTAAGAAAAATAGGCTGACTGGTTTTGAGTACGAAGGAGGATGTGAAGTATGGTTGAAATTTCATGAAGAATGTTAACATACAAGAGGTTACGATGAAAAGTGATGGTAACAAAGAAATATAATCTTTGATATTTAGATGCCTCGTAGCTTCAAGAAAGTTTCGACAGCTTTGTATCAAAGACTAGGAAGATGTTGTGAATATGATGCGGGTCATGGTAAACATATACGGAGTAGAGGTAAAGGAAATTTTGCTTGATCTAATTTTGGAGAAGAGCACATGTGAGGAATATCACCCAATTTCTGCCGTCCAAGAAAGCCAATCAAACAAAGAAGTTAATGTGGGTTTGGACTCAAGCAATTCTTATGCAATCATGAACTTGGACTCAGAAAATGACGAAGAAGAAGAGAAGGAAGAAGATCCAAATGAGGAAGAAGAAGAGAATGGTGAAGAAAATGCAGAAGAAGGAGGATTTCAGTTGGATCTTAGAAGAAGAATCACGTTGGTATGCACAACTTCCCATTAATGAGCATGATGAACAAGCAGCCATGACACTCTATACTGATCAATGGGGTTATGAAGATTATTCCAACAGTTGTTGTTGGCTTTTGAAGGAAGGTAGTCTGTGAAAAACCAAAAAAGAAGTTGCGCGGGATATAAAGACTTACGCTATGGCAGAGAGCCGAGAGTACGTTGTTAAGGAATCTAGGCCGAATACTTATTGTGTGAAATGTAAGAAAAAAGCCAAAGAATAGTGCCAGTAGAAGATACGTGTATCACAGGATGGAAGAGATGAACTATTCAGTCATTGAAAAATTATGAAATACAACCAACCCCATACATGTGGTCACCTTTCGGATAACCTGGATCATTGACAACTCTCAGTAGAGTACATAGCATAGATGATTACATCGAGAGTAGTAGATGAACCAAATGTTTCTATCAAGTCTTTGTGGAATAAGCTGTATGGTCGCCTGAAGTATATGCCTTCCTATGCAAAGACTTGGTGGGCAAGAGAGAAGGCATTCAAGATATTATGGGAAGGTTGGGAAGAATCTTACAGTCAGCTACTACAATAGCTTGCAGCATGTCAAGCAAGTAACCCTGGAACTGTGGTTCAATGGGAATTTTTCCAACAATGAGAGTTGGGCATGGTTTATGGAGCAAGTAAGATTGCACATTGTCACTAACTAACTAGAAATATGTGTTATCTCTGATTGACACCAGGGTATATTAAATGCAATGGCAGATGCACATGGATGGAGACAACGTATGGATGTTGCTCATCGATATTGTTTGAGACACATTGCTAGCAATCTTAATAAAAGGTTTAACAACCCTGTAATGAAGAACGTGATGAAGATAGCAGGTATTCACATCTTTATCCAAAGACTTTTTATGGTTAAAGTTAGTTGATTATCCAATATAATATCATATGAAATGTAATGTGTGTAGGAATGCAAGCCCAACCGAAGAAGTTAAATGGTATTTAACTCAAGTTTACCAGGTTGATAAATAGGTCTATCAGTGGATGATTGAGGCTGGCATAACTAAATGGAGTTTAGCACTCGATAGCGGACGTCGATAAGGTCACATGCTGACAAATATTGACAAGTGTGTCAACAAAGTTTTCAAAAGAGCACGATGGCTTCTGGTGATAGTAGTGGTTGCATAAATTTATGCAAGACTTACTGATTATTTTCAGGGGAGAGCGACAACGTGTATTGAAGAGTGTGTTCCTGGTGAGGTAATATTGTCAAGGAAGCTCCGTGCCAAGTTGGAAAAATGGGAGAAGAAAGCTGAAGGGATACCATCTCAACATCTAATGCTCAAACAAGTGATTTTACTGTAATGACCAAACCATCACGTCATACCAGAAAAGGTGGGAAAGTATATCGGGTGCGTCTGGATAGAAAAATATATCAATGTGGTAAATTTGAATTTCACTATCCATGTTTACATGCAATAGCTTATTGTATTAAGATGGGCATCAATGACTATAAAATATATGTCAACCCGTACTATCATCAAGAGACAACATAATTATGTTATTAGTACTTATTTGTACCACTAGGAAATCCTACATATTGGGTAATACATGAAGATCAGACAGTTATGCAACTTATTCCTGATGATAGAACTGTGCAGGATAGAGGTCGACCAAAGAATTGAATACAAAATAAGATGAACCTAGCACCTTTGTGCATCAAATGTACTATATGCAATGGCAGGGGTCATGTAAAAGACAATTGTATAGACATTACTGCTGTTGGATAATTTAGAGCAAAAAAGCAGCAAGAGTAGTTGCAAGGGCCGCAGTAATGCAGCTAAGGTAGCCGCTAGGGTAGCAGACATACCTAGTATTAGTACATATCGTATGCAGTGACTGTTATGGTTCATTTGTGATGTAGCGATATTAACTTAGTATTGTTTTTTACACAAATGCTTACGTAAAATATGTGTTGATGTTTATGCATTTGTTTGATGTTGCTTGTTTTTCTTTCAGTTATTCAGACATAAGCAGGCATGGTAAGGGTCACGTAGGATCTGACGATGAGGGTGAAAACGAATATGAGTACCATTCACCACCTCGTTCATCCATATACTAAGCAAAATAATACAGGAATATTATGACTCAAAGTTTGGCAGCATCTTTAGACTTCTTACAAAGCCACCCCCAAGTTATGTTGACCCAGTAGCGAAGGCCAAGGCTAAGAAAGAAGCAAAAGTGAAGAAGAAGGTAATAAAAGAATTATTTGGCGAGCCTAATACGTGAACATATGCCATGGACTATCTTCGTTAAGAAGGTATTTATTCATAGCTAATTTAGGAGAATTAAAATGTACATATTAACATGCACATGTTTTCGTATATAAGTTTGACTTATAAAAGTACAGGAGTATTTCTCAGGATTTCACTTGAGAAATTTAAGCGCACCAACGTGACTGTATCATCAAAGATGTAATGTCAATAATATATATTGTAATTAATTTTATTATTATGACTTGCTAATAAATGATTTTATAATCGTCAGATAATGCTTGTGCTTGTTCAGAGTATGCATCCCTTTTATGATGGTCATTATTTTGCAGATTTTAAAGTATATACTATGAGCCTTATTAAAACAATAGACTTGAACGTTACTAATAAAATTTTACTAATATTGTGCTTGTTGTATATGACTATTCGAGTGAGTATCATAGTTTTATAGATAACAAAACTGGGACCATACATCCAGGATGTGTTCTCATTCTTCGGAATGTAAGCCTTTAAATATCTTGTGCACTTTATATAGCCATCTGAGTATGCCTAAACTATCCTGACAAATCTAAATTTTGTAGGTGAAGGTCTTCTGGACTTGCAAATAATTCAATAGTCTTAATATTGGCAAAGAAAATGTTTTGAAGGTCTTTCTGATAAAAGAAGAAGAAAGCTCAGGATCGACCAAGCATTATTGATAGCCAGTTGTACCAATATTAACACGTATTTATTTGTTTGTTAGAATCACACAATAGAATTATGATAATTAGCATTGAACGTAAACCAAACAACTATTGTAATAAACATGATTCATAACAGTAGGTACGTCCGATGCCTTTCACAACATCATAAATATTTGGTAAATATTACAATCAAACCTTATTACTTTTTCTTTAGAGCCTTATCATTCTTCGAAGCCCTCTTCTTCCTCTCGAACACGTACTTCCATTTGTCTTTACCCCCTTTTAGCAAGCAGCCTCCTGTCGTGCAATCTACTCCTACCTCCTTCGCTGGACATGGTGGCTAGATGCAAATTGGCTGTGCTACTTCATATTGCCCGTCAAAAGAACCTTCTTCAATTTCAGCATTACTCTAGTCATACTTTGAACTGCTAATTGTCTCCAGTCAAGGCATAAAAAAGGTTTACCTATGAACAAAATAACAAACACATTAATAACCAAACAACTTTATCCATACTTTTATAATCACAAGTTTACCTATATGAGCCACTCGTGGATGTGTGTCCTAGCACCTACAGCTGAACACGAATAGGCTATTGCTGGAATGAGGATGAACCTTGTATTAGAATAAGGATGGACCTTACTGCTAGAATAAGGACGGGACCTACTACTAGAATGACTAAGGGCCCTGCTGCTGGAATACAGATAGGCCCTGTTATTAGAACGAGGATGTATGAAACTCAGGCATGCAAACAGCTATAGACATTTGCAATCTTGAACTACTGAACCTGGAGCACTCAGAGTTGAAAAGAGTGTTCGAACTTATCTGCTCTCCAAAAAGCCCTCCGCTGAAACCACAACAAGAGAAACAACATAATATGTAAACATAATTACCTAAAAAAAATGTAATCACATAGGTTGTAATAAAAATAACACACATACCTTTGTAAAGGCTACAAAAAGGTTTGTTGGGGTATATATGAGCTGGACCCATCAACATCAAGAGGTGAGTGCTGTATGAAAGGCGCTGATGCTAGATATGCTATCTATTAACTTGGAGACCTCGGTATGGGGAGCATTGGACTCAACCGTGGTTCTGGTATTGGCATATGGGTCTGTGAACCTTGACCTAGATAGTCCGACCACTACATAAGAGGAACATCAATGTGAGGCACATGTTGACCTACTGATATATTCTCCCTCCTACTGAGCATATTCTACTTTCGCCTTGTAATAGGCATTCTCTCTGACTCTTTTACATTATAGCAAAATGTGGGGTGTTAGAGTGGAACCTGCTAGGCCCAAGGTATGTCTGTATACCGACGCTCCTCACCAATAAACTAAAGCACAACCACAGATAAGGAGCGAATTTGTGGATCACACTGAGATGAGTATCATATACGCTCAACAGTATCTGCCTGAAAAATGACAAACATGTTACAACTTGTAATATGTTCATACCAAAATAAAGCATAAGTTAAATAATAATAAAAATAGGAACTTACATTCCGATTAACCATGGCTCCTGCATGACTGATGAAGCACCATGTATGCAACTTGTACCAGTCCATATACCTATCGTGGTAATGGACTTTGCCGTACTCTGTTGGCAGACCTGGAGGGTAGACAAAGTTATGTCAGAATTTCTTCCACAGTTTTACATAGAATGTAAAGACTTCATCCCACTTTGTTTTAGTCTAGCTATGACCATCTAAATATGTACTATATGTCCTATTATCCAGCTTTGGTGAATGCGGAATATCTTGGACATAGCCAAACTATCTAAACACTCGATCATGGTAATGCCATTCCATGCAGTAGAATGCTATCAAAGGCACACGCGTCAACCACAACTGTCGATCTCGGTAAACCATACTTGGTAAGGACCCAATAATGGCTTCCGAATACGGAACCCATGTAACCTACAAGAAAATATACATTTCATATGATTATGCAAAATATTTGTACAAACAAAAAATTTGAAAATTCCTAGCTAAACTTACATCTTTGTCCCTGAGCTCATCCAACAACCACCGATATAATTTCACGATCATACATTTCTTCGACTAGCACTGATTTATCCTTCCATCCCACCTAGAAAAACAATATTATGTGTTAACTATTTTTTTTAAACCCTAAACACATAAATACCAAGTCCAAGTAGTTTATTATTACCTGATGCCCAATGTTTGACCAAATTATGGGATTGCTGGATCTTTAATGACTGATCATAGTGGGATGATCCTCTCAATAACCTACATGTAAACAAGGCAAGATCTCCAGTGATAGAAACACAAGTCCGATCAGTAGCCCAGCATAGCTGGTTATATAGATGGGCTAGAAAAGTGCTGTCCCAGCTATATGTGCCAATAGACTCGCAATCCATTAACATAGGCAACCAACAAGAATTGACCCTTGACTCAGTTATCTCCGCAAATAAGATGCAGCCAATCAGGCACATAATGCTTGTCCATACATACTGACATACAGTATGATCGTCAGCATCGTCAACCAGGTCAGCAGGGTCATAGAACTCCTCAAACTAGCAGACAAAAATGCTGTTATCAACCACATAGCCTGGTATATCCTTTGGGCTCTTACCGAAGCACTGCATATATAAATCTCCCAGTCTCTAGGTGTCTGCTGTCTTGTTAGTGGGAGGCCATCGATGGGGAGTTCATATAATATGGCTATATCCTAAAGCGTAATGGTCATCTTCTCAACCGGTGTGTGAAATGTATGCATTTTTGGTCGCCAATGCTCCCTCAGTGCTATAATCATAGCTAGTTTGATTATAACATGATCGATACACCAAACATCCAAAAAACTAGCTACCTTCATATACTCGAAGAATGCCATGTTCGACACCAGCTTCTGCTTCCATTGTCGCTAATAAATCTTCAAAATAGCATTCACATCAAAATCATCATCGCCACCGGATAACTATTCCAAATGGCTTATGACCGATGCACTTCTTACCGCTTCAGTAAAGTCCTATATGAAGGATCTCCATCACCAAATATCTCTCCTTACTGCTATGACGATATGTCTAAATAAGTATTTTTTAAAACAAAATGTACTGATTAGTCACCAAAACCATACTAACCATATTCAACTTAATTGTCAACTAATTATTCAAAAAATCATAATAATCAAGCTATGATTCAATTTAATTCAACACTTTCAACAAAATCATCATTCAACAAAATCCAAAATTTTTATTACAAAATTCCACATAATCAACAACGACCAACATAATAATCAACATATTAAGAACAATTCAACATATTCAACCAAAATTCAACATATTCAACCAAAATTCAACATAATTAACCCAATTCCACATAATTTAACCCAAATCAATATATTTATTCAACTAATCCTAATCAACATAATTTACTATTAATTATTCAACTAACCCTAATTAATATAATTAACGACTAATTAATTAAAAAATTAATAATTACGCTTAACAAACCATACCAGATGTTGAGTCAGGTCGAACACACGTTGGGAGATGCTCGGGATGACCTGGGAGGAGGAGGATTGGCCGAGAGAATCGAGCCTTATCCGAGCTGACCTAGGCCAAGCTAGCTCGATCTAGGCCGAGGGGAGAGGGCTGCTGGGGGGAGGAGCTCAGAGGAGCTAGCCAGGGAGGAGCTCCGAGGAGGTGGTCGGCCGGAGGGACACGGAGGAGGGTGGGGCAGAGGATGGGAGAAGAAAGGAAGAAGAGAGAAAGAGAAATGGGTGGCCCAGCTAAGGATAGGATTTTTAACCTGCTAACCGGATGTCGGGTTTTTGGTTGGTCATATGGTCTGGAAAGCAGGTTACAAACCCGGCATTTAGTAAAGCCGAATTTTTTTTCTCAACCGGATGCCAGGTTTTTAACCTGCTTTCTGGTTCGGTCGGATTAAAAACCCAGCATCCAATCAGCTCGGATTTAAAACCCAGCATTTGGAGAGAGTAAACATCATTATTTTGAAAAAAAATTTTAGTAGTACTAAATTCGTATTTTTGGGTAAACAGTAGCACCAAACAAAAAAATCCCAATCGATCAGCATCTTGCAGGCTGATTTTTAAACTTTTTTCTCACAACTTGGATGGCTGGGAGATACGGAGGTTTTTCTTACCAATGACAATTTTGTAATTTTTGGATGGGAATAGAGATATTTTTGAAACTTTGAATGATAATCTCGTGAGGGAAAAGACGGACTAATCTGTTAGTTTGAGAAATATCAGAGATTAAATAAACTAATTTTTTCACGCATCATGACTACTTTCAAATTTTCTTAAGATTTAACATAAAATCTTTTATTTGAAGCCGATAAACTTTTAAAGGGATTTAATTTCCACGTTGTACACATTCAACTCTCGTGGGTTATACTCCGGGATTTGGTTCGACGTGTAGCTTGAGTTCCAAATGGCGCTATCGAAAACCAAGTCCCAAGTTGATTCCAACCAAACCAAAAGGACATTTTCTGATCAAAACAGATGTCAAGACAATTGAACTAGTCAAAGTCAAAGCTTTAACTTGATATTTTTTCGGTGGTCTCACTTATCCACCCAATTTAATGCTAACTTTCGTAGTTCTAAAAGTACTAGATTTTATTTGGATATTATTTTTGAGATTTGATAAAAAAAATTAACGAATATTTAATATTTTGTTTGTTTTCAATAGTGTTGATTTAGTGAACTGAACTTTCATGGAAGTTAAGGAGAGTTATTTCGCAGATGTTTTTTTTGAAAAGTAAATTTTCATACAATGTCAAGATTTAAATGTTGAGTTTTCTAAATTTTATAACTTTTTTACGATTAGGCTGCAAACCATCTAGTACTTCGCAGAAGCTCTTAGAAGCGATAAGAAATTATTCTATTTTTTTTGGGAAAAATTATATTGCTAAATGGGTGAAGTAAAGTGTTTCTGATACACAGTAGAAGGGCTATTTATACGCAAGTGGGCCGAACTGCATTTTACTTGAGCCAAGCGCGTATGGGCCTAGGCCTACGTCATTTCCCTTTTGTCTTACCAGATGAAGCTTTATAAAGCATGAGACCTGTGGGCGCATTACAACATGTAGTTCTAATTTAATATTTTTGTTAATCTAGAAAAAAAATATTGACAATCATTATTTTTTTTGGTTTATATCATTTTTTATGTGGACATTATTAAATTGTCTAATTTAAATTTGAACTAGATAAGACTTTTAAAAATAGTTAAATTATTCTTACAAATATTTACATATTCAAATGTTTATTAATTTCAAAATAGTAAATGTTTTTCTAAATATTTTATTATTTAAAATATATCAACTGAGCCACAAATATTTTACTCATTGAAATTCATGTCACATTTTGAATTTGACATATTTTTTCGAAAAAAATGACATCGAATCTCATAGTATCGAAGAAATTAACAAATCAAAAATTTTGAGGTCAGATGTGGAGCAAGCTGTGCAGGGTGGTTCGGGGTGCATACGATGGAGAAATGGAGGAGAGAATAAATATTGAGAGAAAGAGAAATGAGGGAAGATACTGGTTTTTAAAGATAAATTACATTTAGTCTCATGTAGTTTAGCATATTTGTCTCTCGTCCTCCTCTATTTCGCAAGTGCATTAAAAAAATTCCTTTGTCTCATAAATTATACACTGAAACTGTTGAAATCAAAACTGGAGTTTTTTCGATAGTGGACCACACGAAATAAAAAATAACCCTGACCAAAAAAATAAAAAAATGCTCATTCTCTCCCTTTGATCCCATTACTTAGGAGGAAGAGGGAGGAGGAGGAAGAAGGGGAAGGAAGAGGGGGCAGTCCGAAAGAGGAAGGAGGAGGAGGGAAAGGAGTAGGAGAGGAGAGGAGGAGGAAGACGGAGGAGAGAGGGAGTAGGGGGAGTCCAGAGGAGGAAAAAGAGAAGGAGGAGGAGGAGGGAGGAGAAAGGGACAGAGAAAGATGGTAGAGAAGGAGAGGGGGAGGAGAGTTCGGCGGAGGAGAAGAAGAGGAGGGAGGACGGAAGAGAGGGGAGGAAGAGGGCGAGAGGAGGAGGACAGAGGAGGGAGTGAGAAGAAGAGAGAGTGTTTTTTAGATCAAAGATATTTTTGTCATTTCGTGTGGCCCTTTACCAAAAAAAAAATTTGGTTCCAATGTTAGGATCCTTAGAATATAATTTTGCCAAATTAGGAAAACTTTTTAATCAATTTGTAAAATAGAGAGAAGAAAAGAAAAATATGTCAAATGACAGGGATAAATATAATTTATCCTTTTTAAATGCCAAAATAATATTTCATTTAAATATTTATCTGATTTGGTTTTCACGTTTGGTTACACATTTTTTTTATTGTAACACCATAATACAAAATTTGACCAGAATACAAAAGATTGTCATCTACATTGAGAAACAATATATATTAGTAATTAAAAGAATAAAAATATTTTGAATAAAAATAAGAGTCAATTTGACCTTGGGACAATAGTGATTGGATTTACGAATTAATCGAAGAAAATATCATTTTTAAAATTTATCACATTAAAGAGGGTTTGAGTTTAGTTTTGAAACCAATAAAAATATATTTTTCCACCAAGTACAAATAGACCAAAAAACTATTTAGTTTATATTTAAATAAAAAATATTGTTAATTGTAGTAATTTTGTCGTTGAAATTAAATTATTAGAAATTAGCATCTAAGATTATTTAAATATTATACTAAGTTGATATATTGCTAATATAAGAAGATGACAATTAAATGGCCATTTGAAGAAGTAAAAATAAGTAATCACAAACTATTATCTTAAAATGCAAAAACAAGTAATCACAAATTATTTATTGGAGCTTACCTATGTTGTATATCTTGTTACCTTTTTGAAGAGTATTAATGTATTAACATCCAAACTCCAAAACTGATGGAGATGAAGATGATGCTCATTTTAGGGCGAAACATTTTGAGGGGGGAGAGAATGATGGATATGAATCTACTTTGTATTTCCTGGATAAACACGATTAGTTAGCTAGACCAAAGTCTATTATCTAGTCCTTCGAGCTCTTTTAACTCTTTATACTAGGACTTTTAAATCATTTGTCTTGCTGTCTTGTGTTTTCTGTTTGAATTTGAAAACCTAAGGCTTTTATCACTCTTGTTATTACGCTCTTTGCTGCATTAGTTGGTTTTAGTGACCAGCCGTATGCTCCATCAAAATGCCACCAAAATGGGATGCAAACAAGAGGGCGAACATTAGGGAACATCCACAGCTTCGCATGGACGCTATGCAAGAATAAATGAAGGGATAATTGCCCTCGCCCCCCTGGGGTTTGCGGAAATTAGTGATTCAGCCCCTCTATTTTTTTATATTTAGCCCCTCTAGTTTGTGAAAAGGGTATTATTTAGCCCCTATCACCGGAATCCGGCCATTTCTCCGGCGAAAATGGACCTGAGATGACGAAAATACCTTTTTCCTTTAAAAAAGTAAAAAAATAAATTGAAATACAATTGTAACTCGTATTGAGCTGAAATTTTTCATGAAACATCCTAAAAATATACATTATTTAGTAAACTTAAGCATATTTAGTAAACTTGTCCAACGTGACTAATGTATATTTTTAGGATGTTTCATAAAAAATTTCAGCTCAATACGAGTTACGATAGTATTTCAATTTATTTTTTTACTTTTTTAAAGGAAAATGGTATTTTCGTCATCTCAGGTCCATTTTCGCCGGAGAAATGGCCGGATTCCGGTGATAGGGGCTAAATAATACCCTTTTCACAAACTAGAGGGGCTAAATAATAAAAAAAAAAATAGAGGGGCTGAATCACTAATTTCCGCAAACCCCAGGGGGGCGAGGGCAATTATCCCTAGAGATGCTTGCCACAATTTGTTTTCTTTGTACTATACCACCGAGTACCAACCAGCAATATGAAACCATTGCACCAAAACCTCTGGTTGATAACCTATCCTTAAATTATGAAGTTATTATTGGTAACTTGTAGGTGCCTATGGTTGATTTAGCACAGTCGAGCACGATCCGTTAGCTGCCAGATTCAAGTTCAAGATTCCAAAGTTCACAAGCGCGCTACATTTCGACAAGCTTTTAGACTTTCGAATTGTACATGTTGATCGACATGTTTTGTTGGTTATCACGTGGTTTCAAGGTAGTGGAGCAATATGGTGGCAATAACTGGAAGTAGCTCAAGCTCAAAAGAAAACGCCTCCCATAAAGTATTGGCCCCGGTTTATTATCTACCTAAAGATAGTATTCTTACAATATAATTATGCTCGTACTTTTAATCAAAAGCAATAAAATTGTAAGAATTGGGCAAGAATTAATTGGAAACTGTTATGTTATAAGAACCTTTTTGATATTTGTTAAATATTCGGGAAGTAGTTTGTAATCTGGCATCTTTTTAGTTTAAGTGAAACTAGGGTTAGTATGTTTTCCTTAAACCTAATAGATCATTCACAAAATTCGCCCCTTTTGTCTAGGAGAGAAAATCCGCGAAGCAGAAGGAGATCGAGAAGGAACAAACAGATCCAAAACAACCGCGCTAGAGCTTAGGGGTAAGATTAGCTCTATTCTTTCGTCCTTGTCTATTAGGAATTGTACAGATTTAGGGAAAACTCACGAAAACATATTTCTAAAGGTGAAGAGAACGACCTTGCTAATCTAGGGCTTTTGGAGGATCAAGGCAGGGATTCCGAATTCATAGTGTAAGCTTTACCCTTATAGCCACATAACTTAGATTTCGAAACCCTGTTAGAGACTGATATGAAATTGTTTAGGATTTCATAAATGAAAGGAAGGAGAGTGTGTCTGGGCCGTGGGGTATTGTCTAGAGTTATTGGAGGTAAGTGAATTCTGTCTTTGTTACGTGATTGTTATATTGTTCTTAATCATTGATTGTGTGTAATTGAATTCTGGAATTTCAGATTAGAAATTGGTGATTTGTATTTCGGATTTATTGATCTTGGATATGTGAATCGGATCTTGGATGTATGATTGATTTTGAGTTTGGTACCTTTGGATTATTGATGATTGAATTCGGATTGTCAGAATTTGGATATGTGATTGATATGATTTATGGTATGCGAGATTGTCTCATACCTATTGGGCTCTGTAGTTCGCATATATGGCTTAAGGGGCTACCGGATAACCTGAGATATGTGTGATCAAATGGACAGGGAGTATGTAGACTATCTAGACTCATAGACGGAATACCCTTCCATCTATTGGGCCTGCCTTGCAAGCATGTTCTGGGTACTAATCTGTGCCCCACAAGGATCCCATCATGATAAATAAGGACTCCAGAGCTCCATATTGAAATTGGAACCAATATGTGAATGATTGTATTGTCAGTGTTGCATGGCGTTGAGTGTATTAATTTTGTATGTTGATATCACTGTGTTGTGGGATTCCTTACTAAGGTTATGACTCACCACGTTTGTCTTCTTGCCTGTTATAGATAGTAGGATATCGGGACAAGAGTAGAGGAGAATTTGCATGCATTGATTTGAACCATTCATTTCATTTTGAACCTTTTTGGATTGAGTTTTAAACTATTTACTATTTTGGATTTCAGACTTTGCGAATTTCAGATTTTCATCGTTTGCAATAAAAGATAGTTGTCGCGATTCCTTTCGGATCGTGACATTTTATGGTATTAGAGCATTTTATTTTTTATAATAAAAGAGAATTTGAAACCATTCACATTCGCATTTGCATGCATGAGAGCGATCCTGGGGAGTATTAGGGTTTAGGTTGTTTACGGTAGAATATTGTAGTAGAAAGTTAGGTGCACATTCTCGCGTGTTTTTTTGCGTCAAAACTGCCAAAACTTTGAACAGCCATAATTTTTTACTCGTTGATCCGATTTTATACTATAATATATTTTTGGAAAGGAAAATTCAAGATCTACACATATTCCTGCTACGCCGGAACAATTGAGTTTTGAAGTCAAATTTTTTTTATTTGAAAGTTGTTACACCCATTTAAAGTTTTTTGCTAAATATTTTTCATGTTTTGACAAAAATTGTCTAAATTTTTCGATTAGTCATGATGTTGCAATGATGTTTGATGTTGTGATGATGCTATGATGATGTTGAGACGGTGTGATCATGTTATAATAGTTTGATTTCATTAGGATGTTGGGATTGTGTGATCATATTGTGTTGTGATTGTGTGATCATATTATGTTGTGATTGTGTTGTGATGTAGAACTGTTATACTTGTTCACGAATAGTGTAACCAAATAGGTTAGTATTATTCTAACTTTCCAGGTAGAGAAACTCATGGCACCACAAACAAGAAGCATTACGTCCAAGGGCAAGGCTCCAGCAAGTTGAGTATAGGCAAGCTGGGTCTAGGCAAGCTGGGTATGGACAAGCCAGAAATCCCACTGTGAGCACACCAGGATTGCCATGAGTACTACTTACTAATTCTCAAAATGTGGTCTCTGAGGTAATAGTTGAGTCTGACACCCATTCAGCCACGAATGAACCACTAGTTAATGCTGCAAATCTAGTAAACTTAGCACCATAGCCTCCATTAGGGCAAAATCCTAATGGTACATTGTTACAAATCCTAGGCCTCCTAGTTCAGCAGTAATAGCAACTAGCAGCCACAGTTCCCAAACTAGTGGTCTTGCAACAACCCCAGTCAGTGGCTGCCAGATATTGTGACTTCCAATGGGTTAAACTACCTAACTTTGATGGTACCGAGCCCATACAAGTAGAAGATTGGGTGATGGAGGTGGAGAAGGCATTTCAGATTGTCCAAACCCCACAAGCTGAGAAGATAACATTTGCTGCTTATCTGCTGATAGGCGATGCCTTGAGATGGTAGAAAACCTAGAAACAGGTACACAGTGATCTATTAGTTGAGAGAGGTAGAGCATACAATTGGGAAGCTTTCTTGAAAGACTTTAGGGAGCATTTTATCCCTGCCTCTCGATGGAGGGAGATAGCACGGGAATTTGATTAGTTGGTGCAAGGAGATAAGATGACGACAAAGTATGATGAGGAGTTCATACGCCTCTCTATGTTTAAGTCTGCTACTGTGATGGATGAGGACACTCAAGCTCAAAAATTTGAGGAAGGGCTGGTTGAGGAGATCAGAGACCATGTGGTACCCCTGCTACTGCCCACTTATAAAGAGGTGATGGAAAGGGCCTTGGTAGTGGAATAGAACATCCATCAGAGAAAGAATAAGGAACCAACTAAGAGGAAGTTGGTCCCTAGTTAGGTAGTGGAACTAGCAAAATGACCATATACTCCCAGAACTGATGGAGGCAGTAAGAACTCTGGCTTGTTGTGTGCGAGGTATAAACGAGCTGGTCATATGGAGGAGCAATGCAGGTGGACTACTGGAGCTTGCTTCAAGTGTAGGAAGATAGGAAATCTAGTGGCTAGCTACCCAGAATAACGAGCACAGCCAAACTCTGCCACTTGTGCCCTCCCACAAGCAGGTGCTCCTAGACCCACTGCTCGAGTTTATACACTCACTCAGGAAGATGCAAGACAAAAGGGAGACGTGGTGACAGGTAAAAATTTCTGAGATAATTACTTTGCTTACTTTACCTTACATGAATTAAGAAACTATATGACCACGATGATCTTGATTACTTTATGTGACATGCAAGTTTTTAGTAGCTGGTGGTTTTGCAAATACTCTATTTGACTCAGGGGCTACATACTCCTTTATTGCTGAATATTTTGTACGAAGACATAAGATAAGTTGGAGTATTTGTGATGAGGAAATGGAAGTAATGGTGCCCCTAAGAAAGACCATTGTAGTAGACCAAGGGTGTGACTGCGACATCCAGATAAATGGTCACCAATTTTTTGATGTTTCAAAATTATGAGAATGATGGGTTTGGATGTTCTCCTTGGGATGGATTGGTTAGCAACTCACCATACATCTATTAATTGTAGAAGAAGGACGATAATCTTTTGACCTCCCAAACAAGAGGAATTCATATTCAAGGGCAAGGCGACTGAAATTCCCTCACCATATTTAATCTCAGTCCTCAAAGCAAAGAAGTTAGTATACAATGGTGCTGTTGCCTACCTTGCTACTACAGTGGACATTCGAAATGAAGTCACCCTAGAGCAAATACCTATGACTAATGAATTTCCTGATGTATTTCTGGAAGACATACAAGGAGTACCCCAGATAGAGAAGTAGAGTTTTAGATTGAGCTGATCCCTGGGGCTCGTCCAGTTTCCAAAGCACCATATCATATGGCCCCTACTGAGCTAAAAGAATTAAAGTCACAGCTGGTGGAGTTGTTAGATAAGGGCTTTATTAGACCCAGTGTTTCACCATGTAGAGCACCAATACTGTTTGTGAAGAAGAAGGATGGGAGTATGAGAATGTGCATAAATTATCGAGAACTAAACAAGCTCACCATTAAGAATCGCTACCTGTTACCGAGGATTGAGGATCTATTTGATCAACTGAGGGGGAGCCTAGGTATTCTCTAAGATAGATCTTAGACCAGGCTATCACCAGCTTAAGATATGGGAATAAGATATACCCATTATGGCTTTTCGTACAAGGTATGGACACTATGAGTTTTTAGTTATGTGCTTTGTATTAACAAATGCTCTAGCTAAGTTCATGGACCTCGTGAATCATACCTTCAGGCCATATTTGGATAAGTGCATAGTGATGTTCATCGATGACATCCTGGTTTACTCACCCAATACAGAAAAGCATGAAAAACACTTAAAGATGGTGTTGCAAATTCTTTGGAAGGAGCAATTGTATGCCAAATTTAAAAAGTGTGAGTTCTGGCTCGAGAAGGTGGGGTTCTTGGGACATGTTATATCTGGAGATAGAGTTTTCATAGACCCAAGTAAATTTGAAGCAGTGGTGAATTGGATACAACCAGGGAATATGGCAGATGTACGTAGCTTTCTCGGATTAGCGAGCTACTATTGACGGTTTGTGGAAGGTTTTTCCCAGATAGCCATGCCCCTAACTAGTTTAACATAAAAGTAGTAAAGTTTACATAGATGGAAGAGTGTGAGCATAGCTTCCAAGAGTTGAAGAATAGATTGATATCCGCACCTATACTAGCTCAACCAAGGGAAGGGGTAGACTTCGTAGTCTATAGTGATGCCTCAAAGAATGGGTTAGGGTGCATGCTAATGCAGGAGGATAAGGTAATCGCTTATGCATCGAGACAGCTCAAGCCATATGAGAAAAACTATCCTACTCATGATCTAGAACTGGTAGCAGTTGTTCATGCCTTCAAAGTCTGGAGACACTATCTCTATAAAGTACGTTGTGAGATATACACAGATCACAAAGGCCTTAAGTATATCTTAACCCAGAAGGAATTAAATATGAGACAGCAAAGGTAGCTAGAACTAATCAAGGACTATGATAAAGGAATTCGCTATCATCCCAGAAAGGCCAATGTGGTAGCGAATGCTTTAAGCAGGAAGAATAATCATTTAACCCTAGTGGTGAAAAATGGGCTAACTGCACAGGAAGATTTGATACAAGAACTAGAGAGATTAGAACTAGAGAATACTCCATCTATAAGGTTGTTGGCAAGCATGGAAATGGAACTTACTCTTCGGGTATAGTTGGGGATGTGATAGGGCCAGAATGATGCGTTGATCTTACTGAGGCACCGAGTTGAACAAGAAGAGGTAGAAGACTTCCATATAGGAGTGGATGGAATTCTATACTATAAGGATATGATTTGTGTACCTGCCTCCCAGAAATTGAAGAATAAAGTGTTAGAATAGGCTCATTATGCTCGACACCCAGGCAGAACTAAAATATATCAAGATCTCAAACTTAACTTCTGGTGGCCAGGGATGAAAAAGGAGATAGCTAACTATGTGGCAAGCTGTATGATTTGTTAATTAGTTAAGGCCAAACACCAGCAGCCAACTGGCCCTTTACAACCATTGGAAATTTCGCAATGGAAGTAGGAAATGATCACTATGGACTTTGTGACAGGAATACCAAAGAGTTTGCATAGGAAAGATGCTATTTGGGTGGTAGTTGATCGACTTACTAGGACATCACACTTTTTGGCTTATAGGACAGGAATGTCTATTGAGCAAATGACAGAACTATATATTAAGGAGATAGTACAACTTCATGGAGTTCTGATAAGCATCATGTCAGACTGAGATGCAAGATTACTGTCTAGATTCTGGAGTAGTATTCAAAAGATGATGGGGACAAAACTACAATTTAGCACTGCCTTTCACCCACATATAGATGGGCAGTCTGAAAGAACCATACAAACTCTGGAAGACCTACTAAGAGTTTGTGTTCTAGACATTGGGGAGAATTGGGAAGGCCCCCTCCCTCTAGTATAGTTTGCATATAACAATAGCTTCTAGGCAAGCATAGGTATGGCTCCTTATGAAGCCCTATACGAAAGAAAGTGTCATTCACCCATTAGCTGGAATGAAGTAGGAGAAAAGGGGATTCTCGACTAAGAAATATTTAAAGAATTAACTAAAAAAGTGCCCGTGATAAGGAGTTGGATATAAATGGCACAGGATCGGCAAAAGAAATTTGTAGACCAATATCGCAGGGGAGTAAAGTTTGAGGTAGGAGACCATGTGTTCTTAAAGGTCTCTCCGACCAGGGGTATTCATAGGTTTGGGGTGAAAAGAAAACTCAGTCCGCGGTTTATCAGACCATATGACATTATTGAGCAGATAGGAAAATTGGTATATCGACTGGCACTACCCCCAGCTCTGGTAGGAATCCATGATGTGTTTCACGTATCTATGCTTTGAAAGTACATCCAAGAGAAGGGCAGATAGTGCAAGAGATTCTAACTAAAGTCCGCCCAAATATGAGTTACAAGGAATTCCCCTTGAGAATCGTAGACTCCAAACTACAGCAACTCCGTCGGAGGAAGATTGAATATGTCAAAGTGTAATGGAGTAACCATATAGAGAGAGAGAGGCTACTTAGGAGTTAAGTTCAGAGATGAAGGAGAAGTACCCATACCTCTTCGATCACACAAGTAAGTTTGAGGAAAAACTTTATTTAAGGGGAGGAGAATGTAAGAATTGGGCAAGAATTAGGAAACTGTTATGTTATAAGAACCCTTTTGATATTTGTCAAATATTAGTTTGTAATCTACCACCTTTTCTGTTTAAGTAAAACTAGGATTAGTACGTTTTCCTTAAACCTAATAGATCATTCACAAAATTTTTCCCCTTTTGTCTAAGAGAGGAAACCCGTGAAGCAGAAGCAGATTAAGAAGGAATAAACAGATCCAAAACAACCACGTTAGAGCTTAGAGGTAAGATTAGCTCTATTCTTTCGTCCTTGTCTATTCAAAATTGTACGGATTCAGAGAAAACTCAGGAAAACATATTTCTAAAAGTGAGGAGAACGACCTTACTAATCCAGGGCTTTTGGAGAATCAAGGCAGAGATTCTGAATTCATAGTGTAAGCTTTATCTTTATAGCTGTGTAACTTAGATTACAAAACCCTATTAGAGACTGATCTGAAATTGTTTAGGCTTTCATAAATGAAAGGAAGGAGAGTGTATCGGGGCCGTGGGGTATTGTCTGGAGTTATTAGAGGTAAGTAAATTCTGTCTTTGTTACATGATTATTATGTTGTTCTGAATTGTTGATTGTGTGTGATTGAATTCTGGAATTTTGGATTGGAAATTGATGATTTGGATTTTGGTTTTATTGATCTTGGATATGTGAATCAGATCTTGGATGTGTGATTGATTTCAAGTTTGGTACCTTTGGATTATTGATGATTGAATTCAGATTATTAGAATTTGGATATGTGATTGATATGATTTATGGCATACGGGATTGTCTCATACCTATTGGGCCCTGTAGTTTGCATATATTGCTTAAGGGGCTACTGGGTAATCCGAGGTATGTGTGATCAAATGGACAGGGAGTATGTAGACTATCTGGACTCGTGGAGGGTATACCTTCCATCTATTAGGCCTACCTTGCAGGAATAGTTCGGGTATTTATCTATGCCCCACAAGGATCCCATCATGATAAGTGAGGACTCTAGAGCTCCGTATTGAAATTGGAACCAATATATGAATGATTGTATTGTGAGTGTTGCATGGCGTTGAGTGTATTGATTTTGTACGTTGATATCATTGTATCGTGGGATTCCTTACTGAGTTTATGACTTACCACATTTGTCTTCTTGCCTGTTATAGATACTAGGATATCGGGATGAGAGTAGAGGAGAATTTGCATGCATTGATTTGAACCATTCATGTTGTTTTGAACCTTTTTGGATTGTGTTTTAGACTATTTATTATTTTGGATTTCAGACTTTGTATATTTTAGATTTTCATTGTTTGCAATAAAAGATAGTTGTCGCGATTCCTTTCGGGTTGTGACAAAAATATTCACCAAGGTGCTAGATTTTTTGGTGCCTAAATAGAAGAGTTTTATCAACTCCTTGCATTGAATAATCTATAAATGATCAAAGACCAGCTACTGTCTTGGTATATTAGGGGCCTCTATTTGTAACTCTTAAGATTTCCTTCATATTTTTTCTCCATAGACAATGTATGAGGCTTATTACTGGGCTATATTGGTCAAGCATTAACAAGAACATCGTTCATTAGGAGTGTTTGCTCAAAGTCAATCCTTTCTATATGCAATACTGGCTTTGGTAATACCAAAAGAAGATGGGGTATGGAGTTTTTGTGATGATAATTATGTGGTGAATAAAATCATAATGCACTGTAATTTTCACATTCCCTAGGTGGATAATTTGCTAGACCAATTAAGGATAGAGCAACTATTTTTAATAAATTGACCTTGAAGAGCGGTTATCATAAAATTTGTATCTAACCTAGTGATGAATGGAATTCAATCTTTTTAAGACATATGATGGCCTTTTCTAGTGTCTAGTTATATCATTCAGCTTGTCTAATGCGCCAAGACCTTTATGCTCATCATCAATCAAGCATCATGACCTCTCCTGGGCACTTTTATAGTTGTCTATTTTGCTGATATATTGATCTATAGTCGCTCGTTTAAGGACCATCTAAACCATATTTATTCTATTATAGTCATACTTGTGATAAGCAACTTTACACCATTCCTATGAAGTAAAACTTTTTATCTAATTTGGCCTTATTTTTTTGGTATGAAATTTCCACACACGACATCAGTATGTATGACTATAAAATTGCTACCCTCCATAGCTAGCCAACTTTGTGTACCATGATTGAGAGTTGTAGTTTTCATGAGTTGGCATCATTTAATAGACATTTTATTCTACACTTTAGCTCTATTATGGTCTCGATTATACACTCCATGCATGGCAATCATTCATTTGGAGGAAGGATGCTGAGATAGTCTTTTCCTTTATCAAGTACATGCTAACCAATGCTTGTATTTTAGTATTACTTGATTTTGACACTCTATTTGAATTATATTTGTGCTGCATCTAAAGTTGGTATTAAAGCTATGCTAAGTCAACCTAGTCATCCAATGGCCTACTTTAGTGTAAAGTTAAGAGTTGCTTGCTCTTGCTACAGTTTATATGACGTCGAATTCTATGCTATAGTTTGTATAGTTTAACAGTTTAACACTAATATCATTATTTATTTTATCAATAGTTTATGCTATATATTGACCATAAAGCATTGAAACATTTTGCTTTCAAGACTTTTTTTGGCTCATTATACAAAGTGGCAACTCTTTTATAGCAATTCACATTTTGTGTCAAGCACCAATCTGATTCCACTAACATGTGGCTGATGTCCAAAGTTACACGTAGTGTTTGTTGGATGATTTAAGGGTCGTAATAGTTCCTTTTGATTAATTTTGGGATTGATTTCCCATTTATCCCTTCTTTGGCCTAAGTTATATCTCTACAATAATGGGTTCTAATGATAAATTTTCATGCATTGATTATTTTTTATCCAATGGAATTCAGCATTGTGTGCATGATTACAATCTTTTTCATAGACTTATCACTGAGGTCCAATCCTTAGGACATATTGGTCATGATTGGACTACTAAATTACTGCTACACTAATTTTTTTATGAGAAAAGTCCATAGATGGTTCTGAGCTTTTAACATTTTGGTGATGTATTCCTATAGTCTAAAAATATTGCATTTAGTCCTGAGGTTACATATTTTTTTCACGAAAGAGGCTCGGATGACATCTTGAAGCAAAAAATACTCAAAACCAAATTGGAAATATCAATTTTGGTTCTTTTGTTTTTATAATTTTTTAAAAACCCTCCCCTCTCCTCCCTTCTCCTATCACGACCTAAACTAAGGCTGGTGACTCACACTAGACTCCACAACATATCAACATTAAATGCAAGCCTAGCAAGCCTCAAAACCATCTCAGAACATCTTAAACTAAGCTAGAAACAATTTACAAACGTAAGATAAATTACAAACAAAAACCAACAAAAATGCCAAAAGCGCTATTACTATAGAGCATCTATACAGAAGGAAAAAATAACATGATCCGGATACCTCAAATGAGTGGCCCTTGAACGAAGGAATTGGGAATGCACCACAGACTCTGAACACTCAAAATGAACTAAGGTCTCTGAGCATTTGAAATAGATTATAAGTGTAAGTGTTTGAAAAATACTTAGTAAGGGAATAGAACATAACATATTAGTTATGACTGATATATGCGTGCAATAAAAACTTGATCATCTTCGACATCACTCAAATCAAATATAAAATGACCAAATGCTATACACAGAACCAAAACTCAAATATAGATGCATATAGAGCCATTAACAGGTTTTGAAAGGCCATTCCTCTAATTGCACAAGGAATATCCAATTGGCCAAACAGATCTCTGTCCACAATTAAATAAAAGCTAACTTACAAATGTAAGCTAGTGATAGCATACAAATGTAAACTAGTGATATCTCCAACCTATGAGCTCATAGACTAACATCTTTGGTTAGTACGGGAAAACTTGTTCATTTCTCCCACATAAACACATATCGCATCAAACATTTGAAAAATGGATCAGAATCATATCTATTAGACATAACTAATCAGCTCGGGGTTGTTCACAAATATCACACATCACAAACTAATCAAAAGAATGTCCAAACATATCATAGACCAAAACCATATGCATGTGACGCACATCATCAAGGTCTGAAATAAACACATAGAAATAGACAACCAAAGTTATCATGTTCCATCATGTTCCATTCGCTTACTCAGACAAATACCACTTAATAGCGCTAATTCCCAAATCTAATACTTCTTCCACTTAATGTTCCTTTACCAAAATACCTTGGAAAGATCTGTACAATAATATGTAACCACATGATGAGATTAACCCTTGGCTTCCAAAACAAATTCACCTCCAACGCTTGAAAATGACCAACTTACGTACACTCGCAAATCATCATCGCAAATCATCCAAATGTAATCAAATAGTTTCATTCCTTAAACACTTGGTTTCTTTACCAAAAACCCACATGTGTATATACTCTATAAACAAGTTACTCATACTCATACTTACTCATACTGATACATGCACACGACAATCTGTTTTGCAAACTAAATATTAACAGAGTCCACGGTAAGCTCCATCATAATTAATCACTCAGAAATAAGTCAAATACACCAAATTCAATCCATACATCACTTAAACTCAATTCCCTTATATGTTCTCAATAACTCAGAATCTCATAATTAACTTCAAATTCCCAAGATTCAACTTACAAAGTTTCACTCTTTGAACTCACTTAACCTTGGACTCAGTCAGCAAGTCTGACATTTAACAAGCTGTTCAGCACATTTTCTTCAACCAAATAAGGCATATGATATATATTTAGAAAGCTTATAGAGTCTTCTATAATCAATTTGACAATAACCAAGTCCAATTTGGAGTTTAGATAAGCTTACCAAGCCTTCTTCTTCCCCTTGCTTAACTGTATACTTCAATAACCACCTAGTAGTTCAAAACCAATTTTCTGATGATCCCTTAATCCAAATAATACATATGATACACCATTAGAAAGGTCTATTTATCCTCTACAAATTTCTTAACAACCATAAAGTCTAAATCAAAGCAAAATTCACTTACCGAGTCGATGAATCTTCACCTGCTTCTTTCTCTTTCTTCTAACCCTCTCTCTTCTTTTTCTCTATTTTTGGTTTATCACTTATTTTCTGAGTTTCCCACATCTACTATAACCTTCCTGAGCATAAGAAGATAGCTGCTAAGTTATAACCTAGCCTGTTTCACCTTTTTGTTTACTTTTAACTTAGGTTAAAATGTGATTGGTTCCTTGTAAGTTATGGTCCAATCACAAAGTTCTAAATTCCAGCACATTTTTCATATACTTCCTTTAATGTTGACCAAACTTGTAGAAGGCTAAGTTATAGCTCTATGTGTCTAGTTCATAAATCATACTCATTTGCATCATTTGGAGCAATCTTAAAGAAGTTATGGCCATTTTACTACACAAATGTCAATCTGTCCGAAGTAGACCAACTAGCTTTACAAAACTTAGCCATTCATTGAATGAACTCTGTTGAACTTGAACCAACTTGACAAAAAGAGTAAAGAATATATAAATGTACTTCCAAAACTCAATTCTCAAATGGATAACATAATTCAATATTAACCGACCAACTCCTCCCTTTCCCATCCTCCTTCTCCTCTTCCCCTCCTCCCTCTCTGCCCATCTTCTCCCTCCTCTACCCTCCTCCCTCCTCCTTCCCTCTCTACTTCCTCCCACCTCTCTTCTCTCTCCTCCCTTCTCCTCCCTCTCCCTCCTCATCCTCCCCTCTCCT
>SOPF01027594.1:30999-58666 GCA_012979155.1 Hypericum perforatum
GGAGGAGAGGGGAGGAAGGATGGATAGGGAGGAGGGGAGGAGGAGAGGGAGGAGGGTAGAGGGTTGGGTTTTAAAAAATTATAAGAATCAAGGAACCAAAATTTATATTATATATTTAGTTCAGAGCATTTTTTACTTTAAGATGTATCACCCGAGTCTCTTTTGCAAAAAAAACATAATCTTAGGACCAAATACAATGTTTGTAGATCACTGAATTACGTCAAAAAAATGTTGAAATCCCAGGATCGTCTATGAAATTTTTTCTTTTTTTATTCCTCTGCTAGAAAAGAGACTACTCGCTATGTCACTTGATGTCATATGTATGAAATCTTGAAGGGAATAACCTTGAATGTGAGAACTTATCAACCATTACTTATCTTGTCATAACTTAGGACATCGATAAGCATGGTAATGATTCTATCTTTTTTATCTTCATGGTGGTTGATCAGTCCTAAAAAATGGTGCATTTTATTCCTTGAAAGCGAACTACAAATGTTGTACATGTGGCTCAATTATTCTTTCGAGAAATTTTGTGTCTCTATGGCCTCTTATTGTCCATTACTTATGATTGGGATACATATTTTATTAGCCATTTTTGGCATTCTTTTTGGCAGATGGCACAAATAGAGTTGCATTTTAGCAATGCATATCAACCTCATACGAATCGCTAGACTTAGGTTGTACAAATCAATCGAGATCTTTTACATTATTTGATGGGTGATATTGGACGTCCATGCCATGATTCCACGAAGCCTTATAGATTTGTTTGGCTTTACCTACTACAACACCTGCTTATAAAATAGCCAAGGAGATGATGTTTGACCTCCACCAATTGCATAAAGCCATAGTGGCTCAACTCAAAGACTCTAATTTTTGCTATCAACAAGTATCCGATGTGCACTATCAAGATGTTCACTATAATGTTATTAATTTTATGTAGTCAGGTTTTAAACACTCTTTTCCTACAAGATTGGTCTGGTAAAGATTATTGAGAACATTATTCCTAATACTTGCATGTTACACATGTCGAGTCACATTCGGCCTTCTAATATATTTAACGTGAAATATTTGGTGCCATTTATGGATGATAGAAGCAACAAAGATCAAGTTGCTACTAATTCAAGGGCAAATCATTTCGAGGGGAGAGAGAATGATGGAGATGAAGTTACTTTGTCATTCTTGGATAAGCATGATCGATTGGCCCAACCAATGTCCATTATCTAATCCTACATTTTTGTTTATTTTGATTATCATTATGACTTAAAAAGTCTTGTTGAGGATTCTATAACTAGTTATTTTATTTTCAGTGAGTATTTCAATTGTGATAAGACTGGAGCTTTTCTAGCTCCTTATATGGGGAATTCTACTAACTTTTTTAGTTGATTGATTGAATTCAAATTAAGAGTTTTTTTTTTGTCTTGCTCTCTTATATTTTTTTGTGTGGCTAAATTCAAAAACACAAGGCTCTATTATTCTTGTTATTATGCTCTTTGTTACATCAGAAATACAATTGCAAAAGTGGGTGAAACAAGCATCAATGGTAAATAATCTTTAAAACAACTAAAGGCCATAGGTGGAACTATAAAAGGTGATCGGAAGTCAAAGTAATAAACATGCTAATCACCTCAAAATCACGTTGCCCCTCTATAAGTCTTAGCTTAATGAAGAGAAATAATCATGGATGTTGAAGGAGGAGGCAAGTCTACACCACCAACACAATTCTAGAGAGTCCTCAAGATTTTGGTAATGGGGTGATTGGCATCAAAGGCTTTATTTTTAAAGATTATACCATTAATGTTAAGCTAAATCTAGCCTTTTTAAGAAATATGACCAAATCACAAAGATTTTAGGATAAGTGAGATAGAGGTAAGAAGATGATTCATTTCCTCTACCACATAAGGCACAATAAGCACTAGTGGGATCTACAACTCATATAGGCAAAAGTCTATAATATTTATCCTCATTTGAAATGCCAGCCAAAGAAAATAACCAATCTTGTATGGGATGAGGCTAGAGAATTCGTAGTTTAGCAGGTTAGGAAAGGAAATAGAAAATCCCTCAAATAACTTGGTATAAAGACTGCTAGTCAAGAAACTATTGTTTTTATCAAGAGACCAAATGATTTTATTATAATGGATAAAGGAGATGAGGATGAATCAAAGATATTTATGAGCTTAATAAGAGCCTCCTCTTTCTAAGCACAAAGGTCTCGCCACTAACATAGAGTTCAAGTCCACCTAGTTATTTCTTAGGCAAAAAAAGTCTCCACTTTTACCCATATATTAGCAAGGAGCCCAAATGTAAATGAGAAGAGGTGACAAAGAGGAACCTCAGACCCAAGGGTCAAGCTAAAAAAGGTAATTGTCCCCCCTGATTTATAAATATAATAATGTGATAGCGATATATGCGAGGCATAAGTGGTACCAAGCAATAGTAGGCAACTTGAAGTTTGACTCACCATCCCTAAAAAACTCACATCTTCTTATCTAAGATGTGAGGACCTATTCGAGGGCTTTGTAAAAAGAGAGATAATAGATGAGTATGCTTGCTTATTATCGAACATCTCAACCATAGGATCCTACTACAAGATCCTCTTTATCTAGAGACTAACAAGAAGAAAATGAAATTTATATAGAATATTATTGCAATGACAACCCCAAACCTCAACCATATCACTCAGGCAAGCCTCATTGATGTTAATTTTGATCATTGAGCACTTGGTGAAATTCAGACATAGTCAAGAACCAAAGAGAAAGCCAACATGACATGCCTAATTTTGTTAAGATAATTTTCATCTTTATTAGATAAGATTAGTGTATTATCTGTTTACTATAAAAAGTAAATATCAACCTCAAGAATCGAGATTAGGTTTTGAGATTAGATAACAAAGATGGATGAAACTAGGCCTCAAAATGTAAAGTAGTGGCTTCTTTAATGTTATTAGGAGTTGTGAGAGTGGTGTTATTATATGTGATAATCTCAATATGATTATACTTTGAGCGGAGATTTATGGCCAGGTAAAAGTACCTAGTATTTTGATCTCCATGTCTCCTTCAATTTAGTCTAGATCTTTGACACTAGACTAAAGCGACTTGTTTTGTTTGTCTGGTAACTCACGTAATACCAAGCCCTTACAAGATATCATATTGGTTGAGAGAGAAGAAAGTTCATCATGGACATGAAAGATGTCAAGTTCCTATTCCAAAGCTTAGACCTTGATACTCTTATCTCCTAGTTTGGAATGAAAATGTTACTTTATCTTTGATTCTAATAGGCATAATTTAAAAAATCCAAAAAGGACATCTGATAAGAGAGTTTAGCTCTGTCTATCTAATGGTTACCTATGGTAGAAAAGTAGGATTAGAAAGCCATATAAAAAATAATTTGAATAGGTTGGTACACCAATCTTTGTATAGAGACTTTGAGGTGAGGGGATTTTGTTTGAAAAAGCGTGTTGAGAACTATAAAAAAATATTAGAGACACTCAAGTTATAATAGAAACATATTGATTCTGCTAGCCAAAGAAGAGTTGTTTTGAGTAAACTTGTGGTCAATCAATAAGCTATCCATCTAGTTTATGTCATTAATAAATTTACCGAAGCAATGAGATACACCCTTACCGAAGGATGGGCTTCTTTCTATTCCATGATATCAATGACACTATTAAAATTTTCAAATACCGATGATATATCTTTGTAGAAGATTTATTTAGTAGAACTAGTTCTTCTCAAAGAATTCTCTATTCTAAGCTAGCTAAATTGCATAGACAACCAACATAGCATATAACACATCTTCATCAACTAGTTGTCATTTAAAGCATATTCACTAATTCCATTTTGAGATTGAGTGACATTTAAAGAAGAATCTGCTCTAGATATAAATTATACATTTATAATAATCCAAAGTCATTATGATATCCCAATCAAACTCTTCCCTATGCCACATGTTATAGACTAGGATCCACGAGGGCGAGATGGTTTTGTCTTAATTAAGGATAAAAATCCTAGTTTGTCTAATGCATTAAACTAAAAACTTTCTCATTTTGTGAGGAGCATTTATATCCTTCAAGTTCCAAAGTAGCTAACTTATTGAGTTACTATATCTCTTAAGTCATTGCATATTAAAAAAGGGACATCAAATTCTGAATCAGAGCCTTAGAAATAAGTGTGAGCAAAGCATCAAAGAAGGATCTCTTATTGTCTTTTAGAAGAATGCTCACTTGGAGAGTAGAGATCTAGAATCTAAATTTTCTCTAGCAAGTGGGGCAATGCGTAACCTATTGCTAGGTCTCATAAGTAAGGGAAGCCTCTTATTCTTTCATAGAATTTTACTACAAAGCTAATTTCTTCATCTTTGACCTATGAGTATGGTAAGGAGGTTTAATAAATGGAGAGATTTTTTTGAGTGTCACATATTGATATACGATCATATTGATGAAATTCTAATTACCCCTTTTTGATAGAACCTAGGATCCTAAAATAGTCTAGAGTTTGAAAAGCCTAGTCTAGGAGATCTATAGACCATAATCTTATTTCTTTTATTATTACTTATATTTAGGTAACACAATCTAGACCCAGAAGATGATGGTCTACTTAAGATGAATGGGGTCCAAGTAGAAATTAGTAAGGCAATTGATAGAACATAATTATAACTTTTGGTTAAGAAAATTGGGCAATGACGGACTACCTGTTTCTACTAGCTACTTGTGCAATTCCACTCGTTGTTTTGTTCTATCTTGATTCTACCTAGGAAGGATGATCGGTCATTCGATCGAGGGGTCAGTCTGGCATACACAGAGACCTTGGGCGTGCGCCAACTTTCTCTTTCTGGCGTACATCGGACAAGGTTGGCGTGTGCCAACCTTAGACTAAAATCAACCTCGAGCGCATGTCAACTACACTAGGCGTGCGCAATTTACTTTCAAACGAACAACTTGGCGTGCGCCAAGTACGGCTGGCATGCACCAATTCAACACAGATTTGTAGCAGACAGATTGCAATAAGAGTAAGTAAGGTTGTCGAATCACATGGATTGTGTTGTTAGGCCTACTCTAAGGTTTACTTACTTAACTAGGATCAGATTATGAAGTTTGTTGTTGAACTCAAGTGATCTAAAGTCTTAAACATCAAGCATCAAGAGCACATGAACAAGCACATAGATAGTTTTTGTCACAAAATAGATTATCAACAACTAAAAAGCTAAAAGCGAGCTAAGTACCTTAAAAGCCAATATAACCAAGTGATTCACGGGGTATACAAAGCATGTGACATGGTACAAGGGTTTCATAGGCAATCAATCTACACTTTTGTGCTAGAAAGATCTAAATTGACCCTTAACTAAGCTTAGAAGGTTAGATATGTTCTTTTGACCCCACCAACCAACTAAACTCAGTCAAGAACCAACTATGCATATCACTCAAAGCACAATCAATAACTAAGGAAAATTTCTCTTCTATCAAAGCCACAGATCATCAAACTAATATTTCTATCAAACCTATCTTCTTTCGGTCTCAAGATTTGACTAAGTACAATAACTTGGTGATCAAACAAGTCAAAGCATGGCATAAAGCTCGTTAATAAAAACATGTTCCTACACATATTAACTCCTCTAAACCGTGGCTACATACGAGGCAATAAGGCACAAAATTCATAGCAAACTACTCACACATATTTATATAAACACAAAGCATCTTTTTTATAAATGGAAGAGCAAAGGTAAGAAAGCTTATCAAAGTTTCTTGCCTTCACCTCCAAGTCCAAGAATAGAGAGAGAGTGTTTGGTTTTTGTCTATTTCGTGCCTCTCTCCTAACTAACATGGCTCTCTTTGCCTTACAAATCAAAACTAGCCTATATACTAACTAACTAATAAAATAGTTACAAAATATCTAATCTAACTTATCTAACTAAAATATCTAGCCAAAAATATTTAAAAGAGTCAGCCAAGATGTCCCCCTTTCTTCACAAGAGCTCTAACCTAACCTTGTCAAATCTCCACTTTGTTTGTCCAACACTCAGCTTTATTTTACTTCTGTCAGTTTGGTCTGGCGTACGCCAGATGTACCTGGCATGCGCCAGCCTTTAGGTTTTTCCTTCTTCGAGTATAAATGGTCGTCTATGTGAATGGTCATCCGAGTAACGGCTACTTAGTGTGTGCCATGTAGGCTTGGTGTGTGCCAGCTTCCTATTCTTTGCATTCTTTGGCTTTGCGACTTCCTTCTCGTCCTTGACTTTGCGTGTCTGCTCGATCGTCCTCCACTTCTCCTCGAATAGGCTCCTAAAACAAGCAAACACAATGAAAAATGATAAACTCAACATAAACACACAATGAATGAAAACTAACACTATGACAACTAAAATGCAACTAAATCAACCTAAAACACTAAGAACGATCTACTAAAATGACACGAATAATGAGTGTTTTTGACACTCATCACACCCCCACACTTGAATCTTTGCTTATCCCCAAGCAAAACTCAAAATATAGACAACCTAAACAAAAATCAAATAAGAACAAACAATCACAAAACAAGTTAAAGACATGGCATGAATGGATCAACACTTAACTTCCCTCAAAAACATCATCTTGTATCAAAATGAAATCATAATCTAAGTTAGTTCATCAATTCATAACACAAAGTACAACGAACTAGTAGGCACCTTAGCACTCAATTATTTAAACAAGTGTTAACTCTATATAAAAGATATTAGAAGGTTGACCTCACGAGGATAGACAAGTGTTTCACTCATATGATCAAAGTAGTCAACTTCCTATCACTCGCATACAGGTCAATATACTCAAAGCATCCTACGTCCTACTCAGCGTTACCTAAAAGTTGCAATGGTTGCTAATGATCGGGGGGGGGGGGTATTTTCATTGGGTTGTAATGGGGCAGAGGGTATAGGTGAGGTATAATATGTGGATAGTGGCTAAACCACCCAATCCGAGGAAATGTCATAAAAACAACTAGTCACTCATCTAATCTAAACATCCTCATATATATAACATAAATAAACACACACCCCAAATATCCCAATTTCCTAAGACCGAGAAGCACAAGTCTTACCTAGAAAATATGCCTTATTCAAATACATATTCTTTTTTGCTTTATTTTTTTAACTACATATATCACATACATTCACAAACTTCAACAAACTATACAAACTTAGCACAATCTAGGCAAAGAATAGACTTCTAACATGGCCATACTACAACATCCCAAAGAACATAAACCAAACCAAGCCAAAGCTACTAACTAAACCCAATACACATGCAAACCTCTAAGTCCTCGAATCGGATGATCAAAGGTATGGAAGATGGATAATACGGTTTGCAGTCAGCTTCCTAATCTAAGATCAAGAAAAGGCTAGGCTCAATGGGTTTAAACAACAGATATATAAAGGATTTTGTCTCTAAGGATCTAGGCTCAATGTCAAAGAATGCCCCCATCTTTTCACTAACTTCCATGCAACCTAGACTACGATAAGTACTAGTAGGATACCTCGATCAACTGACTTTAGTATGCACCTCATAAAAAATATAGAGATGGATGTCTCTTCCTTCGGCTCAAATACTCACAAGGTTCACTCATCAACCCTTTAGTCTAGTCTATATAGTGAAACCACTAAATCTAAACAACAGAGTGCAAGATTTCTACCAATTCCTAGGCTTTATGCTCGAATTAAATTCCTAACTAAGAAAATGATAAAATTCTAACACAAGTTGAAAGTTTTTGTGGGGGATCAAAATTTTGAAAAATTCACGCCAAGTCTAAACCTACACAAAACGTACTAACATACTAACATATTAAACAACCTAAAAAGAAGATTCCTAGAAGGAACCCTCCCCCACACTATAATGACATATTGTCATCAAGGTGTCTAAGATACTAATAAACACCTAATCAAACAAATAAAACAAAATTGAGACAATTTTATCCCGATGACCTAGTACATTAAGAAGCATCAGGGAAATTGAACCCTAAAGAGCTCAAAATGGGAACACTTCCGTACCAAGTCACCAAAGATATGAAAAACTAATCTTGAAACACACACACACACAAAAATATGCAAAACATTAACTCACTAATGACTCGTTATGTAGACTACCTTCTTGTGACCTTTTCAGCTTTAAGCCTAATAGGATCACCTTACAGTAGTATAACACAATCATTAAATGAGTTACAAACATACAAACTCAAAAACAGAGTCAAAATACTTAAAAGTAAACAAACCAAACAAATAAACAAGGAAAAATAAAAAGGTAAAAAGTAAAGAAGAGCTCCCTGTCAATCATCAGAAGCTGAAAGAGGTGGTGGTGGGAATACGAAGCTGCTGCCAAAGTTCTTCGCCCAGGTGCGCATCCACTCAGTGTGCGCTCGCTGCTGCTCTCGTAATGCTCTCGCTAGAATGCCATGTGAGCTATATGTTTGATGTAAAACACCCTCTGCTCCTCTCTCTGAGCTCTAAGCTCGGCCTTTAAGCAAGCATTGTAGTCGTATTGGCAGTCCCATCTGGTCGCGTTGCTAACTGCAAAGTCCTATAGTTGCACGCCATATCCATGAAGCTGCTCTCCGTGACCACATAGCTGTACCTGCATTGCAGCTAACTGGTCATGTAAATACTGCATATCTGACTGAGAGTCAGGCGCCTGATGACTCGGCTCTGCATCGTCATGTTGGGCCTAGTACTGATGGCCGGGGCTTGCCTGATCTGCATCTGCTTCTCTCTAAACTGGCATCTGTCCTGGTGCCCTAAGGCGTAACTAGACTGCCTATCTCTCCTTCTAGGACTTGTACTCAACAACCTCCACTCCATCGGTCATTGTCTTCTTGATCAGTTTGCTCAAGTAGAGCTTCTTGATGTTGAGTAGCACTGGGTCCATCGTTGTTCCTTGGAACTCTATAAACTGCTCAAGGAAAAAGTGACGTGCAATGCGAGAAATAATATGACCTAAGTATAGATATCTAGGTTCCCGATCGCTTATCGAACGTGCAAAGCAATCAATCACCATAGCAAATATGCTAAAACATATATCATGGCGCATGCAGTCTATGACATAGAGCTGAGATCAAAACACTTTTGACTCTTCCCATTGACCACTAAAGGTCAGAGTCAAAAAGCGATGGAGGATGCCTAAATATGATTCTCTAATCAGCGCATTAGGTGTCCTCCCTGACTCATACCTCTCAAACCCCATAATCTCTTGCCAAGCCCTATGGGCCTGACTCGTAGGTGAGAAGTCCAGATTCCCTACTCCCAACTTAAGGTGGAAGAGTGTTAAAAGCGATTTCATCCATACTCAAATCAGTATCAACGATACGTGTAGTGAATGAAGACCTATTCGTTGCAACTTGCAATGTGCAGTAAAACTCTAAGACCAGCTCTTGCCTTGCCAAAACACTCCTGTTCGCAAAGTAGTCCCAACCCAATTTCCTAAAAGCTAACCGTAAACTATTATCAACACCTAAAATCTTCATGTCATTCCAATCAATTTCAAAATGGCTAAGCATAGTAAGGGTCGAGAACTTTTGATACCTCTCTCCCTCCTAATTGTGGAAGATTGCAAAGGAAGCATTGTAGCAGTCGCGAATGTCTGGGGGTGGAGAATATGATGGAGAAGACGAAGGGTTCCACGCATATTTTCTCCGGTCATCGCGACAAATTCGGCTAGATCCTACATCATCCACCATCAAGAAAGGTGTTTTGGGTGTTGGGTAATGTGGGTAATTGGTTGTGAATGATTGGGCTCAATCGGATTGGACGTGTTTGGTGGCGGGAGATTGTTAGTTTTGACACACATGACATGGTGTGCCATATCCCTTGGCGTGCACTAGATATATACAAACCTCAAAAAATGACATAATACATATATACACACTAAACTAAAAGATCACACAAAAGAAACAAACATGCTAATCTAATTTTTTTGGCTTTTATTTACGCTGCATTCCTGAAAAACTTGAAAACCAGACATCCCATCTGCATGGGTCATAGGTGCAACTTTGACTTTTGCAATTCACACAACTCACGAATGGCATACCATGATGAACTACCTTTCCTTGAGACCTTTTCAGCTTTAAGCCTAATAGGGTCCTCTCGTAGTAACACAGTATGCTCCATCTGCGAGTTAGTGCTATTCTTGCTACAATCCCCATCATGCTCTAACTTTCCACACCTTGGACAAAATTTAAAATGCTTCATTCTTCTCTTGTATGCACTCTTTGATGTTCTTCTTGAGTGTCTCAAGAAATTGTCATCTCGTCTCTCAATTCTCAAGGTCTCTTGTGCTCGACAGAGAATGATGAGACACAGGTCTATCGAAATCTTCCTAGAAACTAACACACTAACTAGATGAATATACTTAGCGCAAAACATCCTGTTTTTTATTCTTTGCAGGTAAAAGAGCCTTACTTTGTTCACACATTAGACGGCACATTAACCGATTATACCTCTGCATCTTGATTAATATCACTCCCTCCAATATAGATTTTGCATCGTTGGCTATTGACTGTAAAGACTACCTCTTTGCTATCTAGCAAATCTAGTGCTCCAAAAGGAAATACTTTGACAATTTGGTACGGACCGCTCCACTTGGATTTGAGCTTCCCAGGGAAAAGTCTTAGTCGCAAGTTATAGAGAAGAACATGTTGCCCCTCCTTGAAATCCTTCTTGATGATATGGGCATCATGTTTCCTCTTGGTCCTTTCCTTGTAGAGTCTCGAGCTCTTGAATGTCAAGTCACGCATTTCATCCAACTCTTCAAGTTGAAGAATTCTGCGCTCTCTGACCTTTTTGTAATCATAATTAAGGGTCTTAATTGCCCAAAATGCACGATGCTCAAGCTCCACTGGAAGATGGCATGCTTTACCATAAATAAGCCTATAAGGCATTATCGAGCTTGTTCTGAATGCTGTTCGATATACCCATAAGGCATTATCGAGCTTGTTCGACCAATCCTTCCTTGCTATTTCAACCATCTTTTCCAAGATTTTCTTAAGCTCTCGATTTGATAGCTCAACCTACCTGCTAGTTTGGGGATGATAAAGTATTGCCACCTTGTGCGTTACCCATATCTCTTTAGCAGGACTTCAAATTGCTTATTACAAAAGTGTGACCTACCATCATTGATTATCGCTCACAGCACACCAAATCTCGAGAAGAGTTTCTTAAGAAATTGGATAACTACTCTAGCATTATTTATTAGTGATGCCAAAGCTTCTACCCATTTTGAAACATAGTATACTCTTACCAAGATATACTTGCTGCCATACAATGTTGGGAAAGGTCCCATAAAGTCCAATCCCCAAATGTTAAAGAGCTCAATCTTTAAAATTCTAGATAATGGCATCTCATTCCTCTTTAAGATATTTCCTATTCTTTGGCAGCGGTCACATTGCTCAACATAACTACGTGTATCCTTGAAGATAAAAGGTCAATAGAATCTGCATTCGAAGACTCGAGATGCAGTTCTTGAAGCTCCATAATGACCTGAGTAAGGTACATTATGGCATTGCTCTAAAATATTTGCTACTTCCCAACTAGCAATGCAACGCCTAAGAACTCCATCATTGCACTCTTGAAGAGGTAAGGATTATCCCATACATACATCCGAACATCCCGTAGAAATTTCTTCCTTTGAGGATAAATCAGATCTGCAGGAATAATTCCTCCAACTAAAAAGTTGGCATAATTCGCATACCAGGGAGCTTCTACTCTACTCATAGTCATAAGAGTTTTATCCAGAAACTCTTCTTGAATATTCCTTTCAATCTCCATACCATCGCTTTTCTCTAGCCTAGAGAGATGATCTGCAATAACATTTTCTGCTTCTTTCTTGTCCTTAATGGACAAGTCAAATTCTTGGAGTAACAAAATCTAGCACATCAAGTAAGGTTTGGCATCTTGCTTTGAGAAAAGATATATCAAAGCTGCATGATCAGTATAAATTATAACTTTCGAACCAAGTAAGTATAGTTTGAATTTGTCACAAGCATAAATAACCGCAAGCATCTCCTTCTCTGTGGTTATATAATGGAGTTGAGCTCCTGCGAGTACTCTACTAGCATAGTAGATGACATGGAGTTTCCCCTCTTTCTTCTATCCGAGCACACAACCCAAAGCGATATCACTTGCATCACATATCATTTTAAATGGAAGCTTCTCCAGTGATGAAATTACTAGAGCTATGATAAGAGCTTTCTTGAGAGCATCAAATGCTTTAAGGCAGTGCTCATTAAAGTTGAAGGATACATCCTTAACTAGCAAATTTGTTAGAGGCTTAGCAATTAGAGAGAAGTTCTTGATGAATCTTCTGTAAAATCCGGCATGACCCAGATATGCTCTAACTCCTTTAACTATTGTTAGTGCATCCATCTTTTCTATAGCCTCTATCTTAGCTCTATCAACTTCCATGTCAGCTCTAGAAATCTTGTGCCCAAAGACTATTCCTTCCTCTACCATAAAATGGCACTTTTCCCAGCTGAGCACAAGGTTCTTTTCCTCACATCTTTCTAATACTTTGTCTAAGTTGTTAAGGCAATGATCAAATAAGTCTCCAAAAATAGAGAAGTCATTCATGAAGATTTTTATAATCTTTTCATTCATCTCCCAAAAGATAGACTCCATGCAACGTTGAAACATTGCTGGGGTACAACTTAATCCAAAAGGCATTCTGCAATATGCAAAAATACCAAAGGGATAGGTGAAAGACATCTTCTCTTGATCTCTGGGGTATATTGCAATTTGGTTGTACCCTGAGTACCCATCCAAAAAGCAATAATAAGAATACCCTGCAATCCTTTCCAATATTTGATCAATGAATGGAAGTGGAAAATAATCTTTTCGTGTGGCGTCATTCAATTTACGGTAATCGACGCACACTCTCTATCCAGTCACAGTTCTTATCGGAATGAGCTTTCCTTCCTCGTTGATCATAACAATCATTCCCCCTTTCTTGGGAACACAATGTATAGGGCTTACCCATTCACTATCCAAAATCGGATAAATAATGTCAACTTCAAGGAGTTTTATCACTTCCTTCTTAACTACTTCCTTCATGTTAGGGTTAAGTCTCCTTTGTCGGTCTATCCTCGGCCTTGCTCCATCCTCCATGTAAATATAGTGCATCATAATTTCTGGGCTTATCCCCTTAATATCGGATATTGGCCAAGCAATGGCCTTAATCCGTTTGTTCACAACTGTGAGCACTATCCCTTCTTCCTCCTTAGTGAACTTGTTCAATATGATAATCAGTAATCTCCCTCCATCTATTAAGAATGCATATCTCAGATGCGAGGGTAGCTCTTTTAGTTCTAAGGAAGGAGCTTTCACAATCGAGGGTGGAGTCCGATATTTCAAATAAATTTTGAGCTCCTCAAGTAAACCCTTCTTATCAATTTCCTCCTTTACTTCTTCCACAATATCCTCATCTTCTTCTTTCCGCAGTTCTTTATCCTCAATACTAGAGATCTTTTCCTTGCAGAACTCGAGGATACACTCATCCATTACATCAATTTTCATGCACATCCCTTCATCAAGTGGATGGCACATAACACTTGTCATATTAAACTCAACCTTCTCGTCTCCAATTCGTAGTACCAATTTACCATTATACACAACCACCAATGCATGTGTGGTGTTGAGGAAGGGTCTATCGTAAATCAGTGGACAGTTCTTGTCCTCAGAGAAATCCAAAATGACAAAGTCAACTGGGAAGATGAACTTGTCAATCTTTACCAGGACATCCTCAACCACACCGAATAGTTTTTTAATAGTCTGGTCTGCAAATTGGAGAAGCATTAAAGATGGCTTAACTTCACACAAACCTAGTTTTTGAAATGTAGATAAAGGAATCAAGTTGATACTTATGCCTAAATCACACAAGCATTTTGGAAACTCGGTTTCACCAATGAAACAGAGAATTGTAAAACTCCCTGGATCTTTTAACTTCATCGGAAGATTCTTTGAGATTAGAGAGCTACAATTTGCCGTAAGGGTAATTGTCTCTCCATCTTCCCACTTCCTCTTCTTAGTGACGAGTTCCTTTAGAAACTTGGCATAGTGTGGAACTTGATCTAGCATCTCTAGGAAAGAAATACTAATTTGAACGTTTTTCATTTTCTCCATGAATCGTAGAAATTTTTCATCCATCCCAAATTTTCTCTTTACCCTCTGAGGATAAGGAAGAATGGGGACCAATGGTGGTGGTGGTACGTAAACTTCTTCCTCCTCTGCAACTTCTTCTTGCTGGACCTTATCTTTTAGCACTTCTTCCTCCTTATCTTTTTCTAGATTTTCCACATCACTTTCCTTAGCCTTCTCTTTGTCTTTTTGAGAAGCTAATTCCTTGCCACTTCTTAAGGTAATTGCATTAACTTGGCCTCGAGGATTTGTCTCAGTAGAATTTAGGAGAAAGCCAGATGCTCTATGTGCATTTATCTTTGCAATTTTGTACTTCCATGTTACGCATGACAGTCGCTTGACCTTTTAGAAATTGTTCTAAATTATTCTGCCTTGGTTCCTGGGCCACTAATGCCTTCAAGATTTGACTTTGGTTGTTGGATAATTCTCCCATTTGTTGGATGAATTTTTCAACCTTGTCAAATCTCTCCTCAAGTGCTACCATTCTTTTTCCTAAGAACCTACGTGGTTGAAAACTAGGTGGTGGTCCTTGTTGTGAGACATGTAAAGGCAATCCTTTATCAAGAATAATTGCTATACGATCATCATTATTTCTCTCTTTCCATGAGAAGTTAGGGTGGTTTCTCCATCCAGGATTGTATGTAGAGGAATATGGGTTGTTTCCTATTCTATTTTCTCCTTGTCCTCGACTACTCACAAAGTTGACCTACTCTGAAGATTGGCTCATCATCACACATTGACTAATCTCGTGGCCAGTGTTGCCACAGGCTTCGCAATGCTATTGTAAAGCAATAACATCAACTTTGTTTAGAGTCATAATCATATAATTGCTTTGCTATCAAGTCTAATTGTGCTTGAAAAGAAGAGGAAGCATCAAGTTCAATTATTCCTCTTCTCTCACTCCGCTCAGTTACCTCCCTTAACTCTCTAATGGGTTGTTTTTTTCTCTCATTTGTGATTATCCTATTTGTTGCTGCCAACTCCTCCAGAATATGGTGGGCTTCACCCCTTTCCTTTCTCAGGAAATTTCCATTAGAAGCAGAGTCAACAGTTTCCATTATTGTTGGTGACACGCTAAAGTAAAAAGTCTTAAGAAGAGAGCAGATAAACCATGGTGCGGGCATTTACGTTGTAATTCCTTAAATCTCTCCCATGTTTCACTCAAAGACTCTCCTTCATATTGTTCAAAGTTGGTGATCTCCTTAACAAGTTTATTAGTCTTTGAGTAGGGAAAATATTTGTCAAGGAAAGTATTTGCCAATTGCTCCTATGTGGTCATTGGAGTACCCTTAAGTTGTTTATACTAAAGTTTAGTCTTGTCCCTTAACGTATAAGGAAACATTCTGATCTTAACAGCATCATCAGACGCTCCAGCATACTTAAAATTATTAGCTAATTCCATGAAGTTCCCCAGATGTTCATTGGGATCTTCATTAGGCAAACCATAGAACTGACCCGAAGCTTGAAGTATATGAATCATGACTAGCTTAATTTTAAAGTGATTAGCTTCGACATCCGACCATTGGATTCCCATTTTGGCTCCTTTATATAGTGGTCTCCCATGGTCCATTAGAGAATGTCTAGGGGCATGAACTCCAGCCTCTTGACCCTCTTGCCTTTGGTCCATTCTTTCTTTTTCTCATCTCTCCCTATGCAATGACCTCTCTAACCGCGTTATTTCTTCTTCAATCTCCAACAGAAAAATATTAGTTGAACTAGTTAAGGGCATTCATGTAACTTGTCAAGCTAGACAAGTCACTTGAGCAAAAAGTAAATGAAAAATAAAGAAAAATAAAAATAAAAATAAAAATATAATAATATTTTAATCCGAGTTCGTAAACCGAATTGAGAGTCTAAATTCTCATTTCCCGGCAATAGCACTAATTGACGGACTGCCTGTTTCTGTTAGCTACACGATTCCACTCGCTATTTTGTTCTATCTTGATTCTACCTAGGAAAGGATGATCGGTCGTTTGATAGAGGGGTCAGTCTAGCATACGCCGAGACCTTGGGCGTGCACTAACTTTCTCTTTCTGGCGTATGCCGAACAAAGTTGGCGTGCACCAATGCTAGATCAAAATCAACCTCGGGCGCACGCCAACTACACCAGGCATGCGCGATTTGCTTTCAAACGAACAACCTGGCGTGCACCAATTCAACACAAATTTGCAGCAGATAGATTGCAATAAGAGTAAGTAAAGTTGTCAAACCACAGGGATTGAGTTGTTAGCCTACTCTAAGGTTTAGTTACTTAACTAGGATCAGATTATGAAGTTTGTTGTTGAACTCAAGTGATCTAAAGTCTTAAACATCAAGCATCAAGAGCATATGAACAAGCACTTAGATAGTTTTTGACACAAAATAGATTATCAACATCTAAAAAGCTAAAAGCGAGCTAAGTACCTTAAAAGCCAATATAACCAAATGATTCAGGGGGTATACAAAGCATGTGACATGGTACGAGTATTTCATAGGCAATCAATCTATACTCTCGCACTCGAAAGATCTATATTGACCCTTAACCAAGCTTAGAAGGTTAGATATGCTCTTTCGACCCCACCAACCAACTAAACTCAGTCAAGAACCAACTATGCATATCACTCAAAGCACAATCAATAAACAAGGAAGATTTCTCTTCTATCAAAGCCACAGATCATCAAACTAACATTTCTATCAACCCTATCTCCTTTCGGTCTCAAGATTTGACTAAGTACAATATTTGGTGATCAAACAAGTCAAAGCATGGCATAAAGCTCGTTAATAAGAACATGTTCCTACACATATTAACCCCTCTAAACTGTGGCTACATACAAGGAAATAAGGCACAAAACTCACAGCAAACTACTCACACATATTTATATAAACACAAAGCATCTTTTTTTACAAATGGAAGAGCAAAGGTAAGAAAGCTTATCAAAGTTTCTTGCCTTCACCTTCAAGTCCAAGAACAGAGAGAGAGTGTTTGGTTTTTTTCTATTTCGTGCCTCTCTCCTAACTAACTTGGCTCTCTTTGCCTTACAAAGCAAAACTAGCCTATATACTAACTAACTAATGAAATAGTTACAAAATATCTAATCTAACTTATCTAACTAAAATATCTAGTGTAAAATATCTAAAAGAGTCAGCCAAGATGTCCCCTTTCCTTCACAAGAGCTCTAAGTTGACCTTATCAAATCTCTACTTTGTTTGTCCAACACTTAGCTTTTATTTTACTTCTGTCAGTCTGGTCTGGCGTACGCCAGATGCACCTAACGTGCACCAGCCTTCGCATTTTTCCTTCTCCGAGTGCAAATGATCGTTTGCATGAATGGTCATCCGAGTAACGGCTACTTGGCGTGCGCCAGCTTCCTGTTCTTTGCATTCTTTGGCTTCGCGACTTCCTTCTCATCCTTGACTTCGCGTGTCCGCTCGATCGTCCTCCACTTCTCCTCGAATAGGCTCCTAAAAACAAGCAATCACAATAAAAAAAGATAAACTTAACATAAACACACAATGAACAAAAACTATCACTATGACAACTAGAACGCAACTAAATCAACCTAAAATACTAAGAACGATCTACTAAAATGACACGAATAATGAGTATTTTTGACACTCATCAGGCATTAAGATGATGACATATTGATATAGTCCCTAGCTGCAAAAGAGCCTTAAGAACTTAAAAGGTCACCTATAATGACATGAATATATGTGATAAGAGCTACCTTAGAAAGTGTAACAAGTGACTTAGCTTATGAGAGGCAGCCAATAAAGTGTATCATAATCTAGTGAATTATTATCCCACTCATTTTCAAGGTAGGGCATCACCTTAATCACATGGATGGTTTGGAACCACCTATGACAATAGGAATATAATTATCAATATTTCCAAAATAGTCCATAAAGATGAACATGTTAACTGTACCTAAGTTATTAGAGAAGAGGCCCTAGTCAGTCAAGAGCACCATCGAATTGACATAAGAGATCATGATATCATAGAAATAGAGAGTTCTAACATTTAAGGGGATGCCAAAATAGGAGACCCAAGCAAAGCAGTGGTTAGGAGAGAAGTCTGTTGTCTAGTCTAATACATTTTAAAAATTATTTTTCAAGATATTAGCCCTGATTAACTTCTCTTTTACACTTTTAAAAATAGCAAGGATTTGGACACCACCCATAATCTTGATCAAAATATTACCAATCTCATTGCTAGCAAGAGAATCGATCAAGCTAGATAATTATTTCACTCCCATCATACAAAAGATCCAACTTTCGAGAAAAGGGTCATCATGGCTAAGAGGGATAAAAATGATGGCTCCTTGTTGCATAGGGAAATTATAGAGGACCCGTTAGCCACCATATTTAAGAAAAAGTATTGCTTGGACCATCTAAGAAATAGTGAGAATCCTGCGCCAATGACTATGAAATAAGCTTGGGGCTTAAACTTCCATACTTAGCCATGTCTACCAGGATTTTTTTTACTTTAACACACATCATATAGATTCTGAATAGCCTTAGAGGAGAAAAATATCTATCACTTTTCATACTTAAAAGAAGAAACTTAAGAAGTTTTTATGATGCTAAGATGAAGGTAAGTTATCAACAAAGAGGATGATATTAAGAGATTTAGAAGCCATGAGGGGAAACTGACAAAGAGGGCCCAAACAAAAGAAGGAGGAGGTTGGGTTTTTAAGTGGAAGATAGGAAGGTAGAGGATGGAGGGCATGCTAATTGGAGGAAAAGGAGAGAGAGGGAGCATATGTTTTTGTAGGTATATCTTGTTACCTATTTCACATCACACCTTGTGTAGGCAATAGAATTAGTATATGAATTTCTTGTAATCTTATTTAGATTTACCTAATAATAAAGTAGCCAAGTAGCTTAAGACATGTATATATTGATTCTATATCAATGGAATAATCATTTTCCCCTACATCTACATTATATTAGAGTGAGCAAAAATCCTAGAATAGTTCCGTACTTCCCAACCATCACAATCATACGGTGGATGAGTGCACCAAAGACTTGTCTATTGAGGTAGTGTATCTCAAGATACACTTTTATTGTCCCGACCATCACAATTATATGGTAGATTAGATCACTAAGGACATGTCTACTATATTAGTGTCTTTGAGGCTTACATTTTTGTTGTCCAGAATGAACAATAATGCACGGGGGCGGCCATCAACCAGCCACTTCCTCTTATGAACCACTCAGCTTTGGCAAAGATGCACTTAAAATAACGTTAATACTAATACTCGCAGCAAGACCACACTTTTCATTTTTTCTCCGTGAAGCAATCTATCCATTGTAACTATTACATCATACACGGCCATAAAGAATTTGAATTTCATAAGATAAAGACTACTAAGAAGAAAGTGGTACATACGGTTGTAGTAACTACCTTACCGGAAAGGCAAGAAAGTGTCAAAGAAAGAATTTTGCTAGTACAACAATATCATTGAGTTTCTCTATCGAATGCCTCTCATAATTTTTCGATAGCTTTTAACTTACACCAAACTAGGTCCACCAATTATTAGCACTACAACCTAAACCTTCACATGACGCTCCTTTAGATGGTGTCACTCTTTTTTCTAGACTCGCACCACATAAATTACTATTGCCCTGAATACTTAGATGGTACATATTATATCAAACACTCATACGATTAGTTAGTTCATAACACACCTTTCCATAGTCCATCCATCAAAATGAGGGGCTAAACAATATTTGTTGGGATATTTGAATTGCTAGGGACCTTTTTTCCAAAAGATGAGGGGCTAAACAATATTTGTTAGTACTTACTCATTAATTTCTTTACACATCAGCTACTCAAAAAAAACATTTGATGAAGAACATAATGAAATTTGACCATTTTGACCCGTCGTCTCCGCTCCCAAGACCAGGAGGGCCCAAAGCCCGTTTTCTCCTAAGAATCCGAAGGTAAACACACATAAACAGCTCCAAACCTAAAACGCGGCAACGGCCGACAACTCCGCAAACCCCGTCTCCGGCCCACCAACTACACCTTCGCCGCCGGCGCCGGTACTCAGGCCAACCCCTCCCCCGGAACCCAAGAAGCTATGAGCTCTGGTTTCTCAACTATCCCAAGATGAAGGCTGTCCTAGAAACTACCCCCTCGTTTCTCCCGGCAACATGGTACGCCATCTCTTTAACATCCTCCTCCGGTGTCGCCGGCTCCCTTTCCCGTTCCAAGTAAGCCATTCTTCTCCCCGTTTCATAGTTCCGTTTAGTACCTCGTCAAAACCTGAGAGCTTTTTTGGAGGTTTAGAGGCGGAATCGGTTCGGGAAATAGTGGAGAAGGGTCAGTGGGACCACCCGAGGATCTCGGCCCTTGTCGGGTCTTCACTGGCCCCGGTTTGGGTCGCCAGGATCCTGGTCGAGTTCCGAGACGACCCAAAAAATGCTTTGAGGTTCTTCCAAGGGATTCAGGCGAGAACATGTAGGGGGCATACTGTGGAGGCCTACTGTGTTTTGGTGCATATATTGTTTTTCAGGAGGATGTACTCGGACGCGAATAAATTTCTTAAGGAGATGATTCTGGATTGTAGGGGTTTCCCGGGTTTCGAGTTGTTTGATGTGTTGTGGTCCACCAGGAACACTTGTGTCCCGGGGTTTGGTGTTTTCGATGCTTTGTTCAGCGCGCTTGTAGATTTAGGGTTGCTCGAGGAGGCTGCTCGGTGTTTCGAGAGGATGAAGAGGTTTAGAGTTTTGCCGAAGGTTCGGTCTTGTAACCTTTTCTTGCATAAGCTTTCTAAGTCTAGGGAAGCGTACATGTTGGTGACTTTCTTTGAGGGTATGGTGGGAGCTGGTGTTGCTCCGAATCTTGTTACCTATAACATCGTGATAGATGTTATATGTAAAGTCAGGAAAGTCTCGGCCGCTATGAATCTGTTCCAGCAAATGAAGCAAAAGGGCTTGACACCTGATGTAGTCACATACAATTCGTTGATTGATGGGCACGGCAAGATTGGCCTATTGGACGGATCCTTAGGCTTATTCGAGGAAATGAACAATGCCGGCTGCAAACCTGATGTAATAACATATAATGCCTTAATCAACTGTTTCTGCAAGTACAACAGAACTGCCAGAGCGTTTAAATTTTTCAGGGAGATGAAGGACAAAGGGTTGGAGCCAAATGTTGTGACTTACAGCACTTTCATTGATGCTTTATGTAAGGAAGGTATGATGATGCAGGCAATCAAGTTTTACGTGGACATGAGACGTGTTGGTCTTGTCCCTAATGAGTTCACATACACTTCTCTTATTGATGCCAAATGTAAGATTGGGGACATGGGTGAAGCTTTGAATCTGGCTAGTGAGATGTTGAAGGAGAAGATAGTGTTGAATGTTGTGACATACACCACCTTACTTGACGGTCTTTCTAAGCAAGGTCGGATGGCAGAAGCCACAGAGCTCTTTTTGGAAATGACAAAATCAGGGGTCCTTCCGAACCAGCAAACGTACACCACTCTCATTTATGGATGGTTTAAAGCCAAGAATATGCAGAGATCATCGGCTCTTTTGGAAGAAATGACGAACATATGTGTTAAACCAGACCTTTTGCTCTATGGAACAGTTGCTTGGGGTCTTTGCAGTCAAAAGAAATTTGAACAATGTGAGAATCTGCTATGTACGATGAAGAAACATGGTATCAATGCTAATCCTGTGATATACACTACATTGATGGATGCATTTTTTAAGGCTGGAAAGTCCACCGAAGCACTTAACTTTTATGAAGAAATGCGCATGCTAAATATTGAGGTCACGGTTGTGACATTTTGTGTGTTGATTGATGGTTTGTGCAAGGCGGGTTTGGTTCAAGAGGCCATCAACTATTTCTGTAAAATGCCAGACTTGAACTTGCAGCCTAACGTTGCAATTTATACGGCACTTATTGACGGTCTTTGTAAGCACAATTATGTGGATGATGCAAAGAAACTCTTTGAAGAAATGCAAGCAACAACTACAGTTGCCGATCAAATTGCATATACTGTAATATTACATGGGAATCTAACACACGGGCTTACTGAAGAAGCTCTACATACTCGAAGTAAGATGGGTGAAATGGGTATGGAGCTTGATGAACATGCATACACTTGTTTGGTGTGGGGCTTTTCACAATGTGGCCAGCTGCAACAAGCAAGAAAATTCTTGTTCGAGATGATTGGGAATGGTATACTTCCTGATGAGGTTCTCTTGGGTTTCATTATGCAGAAGCATTATGAGCTAGGTTGTGTTGATGAAGCAATTGACTTGCGTAATCAATTGCTGAAGAAAGATTTGCTACAAGGTGATGCTAATAGTATGTCCAAAATGCTCGGATAAGTTTGCTTGAATTCCTCACTGAAGTATAACTTAAAGAAAGAAATGCATTTTGCTCTCATGACTCATCAGATTGAGTGACAACAGCAGCTCGAAGCTTGATCATCATCTTCTGCAATGGTGTTCTTTGTAAGTAAGAGCACTTAAACTTTTTCCATGAGTTGAATATAGTCCAATGGCATATAACAAAACTACACTGAAGTTGTCAACTAGATAGTTACAAAATTTGTAATGCTTGGACTTATTTTGATACTTAGAGACTGCTCTATGTATGTCAGATCTAGAAATCAATGATCTTGTTTGGAGGTGGAAGTATCTGTATTTTGGACATTTTTGATACTAGATGTGTTGTTTTTTAAAGGAAACACCAGAGATATTTGGTTGCCTTCTGTGCAGATACATGGTGCACTGGAGCTTTGCTGTGGATATGGAGGGACTTGGATGAGCATTTGTTGAATTGTGAGTAGTTGGTTGAGGCCCAAAGGGACTGGTGTCAGCCACAACAAATCAGTGATACACTGTTAAGAGAGTAATAGGGAGTGATAATCACGGGTGGGGATGCTAGCGAAGCGAGTGTGAGAGTGATTTCGAAGCTAGGCTGCAGTTGCAGATCAGGTGGCAACATGATGACGACGAAAATCAGAAATTGATCAACAGGAGAAGTTTGTTATTACAGGGAAGGAAGCTATTGAGCAAAGGGTGAGGTTGATTGTTCATGGTGGATTATTTGCATGACGGCTTGGTGAAGGAGAGTGTCTAAATGCATCAGAAGGACTGCTAGGACACAAGTCCTGAAAAGAAACCTTCGGGAATGAAGGGAAGTTCTTGCTGCTGGACTGAATGCATGTACCCATGTTCGGATGCATATTGATCGTTAGTCTGCAATCTTGTAGTAATTAGATGTCTATTTTGGCACGTCGAATCAGATTCAGGTAATATCTTCTGATTAATCCCTTGTTCTCATACTGAACCCCAGTTATTTGACCGATCCCTGTTAGTTGAGATTCTTTGTGCCACATGCTTGTTGTATTTGTTTCAATCTTAGCTTTCTGGTATGATTTACTCGAAGGACTAGCTTTATGCTAGGTATACGAGTATAATCTTTCCAAGCAAATTGCAAATTTTAAGGACAGCACTTGTTTATGTTTCAGTCTGTTTCCTGTAAGATCTGTAACAGATCCCCTTTAGCCAGTCAATCTTATAGCACTTTTTGCGCTTCTGAGTTAGTCAGATCACTGTTCTACTATTTGAGATAATCTTTTCTCTGTTTTGCATTCTTTTTGCTTATTTTTAATGAATAATGTCATTACTTGCATGAAATTTCAGAATCAATAAGCTAACCAGCTGTACTCTACTTACTAATGGCTTTCTTTATTGAACTATTCATCTTAGGAACTGAATCACTGAAGGAAAACAGGAGGTACCCTCTAAAACAGTCCGGGATTTGATTGAAGATACAGACCAGCTCCTGTTTTTCTGGCCTGAGACATGCGTTCTGCAACTTATTGGCCATGCAACGTTCTATCAGTTTTGGAACGGTTTCAGCGCTATGTTTGAACGTCCAACCTGCTTTTAATTTGAACAAAACTCAATCTTGTTCTTTTGACCATACTCGTGAATTATCATACTTTATATCAATGTATTGGCTACAGGCCATGAAACAATATGGTTTTGCCAGTGCAACTGCTCATCTGTCAATATAGAGCTTGCAGAAATGCCTGGATTATGTTTCAGCTACTTTGAGTACCGGTATGGTGGAATCGATGGTCTACAAATAATCGAACTCGTATCCGCTACAGAACGTGTTAACTTCTGTATGGGCAGAATGCATGCAGTTTTGCATCAGCTCTCCATATTTTGAGCTATGTAAGTTGCTAAACATTGTGATAAAAGGTTATGAATGTAGCCGTACAAGGAAAAAGGGGGCAACGACAAGTTAACTCATACAGTGAATATAAGAGGGCAAGGACGTAGGTGTAAGAATGTCCTAAGTAGCGACTTAAAACAGCTGATTACTCTGTGCACATCTATATGACAAATGTCCTAAGAAGCGACTTGCCCCTTGGTTCTAACCAAGGTCGCATAACCCAAAGATGTATAATTTTGACTACATTTCGCTCCAAATTGGGCTTTGACCATAGGCAAAAATGTTGATCTTTGTCTCAGCTTTCTAACGGTACCTCATATGCCTTAGTCCGATCTTGGAGCAAGAAGTTACAGATTTTTTAGTGCGTCATCTGCCGTCAGCCTAGACGAATCAGCCCCCAGGCGATATTGAGGAGCCTCGGCAGCCCAATTTCGCTGCTCGGCAAGATTTCCACCGCCTGGTGGCTTCTGAATCCTCATTTTTGTCTCTCTAGGTCAAACTTTTGTCCGTGTCTGCTCTGGAAGGTCCCGAAGCGTTCCAAATATATCCAAAAAACCTACAAAACTACAAGTGAGTCCATCCAAGGCAACAAATCTATCAATGGACAAAAAGACTTGAGACTCAAGGACTTATAAGACGTGAAAACGAGTTGAAATGACTCTAAAATGAGATGGTAGAATGAGCGTTCGTTGCGCCATCATATAGTAATTCCACGTACGGAGGATCAACTCCAATGCCATCTTCTTCAGATGCTCGTGCTTTCCAGCTTCTCGTTCAGGGCAAAACGTCGTGCCATTTATGGTTGGCGTAGCACAACAAAAGTGCAAGGTAACTCGTTTTGCGTAGGTACGAAAAGGTTCGAATAATTTTAATCTTGCAACTTCCGTAACAAGACTAAAAGTTGCTTAATTGAATCAAGCGGCCAGCTAAAGCGGTTGTACTCAATAGCGATAAGTCTCATTCTATCAAGGTAAGGCCTAACAGGCTCCTTAGGTGGCTAGTGAAGTGAATGGAGGCCAAACCAAAAGGCTAAGCAGTGTACTGGGATTGGGTGCAGGTGGTGAGATTGTAGTTTAGGATATGTTGGGGATCATTATTAGCACCAATAGAAGGTTTAGTCAGTGGTCAGTTCTATTTGGCCCCTTATCCCAGCCATTGCTTAGCAATTTTGAGCTAGTTTATGACATCCTCGAGTAATAAATCTAACACTACTTGGTTTTGATTTAAGGCATCTAGCTAGTGAGATATCTCTATTACTACTTTCAGAATCAAAGCGAGGGCATTGTTTCTAGCTCTATTACTTGGGTTAGCCATCTTAAGTTAAGGGTTAGAACCAATGTCAGCTCTAATACTAAATTATTGGCTATAATGAATGAACTCCTGATTTTGTAATTATGAGTGGTAGTGTTGGTAATAGAAGATCTGTGTCTCTAATAACCAGGAGCCATGGTGGCTCAACTGATGGTGGAAACAAGAAGATAAAAAGCAAGAGATAAGAGGGAGATATAATAACTAGTATCATATTTCCTGGTATCAATTACACAATGGAATGCCACTTTTCTAAGACTAGAATCTAATGGAGTTACAATTTATTACATTATATAAGTTCATGAATAAAAGCTCAAAAGCCACAAATGAATCTACCAAATTTGTCAAATTAGATATCGTAAGAAGTTATATAGCCTTTAAGATCTGTATATTGTAATTCGAATCTAGGGTTCCTAAATACCAATGACAATACAACGAGAAAATATAATAACGAAAGTAATCTTATATTAAGAACCGAGGTTGTCAATCTCAATCAAAAACACACAAATAGGAATATCTCAAACAATGAACAACCAAGAAGATGAATCTAAAAATAACTCTTGATTGCAAAATATGTAAAAACCTTGTTGTTCGAGCGATCCAAATTATTGATTACAATCCCCTTAGGAAGAACAAATCAATACCTAAATAGGTTAGAATTGTTTTCTCCACAGGTAACAGCCAATGGCAATTAGGTCTTCAAAAACTCCGGCTTTTGTACTCCCGAGTGACGTACAGAAAATTGATGAAATCTAACGTGCAATCAAATAGTATAGTAGGTAAGTAAAGTTTGAACTAAGGGTTAGACACAAGTCTAAACAATCAGAGAGATGCAACTTGAGTAACAATTATTTTGAGTGAAAAGAGTTTGCTTGCAATGAAAGTAAATAATGCTAGAAATGTAAAAGAAAGGTTTTTTAAACAATAAAGACAAACGGAGCACGATACCTTCATGGATCGACTGCCTATACTGAAATTATGGTTCTTATGAAGCTCTAACTAGCACCCGGAGTTATCTAATGCATCTACCTAATGCTTTCGCTCATTAAGTTGACAAAACCAAGATCGTAAAGGCCTAAGTTACTAATTAATGCTTTCGCTTATTAACTAGGCTTAGAACTAAATGAATCTTAGTTATGATGATTCCTCCTAACGTGTTATTCTTATGATATCAAGACATCTTATTAATACCTAAAAATATGCTAATTGATTCTTTCACTAACTTAAGTGTCTATCGGTGATCTCTTGTTAATTTGGATCATAACTTAGGTGATCAAGCTAAGTTAAGCATTAAGTACACTAACTAACAACTACTTCCATTGATATTCGAACCATAGCCCAGTAAGACAATCGATCACATGATCAAGGCATCGTGCCCACTAAAGCACTACTCGCTACCCATAACAATAATGCACAAAATAACAGTGAATGAATTCATATTAAAAAGACCGAGTGAAGATAGCTTAGTCTCAACGATTCGCCCTTCTACCCTAGAACGAATAAAATGAATCCATACCGTAAATCTCCCAAGTGTTCTCTAAAAATATTGTTGAACTACAAGTTGTTTTTAAACTAGGGCTACAGGCGTATTTATACTCTAGTCACAAAAAAACCTAGCAAAATCCAGAGCTGTATTTAATCTGGCAGGTAAGAATCTCCTAATCGGGCTGGATGTATAGCGATTGCTACTCTAGAACTCGCCTTTCCCCGTATAGCGCCTACTGATTTTGTAGCAACCGTTGCTCCTGCCAACTTGTTAGTGAGTAACTATCATCGTCCCATCTTTTATGCTATTGACCAACCATCTATGACAAAACACACACACAACTTAGCAAGCACTTACGTCCTAACTCAACACACAAAAGACATCAAACATATGACAATACACTACACAATTAACTCAAAATACTAGCAAATAGCTCATGAAACACGGGTAATTGTGTGTACGTCTTTACGCACATCACCCAGCAGTTGTTGGGAGGCTAGTAGTCGTTAGGTCTTCTATCGCAGACTTCCATTATTCTTCAA
>SOPF01027595.1:0-53517 GCA_012979155.1 Hypericum perforatum
GTCAAAATGGGAAGTGTAAATCGTCAAGAACAAGTAGTAACTAAGACTCTCGGGTTGGTTTGTAATTAGTTTCTATTTTGGGTACTGATAATTAGGGATTTTAGACGTCTTTATGCAACAACTGCAATTGGAGTTTTTCTTTTTGAGTCGGAGTTTCAATTAGTTTTTTTTTTCAATGAATTATTTTCATTTGGTTTCTGTGTAACTTAGATAGAAACATAATATTTTTTAATGTATGCGTATGCGAGAATGATGGTACATGAAATCTACGGTGTAACCGCAATTAAATTGTCTTCCAATAGAATAGACCGGACTTGAAACAACCACTTAAAACTATATTTTAAAAAGCAATTGAGCAATTAAATTTGATAGCGCAATTAAATTTGATAGCACCCAGTTTCATATACTGAATGCAAGATACGTTGATTACGTTACAAAATTTGGCAATCTCCGGTTAAGTGCAGCGTAGATGTTCCAACTAATGAGCTACATTGGAAAGTTCAATGTCGTTCTTTATGGTACATCTAACATGTAGGATGTAGTCACTACTTTATATCAATGAAATTTTACTGAATCAAAAAATAAATTGAATACGTGTAAGTTCTATAAGGGTCTTGCTCAGTAATATAATTTTGTTGGTTGGAGCCATATACCACCTTTGATTTTAGTTATTTTCATTGTCGGACTTATATTCTTATTATAAACGTCGAAAATGTCGACATGTGTTTGGTAAACCTTCAACATTTTACTTTCCGATAATATTTACATCTAACATTTCAATAATCCATAAAACTTTTGTGTCACTTGCTTTTGATTCAAGCTGCTACTTCAGATGTACTTCGTAAGGTGTTTGCCAATCTTATCTCTTACAAGACTAGCTATTACTGATGGCGGAACATAGGAACAAGCCCCTAATAACAACGGGCAAACGACTCAAACAACTTTGGGAGTCCGCCCAAGATCTTCTAAGCCAAATGTAATGCCCCGTGATTTGATCGACTGGCTCTATTGTACCAACACGGGTCTTTTTAGCGTGCTTTATCCTCACTCGCATGCACCCTGGGAAACTTCCCAAGAGGTCACCCATCCTGATCCTACTTTCGGCCAAACACGTTTAACCTTGAAGTTCTTTCAAGATGTGTCCAAAGAGAAGGTGCACCTTGTTAGTATGGATAGTAACAATCAAATCACTTAAGCCTTTCACACTATTCATATACGGGATATCACACCGAACGAGGAAGAATTCAAAGGACAAGTTACTCTAAAATATGACTTTACTTCTTCCAAATTGATCGCCTTACATCGATACAAAGGTTGGTATTAATAGGCAAGGGACATAGTGACCCTTAACCGTCACATTAACTCTAATTTATCTTCACGGATTTTCTAGACCTTTCATACAAAAAGACTCATAACCTAAATTAGACAACTCAAAATTAAAAATCATTGAATTCATTGGAATCTAGACATCCAAACCTTTCCAATGATACCTTATATGACTTCCAAAAATCTCCATCATTCTGTCCCAATTACAAAGGACATGTCCTCAAGTCAATTTCTTCCTCTTCTCCGGTGTATGGTGATAAGTGAGAAATATTAAAAGTGTCAAAAACTCCATATTCGTCTGGTAGCTCCATTTTAAAAGCAATTTCACCAAATTTCTTCAAAATTCAAAAAGGATCATCGGCCCTCGATTTGAGTTCCCCAAAATGGCCAAGGGGAAAATGATCCTTGCACAAATAGATCCACACCAAGTCTCCTTCTTTGAAGCTAACCAATCTACAAGACTTATCCACTTGTCTCTTGTACTTCTCATTCTATTGAAGAATCTTTTTATGAACTTCTTTATGCAATTCTTGAATTTGTTTTGCCCTTTCCTCCGTATCACTAATAAAAGAAGAGTAATGGAAATTGGATCCACATCCAATGGTCTACACGGGTTAAAACCGTACACAACTTCAAACAGGCTCTTTCCTATGTTTTTGCTTTAAGATCAATTATAGGCAAATCTGCTTGAGGTAATTGAAGATCCCATTGGCAAATATGCCCTTTCACTAAAGCCCTTAATAGGCTTCCAAGACTTTGATTGACAACTTCACTTTGTTCATCAGTTTGTGGATGGTGCAAAGAACTAAATTGAAGAGTATTACCAACCTTTCTCCAAAGCGTTTGCCAAAAATGACTCATAAAATTTGGATCATGATCTCATGTAATGGTCTTTGGAATTCCATAAAGCTTCATTATCACCCCGAAGTACATATGTACTATATAAGTTACGTCAAGAGTCTTGAGATATACAACAAAATATGCAATTTTCAAAAATTGGTCATGTTAGGACCCTCGTTAATTTTGTCTTGGTCTTAACTCTCTTTGGTTGTTTTACGTCGAATGGTTCTCAAACCATGTTCGTTGAATTCATCAACCTTTGATTTGTTTTGTTTCAATTGATTTAAGAAATGTGTGACTTTTGTTCGTGTGATAAGACGATGTGTTTATGAATGAGAAGTTCTACACTTCTCCTTTTGGTGTGTTGGGGTTAGGGGAGACATTTTATGCCTTTTGGTGACCAAAATGACAATTTTGAGCCAACATGGTGTACTCCAACCTCCTTGGCGTCCACCATCCATCTCGGAGAACTTTCTGATGATTTTTGGCTAACCCGGCATCTGCCACTTTTTCTCGGCGGACTCCATCCAGCACAGCCCTGCACACTTCACATCCAAAATTCAAAACTTCTTCATACGACCTCCGATTTGGGTGATTCCAATTCGTGTAGGTTCGTAACATCTAGAAATACAACTTAGTAAAGAGAGTTTTGACATTTGAGGATTTTTTTGATGGGTTCATGGGAGAGTTTTTAGAGCTCGGTTTTAAGCACAATTTTCATCGGTATTGGGAGATTTTGCCAAATGGTGAGTAATGTGGCTAATATGGATTAAGGCTTGACATATGGAATTATTAGAACTTAAGAGGGAGTTAGGAGTGCCATTGAAATGACTTGAAAGGTTGAGGACCAAAGTGGAAAAAATGGACAAGTGGGGTATGGGAAAACTTACTATTTATGGTAAGTTTTTGATGTAAATATCTAGAGGTTTGTGAATGGAGTTATTCTCATCCATTTGAAAGAAAAGAGAGAGAGAGAGAGGAGAAAAACGTGAAAGAGAGGAGAAGAAGAAAGAGAAAGAAGATCCTTGACTTTGAAGCTTGGTGAGTGATTTTTAGACTTAGGTTTACTAAAAATTTGTGTAGAACTTGAGCTTATCTTGGTTTAGTGTAAGCTTGGAATGATTTGAGCACTTTGTGGTTTTGGAATATTTAAATTTGAGATAAGATTTGAGGTGTTATTAGGATGTTTGTTGATGAACTATGCTTAAGGTTGAGATAAGAGAACTTTATGCATATTTTTAGAGAACATTTGGTATGAACTTGATGAAGAGCATGTGTGGATGTTGAGGTTTTCTTGATGATTTCAGGAGGTTTGATGTTGATCTAGACTTTGGTGAGGAGATGAGAGGACTATTATGCATATTTGGAGACTTTGTGTAGAAATGTTATTTTAGGGACTTAGAGTAGGCTTTTCCTTATTCTTTGTGTTTGAGGTATTTATGTTGATTAGAGGACTTGATTAGTGAATCGCATATTGGAATCCAAGCACCGAGGGACATAAAGTGAGGATCGGAGGCCTTTAGGAGCATTTGTTCAACTTTGGCTAAGGTAAGGGGATCTTATCCCTAACCTTTGTGTTGACTAGCATTGTTTGTTATGAATTTGTATTTATATTTTGATATGATGATTATGTGGTGATTTGATGGATTATGATTATGAGTCTTTGATTTGTGTGCTTTGATGATTTTGATTTATGCATGGTTTTGGAAATTATGAGTCCTTATGGATTATGAGGTTATAGTTTTGGTAATTATGAATTTGCATATGATATGTGTGAGTCAATTTGTGAGATGGCAGACGATGAGGTCTACCCATGACCAATCGTGGATGTTGGCACATGTGCACATGTTTTTTGGGGATACATTGGATTTGGTACGATTATATTATGGCCGACGAAATTTGATTATGAAAGCACTATAAGATATGGTATCCCAGTGTTGTGAGATGGAGTGATACATTCTAGACCTATCTGAAGTCCATCGATATTTTGGCGTTTGCAATGTCATATTTGGATCGAAATGTGCCTATGTGTATCATTATGAATTTGTCTTTGTTTAATTGAATTACATGTGAAGTGCTAAGTGTTAATTTAGAACATTTGTCTATGCATGATTTGAGTCTTTGCATGTGGTTGGTTAGTAAGGTTAGTTTTAATATCCTCTACTAAGTACTTCCAAGTACTTACCCCCTCCTCCTCAGGTGACGAGAACTAGAAGTTTTACTTTGGCGTCCTAAGAGTTTGGTTTGTTCACCATGTGAAACCGTTGTCTTCTTCTGGGTTTCTCAAAGTCTTCGAATGGTACTCTTTTGTGATCTAATAGGGTCGCTCCATTGTACATTCGTAGGACCTTTTATATAAACATTAGAATTATGTAAGAATGATTGTATGTATATTTATGTATATATATGGTTTACGCTTCCACATTTGATTCAAGCTTCCATAATTCAATATGTATGTTCGTTTGAGGCTGGTTGGACCATGGCTCTTTAGTTTGGAGAGTGTGATCCAGCACCGTGTCAGCAACTCAAATTTGGGTCGTGATAGATTTGGTATCTGAGCTATAGGTTTTCAAAGCTCTAAGTTTGTCAGAGCCATAGGTTTATGTGTTATGTATAATAAAGCATAGGATTGTCATGTCTTTATCTTTCTTTGTATGTCAATATTTATGTGCTTAATATTGACTCCTTGGTATAGGAGGATATGACTAGCACTCATAGTGATTCCGAGTTGGCGAGGGGTAATGGGGAAGGCTCCCAAGGACGAAGGGAAGAAGTAGCGTATGAGGTTTTGCCCCAAGTTAGGGTTGTTGGAGATGAGATTTCATTGCCTGTTGCTGATGTACTTGCACCTGTATTGGAAGGGCAAGGTAGTGACAGTGTAGATCGGGTGATGTTGGCAATGGAGAAATTTATTGCTACTCAGCAAGTTCAGATTGAACAGAATGTGTTGACGACTGCAAAGGAAGACTCCTTGAGAGTGTTTTGAAGATTGAGAGATAGAGAAAAGGAAGAGAATTCTGAGATATGATGGGGTAAGAATGGTAGAGCTTGCCTCATTTCAGTTGGTTGGTGAGGCTGGAGTATGGTTTTAGAATGAGGGATCATATGCTTGGACGTGGGAGGTCTTCAGCCAGGCCTTATTGGATCGATTTCAACTCGAGAGTTTAAAGGATGCTTAAGCTTTCATGTTTGAGCGGCTGGTGAAAACACCTAGGATGATGGTGGATCAGTACGATTAGAGGTTCAACTATCTGTCACGTTATGTGGAACATTTGATCCCAGATGAAAAAAAGAAGGTGAAGAGGTTTGTTCATACCCTTGATGATTCCATGTTCAAGGTCATGATGCCTCATGGATTTGAGACTTATGCTGCTATTGTGGATTGTGCTTGGACATTGGAGATGTGGGATGGTGATGGTTAAGCAGCTCCGAGCTAGTCAATGATTCAGAGGATTAATAGGCAGCCACAGAGGAGTGTGAACTAAGGATTCAGGCTACAAGAAGGTGGTCTAGTGGTCAGTCAGCATCATCAAGGGGCGGAGGACTAGTTGAAAGATTTGGTAAAGGAAATGACTTTCGTAGATAGCATTTAGCTCCGGGTTAGTCTAGCAATTCTAGGATGTGCCCAAGCTATAGGAAGCAACATTTTAGGGATGTGTGCTACAAGCGAATTGGAGCTTGCTTCAATTATGGCAAGGTGGGCCACCTAGTTTGAGATTGCCCTACATTCGGATAGCATAGATAAGTGGCAAGCATGGTAGCCTTGCAGTCTGCACAAGCGAATCCTCGACCTCAAGTTTAGAGGGAAACTAGTTCAAGAATTGAGGGGGTGAGATTTGAATGAGGAGGAAGTAGAGCACAACCTCGTGTGTATGCTCTAAGGAGGAGAGATGCTGAGGCTAGCAATAATGTTGTTGCAGGTACCCTTTCTATCGGTTTGTCTAATGCACATATTCTCTTTGTTTCAGAATCTATGCACTTATTTGTGTTGTCCCGATATGTGCAATTTATGGATACTTTGTTTGCGTGCTTAGATGAACTTATGATTGTTGCTATGCCTTCAAGCGGTTATGTGAATATGTCACAACCCAAACTGAGGTCGGTGACCGGCGCTAGACTTTGTAACATATCAACAACCAATATGCAGGCCTAGCAAGCCTCAAATCATCTCAAAGATCTCATCAAATGCGGAAGCCAAATTCAAACCAAAATAGAATAGGCCAAAGACAATTTACAAACCAAAACCAAAAGAACATAATACAAAACTAATCAAAACCAACAAACATCTCCAAAAGTTCTAATACTACGGAGCAACTATACAGAAGGAGATCAAAACATGATCCGGAGACCTCCAAAAAGCAGCCCTCGAACAAAGAAGTGGGGCCTGATCCACGGACTCCAAAAACTCAACGAACTAAGGTCTCTGAGAACCTGAAATAGATTATTTGTAAGGGGTAAGTGTCCGAAGGCACTTAGCAAGGGAATAGAACATAATATATTAGTTATGGCTGAAATATGCATGTGATAGAACTTAATCATGCTCGACTTCACTCAAATCAAATGCATGATCATCAAATGCTATTACCAAACACAATATCAACGAACACACACAGAGAGCTATGAATAGGTTTTTGTAACGCCACCTCTTCAGTGACAGAGGCATCCAAATGGCCAAGCAAATCTTTCATTCACAAATAACAGAAACTAGTGCACAAATGTAAATCGGCCAAAGCTTACAAATGTACACTAGCGATACCCCCAAAACTATGAGCTCATAGACTAACATCCCCGGTTAGTACGGGAAAACCCATTCATTTCTCTCATACAAAACACATCTTATCAGAACAAATGACCCAACGGTCCAGAATCACATCCATCAGACGAAACAAATCAGCCCGAGCTAGCACTCTAGCTGGCTGTTCACAAATGTCACATGCCTCACAACACAAACACAAATGTGTCCAAATGTACCATGGACCAAACCATATGCATGTGATGCACACAAGCAAACTCTGAAACAAACATACAACAGACACAACCAAAGTTATCATGTGTTATCCGCTTACTCGGACAAATAGCGCTTAAAGCGTAGATTTCCCAAATCCAATTCGTCCTTCCACACGAAGCTCCTTCAACATCGAAAATCTGAACAATAATCCAAAATCACATAACGAGATAACCCTTGGTTTCCAAAACCAATTCACCTCATACATTTCAAAACGACCAACTTAGGTGCATTCGCAAGTCGTCATCGCAAATCATTCAGCCATAATCAAATAGCTCAAATCCTTCATTCACTTGATTTCATATCAAACATCCACACATATATATTCTGTACACACTTCACTCATGCTCAAAATGCATACGACAATCTGATTTTGCCAACCGAACATCAACGAAGCGTATTGCAAGTTTTATCGCAATTTCTCAATCGGAAACACATTAAGTACACCAAAACAACCCTAAGCATCACTTCAAACCAACTCATCTTCATGTTCTCAAAACCTCAGATTCTTCAATTAACCTCAAAATCTCAATAACTCAACTTATCAAGCTTCACACTTCAAATTCGTACCAACCAGAACTCAACCAAGAACTCAGCAACACTATCCGAACTTCAAAACCATGCACAAGACGTTTCCCTCATCCAATTACATCATATGATACATATTGAGAAAGCTCATTAAGTGTACTATAAACGGTTCTAAAACACCTAAGTCCAAATCGGAGCTTAAGACCACTTACAAGGCTGATCTTCTTCGCGTCATTCACTGACCACCTCAGTAACAACCAGTCTGTTCAAAACCGATTTCCCGTTGATCCTCTGATCCAAAATCCACAAAAATATATCACACGAAAGATACTGAAGTCCTCTATAAGCTGTCCAAATTTCATGATCTAACTCCGAGTTTAAGTCCACTTACCAATCCAATCTTCTGGCCGTCGTTCACTGACTACCCCAGAAACGTGTGCTGTGTTCAAAACGATTTTTCCGTTGACTCCATGATCCAAAACATAAGTGGGATATATCGTTAGAAAGCTATGGATGTGCTCTATAATCTGGTAAAATCTCAAGGTTTGATTCGGAGAGGAAGGTTACTTACCAAGTTGACTTATTTGACCTGCCTACTTCTTCCTCTCTCCTCCAACTCTCTCTTCTTTTTTTCTAAGTTTCGGTTTGTGGCTGACCAAATGAGCTTCCCACCTCTTCCAAATCCTTCTTATGTCTGTAAGGTAAGCAGGTGAGTCAACTCCAGCTCCTTTTAACCGACCTAAGTAACTTTTAACCAAGGTAAGTTGGTGATTGGTTAATGTAAAAGTGTGGTCCAATCACAGCTCAGCAACTTTGAGCTCATTTTTCACCCACTTCCTTTCATTTTTGACCAAACTTGTGTATAACCATGTTGTAGCTCTATGTGTCTAGTTTTTAAATTATACTCACTTGTGTCTTTTGGAGCAAAGATGAAGAAGTTATGACCATTTTAGTAAGCAAAGGTCAATCTGCCCGAGGAATGACCAACTACATTTACGGAACTTGGAATTTCGTTGCGACAACTTTATCGAACTTGAACCAACATGCTAAATGAACCCAAGGACACTTAAACGCACTTCTGAAACTTATCCCCCAAGTACGTAGCACAATGCACAATCGACCGACCACTCTTGAGGTTATCACAGAATATCTGTGAGGTTGTTAGATCATACGTTATCTCATTCAGTGGACGTGAGTTGTCAACTGATTTGTACGTATTGGATATGGATGATTTTGATATGATAGTGGGTATGGATGTGTTGTCCACTTATCATGCGGTGATGGATTGCTTTGAGAAGCGAGTCATCTTCCGTCTGTTAGGAGAGACGGAGTTTGAGTTCCAAGGTGAGAAGAAAGTGACAATTGCCAAGTTGATCTCTTATCTTAAAGCTAGTAAGCTTTTAGAGAAGGGATGTGTGAGTTACTAAGCTTGGGTGAAGGAGATTGAGAAGGATGAAGTTTCGGTGGATGATATTCTAGTGGTTAGGGAGTATTCAGATGTGTTTCCAAGAATTTGCCAGGATTGCCCCCTGTGAGGGAGATAGAATTTTGCATTCAGTTGGAGCCCGACACTGAGCCAATCTCCATACTACCATATCAAATGGCTCTGACTGAGATAAAAGAGCTGAGAGAGCAGCTACAAGATCTATTAGATAAGGGCTATATCTGGCCTAGTATGTCTCTGTGGGGAGCACCAGTCTTATTTGTGAGGAAGAAGGATGGAACTTTGCGGTTGTACATAGACTACCGAAAGTTGAATAAGATGACCATTCAGAACTGATATCCACTTTCGAGGATCAACTTTGGGGAGCTAAGTGGTTTTCTAAGATCAATTTGCGATCGGGGTACTACCAGTTGTGGATAAGGGAGTCAGATATTCCGAAGACAACATTCAGAACTCAGTATGGATATTACAAATTTTTAGTCCTGCTATTTGGTTTGATGAATGCTCCGGCTATGTTCATGGACATGATGAATTGGGCATTCAAACCTTTGATGGATCAGTTTGTGGTCGTCTTCATTGATGACATTTTGGTGTACTCCATAAGTCAAGAAGATCATGAGAAATACCTTAGGCTGGTATTGCAAAAGCTGCGAGAGAAAGAGCTATATTCTAAATTCTCAAAGTACGAGTTTTGGCTTCAGAGTGTAGTATTCCTAGGACATATAGTGTCCAGTGATGGAATGTTTGTTGACTTCAAGAAGATAGAGGTTGTGATGAGTTGGTCTATTCTGACAAATGTGACTGAGATTCGTAGCTTCTTAGGTTTAGCAGGTTACTATCGACAGTTTGTCAAAGACTTCTCTACTTTGGCTTCATCGTTAACCCGGCTAACCTAGAAAAATGCAAAGTATGAGTGGTCGGAGAAGTGTGAAGAAAGTTTCCGAGAGTTAAAAGATCGGTTGACGCATGCACCTATGTTAGTCCTACCTTTAGGTACGGGTGGATATTCAGTCTACTATGATGCCTCAAGAGTCAGATTGGGATGTGTTCTGATGCAGCACAAGAATGTCATTGCCTATGCTTCTTAACAGTTGAAGAAGTACAAAGAGAATTATCCAGTGTATGATCTAAAATTGGTGGTTGTTGTGTTCACCTTGAAGATTTGGAGACATTATCTGTATGGTGAGAAGTTTGAGATCTTTACAGATCATAAGAGTCTCAAGTATATCTTTGAGAAACGAGATTTGAATTTGAGACAGAGAAGATTGATGGAGTTGCTCAAGGATTATGATTGCACTATCAACTATCATCTGGGAAAAGCTAATATGTAACCGATGCTTTAAGTCGGAAATCTGTGGTTCAGCCAAAGTTTTTGGCTGAGATGCATGTGAGACCTGTCTTGCAAGGACGACTCATAGATTTGCAAAAGGAAGATCCAGAGGTGATCGAGATGATAAGAAAAGTTGAACTAGGTGTGTTGCCTAAGTTCCAACTTGATGATGGTGTGTTATATTATGGACTACAAGTGGTTGTTCCAGATGTTGGAGATTTGAGAAGAGACTTATTGGCTCGAGCACACCAAGCGGTGTATAGTATGCATCCAGGGTCTACAAAGATGTATCACGACTTAAGAGGCAATTATTAGTGGAAGGGTATGAAGTGAGACATTGCAACTTTCGTCTCCAAATGTCTAATTTGTCAGCAAGTAAAGGTAGAACATTAATGACCTTCGAGATTATTGCAACCTTTAGAGATTCTAATGTGGAAGTGGGAACGGATTACGATGGATCTGTTAGTGGGACTTCCAACAACCTCTCGAGGTTTTGATAGCATGTGGGTCATCATTGACAGATTGACCAAATCAGTACACTTTCTGCCGATCAAGATCACCTACGATACAAGTAGGCTAGCCCAGTTATTCATTGACAAGATTGTTTAGTTGCATGGCACACCAATTTCGATCGTCTACGATCGTGGAATGCATTTCACATCATGATTTTGGAGGAAATTTCAGGAGGCTATGGAGACTTGATTGGATTTGAGTACGACCTTTCATCCTCAGACGAATGGCCAATCTGAGTGGGTTATTCAGATATTAGAGGATATGATGCAAACTTGCACCATCGATTTCGGAGGAAGTTGGGATCAGTATTTACCTTTGATGGAGTTTGTGTACAACAACAGTCATTAGTCGAGTATCAAGATGGCTCCATATGAAACTTTGTACAAGAGAAAGTGTAGATCTCTGCTATGTTGGAATGAAGTAGGTGAGAAGCAACTTTAGGGAGATGATTTGGTGCAAGAAACCAATAAGAAGATCTAGTTGATCCGATATTGATTAGAGTCAGCTCAAAGTCGACAAAAGTCTTATGCAGATAAGAGGTGGAAAGATATCGAGTTTGAAGTGGGTTTGCAAGTTTTTCTCAAAGTATCGCCTATGAAGGAGACAATGAGATTCGGAAGAAGAGGAAAGCTAAGTCCTCGTATATTGGTCCGTTCGAGATTCTAGAGAGAGTTGAACCAGTTGCTTATCTGTTGGCTTTGCCACCATCTATTTTGCATGTTCATCTCGTTTTCCACATCTCCATGCTTAGATGGTATTTGCATGATCCTACGCATGTGTTGGAACTGCAAGTGGTAGAGATTAGTGGTGATATGATGTATCAAGAGAATCTGGTAAGCATTTTGGATAGTGAGGTCAAGAAGCTTCGAAATAGAGAGCTTTTGATGGTCAAGATTGAGTGGGCTAATCGCACATTGGCCGAAGCAACTTGGGAAATAGAGGAAGAGATGAAGACCAAGTTTTCTCATCTTTTCGAATGACAAGTAAGTCAGTCTTTTTAATGCAAATCTGGGGACCAAATTTTATAAGGAGGGGAGGCTATTACGGCTCTCATTAATTTTGTCTTGGTTGTGACTCTTAGTCCAACCTTTGGTTGTTTTATGTCAAACGGTTCTTAAACCGTGTTGGTTAAATTTGTCGACCTTTGATTTGTTTTGTTTCGATTGATTTTAGAAATGTGTGACTTTTATTCATGTGATATGACGATATGTTTATGAATGAGAAGTTCTATACTTCTCTTTTTGGTGTGTTGGGGTTAGGGGAGAAGTTTTAGGCCTTTTGGTGATCAAAATGACAATTTTGAGCTAACATGGTGCACTCCAACCTCCTTGGCATCCGCCATCCATCTCAGAGAACTTTCTGATGATTTTTGGCTAACACAACGTCCACCACTTTTTCTCGGCGGACTCCATCTAGCATAGCCCTACACACTTCACATCCAAAATTCATAACTTCTTTATACGACCTCCGATTTGGGTGATTCCAATTTGTTAGGTTTGTAACATCTAGAAATACAACTTAGTATAGAGAGTTTTGACATTTGAGGATTTATTTGATGGGTTCATGGGAGAGTTTTTAGAGCTCGGTTTTAGGCATAATTTTCATCGGTATTGGGAGATTTTGCCGAATGGTGAGTAATGTGGCTAATATGGATTAAGGCTTAACTTATAGACTTATTAGAACTTAAGAGGGAGTTAGGAGTTCCATTGAAATGACTTGAAAGGTTGAGGACCAAAGTGAAAAAAATGGACAAGTAGGGTATGGGAGAACTTACCATTTATGGTAAGTTTTTAATGTAAATATCTAGAGGTTTGTGAGTGGAGTTGTTCTCATCCATTTGAAAGAAAAGAGAGAGAGAGAGAGGAGAAAAATGTGAAAGAGAGGAGAAGAAGAAAGAGAAAGAAGATCCTTGACTTTGAAGCTTGATAAGTGATTTTTAGACTTAGGTTTATTGAAAATTTGTGTAGAACTTGAGCTTATCTTGGTTTAGGTGTAAGATTGGAATGATTTGAGCACTTTGTGGTTTTGGAATATTTAAGTTTGAGATAAGATTTAAGGTGTTATTAGGATGTTTGTTGATGAACTATGCTTAAGGTTGAGATAAGAGAACTTTATGCATATTTTTAGAGAACATTTGGTATGAACTTGATGAAGAGCATGTGTGGATGTTGAGGTTTGCTTGATGATTTCAGGAGGTTTGATGTTGATCTAGACTTTGGTGAGGGGATGAGAGGACTATTATGCATATTTGGAGACTTTGTGTAGAAATGTGATTTTAGGGACTTAGAGTAGGTTTTTCCTTATTCTTTGTGTTTGAGGGATTTATGTTGATTAGAGGATTATTTCTCTTGATTAGTGAATCGCATATTGGAATCCGAGTACCGAGGGACATAGAGCAAGGATCAGAGGCCTTTAGGAGCATTTGTTGAACTTTGGCTAAGGTAGGGGGATATTATCCCTAACCTTTGTGTTGACTAGCATTGTATGTTATGAATTTGTATTTATATTTTGATATGATGATTATGTGGTGATTTGATGGATGGTGATTATGAGTCTTTAATTTGATGATTTTGATTTATGCATGGTTTTGGAAATTATGAGTCCTTGTGGATTATGAGGTTATGGTTTTGGTAATTATGAATTTGCATATGATATGTGTGAGTCAATTTGTGAGATGGTGGACGATGAGGTCTACCCGTGACCAACCGGGGATATTGGCACATGTGCACATGTTTTTTGGGGATACATTAGATTTGGTGTGATTATGATATGGCCGGGAGAGTTTGATTATGAAAGCACTATAAGATATGGTATACCAGTGTTGTGAGAGGGAGTGACACATTCTAGACCTATCCAAAGTCCGTCCATGTTTTGGTATTCGCGATGCTATATTCGGATCGGAATGTGCCTATGTGTATGATTATGAATTTGTCTTTGTTTAATTGAATTACATGTGAAGTGCTAAGTGTTAATTTGGAACATTTGTCTATGGATGATTTGAGTCTTTGCATGTGGTTGGTTTGTTAATTATAGGTTAGTTTTAATATCCTCTACTAAGTACTTCCAAGTACTTACCCCCTCTTCCTCAGGTGACGAGAACTAGAAGTTCTACTTTGGCATCTGAAGAGTTTGGTTTGTTCATCGTGTGAAACCGTTGTCTTCTTCCGAGTTTCTCAAAGTCTTCGGATGGTACTCCTTTTGTGATCTAGTAGGGTCGCTCTATTGTACATTCATAGTACCTTTTATATAAACATTAGAATTATGTAAGAATGATTGTATGTATATTTATGTATATATATAGTTTACGCTTCCGCATTTGATTCAAGCTTATACAATTCAATATGTATGTTCGTATGAGGTTGGTTGGACCACAGCTCTTTAATTTAGAGAGCATGATCCAATGCCATGTCAGTAACCCGAATTTGGGTCATGACATCAACCATGACCATAATTGAATCCTTATTCCTTTGAGTTTTTGGTAAGCCCACTACAAAATCAATGCTCACATCTATCCATGGACCATTTGAGAAAGCCAGTGGAGTATATAGACCCATGTTTTGAGCATACCTTTTAGCTATGTGATAAGCACAACAATATTCCATATGCTGTGTAACATCTGAAACCATATTCGCCAATAGAAATTGTCTTTGATGAGAATAAGAGTTTTGTCTCACCCAAAATGGCCTCCAAGTCCACCACCATGGGCTTCCTTATAAAGGACATATAGGAATGTAGAAACAATTATTTTTTAAAAGAAATTCATCTTGCAAGAAGAAATATCCATATTTGCCTTTAGAACATGCACTCCGTATATGAGAGACTCTATATCTTTTTCATAAAACTCCTTAACAACTTCAAGACCCACCACTTTGACATGCATCAAAGTAATTAAAGTGTACGTTTTACTCAATATATCATCCACTTCATTTTTAGCACTGATTTTATCTTTGAACACAAATGTATATGCTTGAAGGAACTTTACGAACTTTTCGTGGCAGTTGTTAATCTTATATTGGCTATTAATATACTTCAAAGCTTTATAATCAAAGTAGAGGACAAACTTCATTAAAATAAGATAATGCCTCCAATTGGATAGGGCTCGAGCAATAGCATAGAATCTTTATCATAAGTTGAATAATTCTTTTGTGACCCATTCAATTTTTCACTAACATATGCAATCAACTTACCTTCTTGAGAAAGAACAGTTGTAATTCCAACTCTTGAAGCATCATAAAAAACTTTGAAGACTTTTTCAAAGTCAGGTAAGGAAAGAATAGTTGCTTGGGTCATCCTTTTCTTGATGAGCACAAAACTCCATTGTGTCGCTTCATCATACTTAAATACTTTTCCTTTTAAGCACTCAGTAATAAGAGCAATAAGAGTCTTAAAGTCTTGTAATAAATTGGCAATAAAAAGATGCCAATCCATGGAAACATTATACCTCCTAAAGTCTTCTAAGTTTAGGCCAGGTCATAATTGCTTCCACCTTACTTGGGTCAAAATTAAAACCTACAAAAGAGACAACATATCTAAAAAAATGACAATATTTATGAGGAAGTGACATTTCTTAAGATTGACATATAATTATTATTCTCATAGCATCTTAAAGACTTGTTACAGGTGCTCAAAGTGGTTTTTTAAATTTATGCTAAGATCAAAATAGACCACCAAGAATTTTCCAATGAAAGCCTTCATAACATGGTTAATAAGGAATGAGTAAGTACTAAGTGCATTAGAAAGTCAGAAGGGCATTGCCATCCATTCATCAAGACCATCCCTTGTTTTGAATATTATTTTCTATTCATCTCTCAGGTGCATCTGTATTTGATGGTATCCACTTCTAAGGTCCATCTTTCAGAATATTGATGAACCATAAAGTTGATCGAGTAGGTCATCGAGATGAGGTATTATGAATTGATACTTGATTATAATTTGGTTAACTTCTCGACTATCAATGCATATTTACCAAAAATTATTTTTCTTTTGCTCTAAGAGAGCAGGAACCATACACAGATTGAAACTTTCTTGAACAAGGTTTTTTTCTAATAGCTATTCATGTTCCTTTGGACTCATTCGATAAGTGCCATATAAGGAATTGGGGCACCAAGAACAGTCAATGATGTGTTGAATTTTTCTCATGGGTGGAAGTCCAGGAGGGATTTTATTGGGAATAATATCATTGAATTCCTCAAGCAATAGCTTGAAACTAGATGGAACATGCTCTTACTCTTCATTCTCTTCTAAGAGCACGAGTGTGTATGCATTGCTAGAATGATCCATCATATGAAGATTCAAGAGATATGTGCTTCCCTCTCTATTTGTTGGCTTGAGCTTACTTTCAGGCTTACGAGGTGCTAAAGTGATCCTAGCGCCACTTCTTATAGAACCTCATCCTTGTAAAGTTGTCCAATAGAAAATTGCATCTGATAATTTAGGTCAGCACAAACATCGTTCCCTTTCTTTATCTAGCTCTAGATGATTCTCTAATTTAAGTTGCAATTTATCCACTATAGTATGGGAGACAATATTTTAATAACTAATGCTATCAATGATGATTGTGCGCACCTTCCCAAATGATGTACAATGGGTGTGAAAAATATTATGATAGAGCCACCTATCCTCTTTGTAATGGTTAGACTTCTATAGACATTGAACCATCAGAGCCTCACCTTTATCGCCATAGGTAATCTCCTTTTGATCAACCATATCCTCCTCACTAATGTAGGAGTCATAGATTTGGTCACTATTGTCTACCTCCACAAGAGACACACTTTTTTTATTTGGACACTCAAATGCAATATGACTAAATCTTTTACACTTAAAACACTATTTAGAGGTAGCATTAGAAATGTATGGAGGATTTTTTGGTCATTTTGGATTAGGCCTCATAGAAGTAGCCTTCTCTGTGGATATAGTCTTAGGTGTTGATGAGCTCCCTCGATGAAGGACTCTTTTTTAGATATGATCTTTTGAGATGCCTTCTCTTGTAGTTATTTCTTAACACAAACTGCCAACTTACAAACATCCTTGAGAGTTCAATAGGATTGTAGTTGGACAACATCACGGATATCAAATCTAAGACCACTAAGTTTTCATGCAATAGTTTGTTCCTCCAGCTCTAGTAAGTCATATTTCATCATGAACCGCTCAAATTTAGCATTGTACTATTTTAAGGGTATCTCATCTTGCTTGAATTCATATTAGCAATGAAAAATGTCTTGCATATCTAGCATGAATGAACTTTTTTTCAACTCCTCCTTGATTTTGTCATATATTGCAATCCACCCTTTTTCTTCAAGAGCCATTTGCCTCTTTAAATTTTCCCAACATATTAAAGCATGTTTCCTCAATTTGACGGGCACCAACTTAACCTTTTTATCCTTTGGAAAACTATCATAGTCGAAGATATGTTTAATTATTGCCAACCAATCAATGAAGTCCTCTAGATTCATATAACCTTCAAAGTCAGGAATGTCAACTTTAAAACTATAGTCTCCACGACCATGAGGTTGAATTATAACCTTATCATGGAATGAGTCAGAATCCTTATGAAAAGGATTAACCTCTTCTTCCTTGATGTTAAAACCATGATGAGGCTCACCATAGTTAACTTAAAGATGCTCAAGCTGTTGTAAGAGTTATTCCACTTGTCTCCTTAATTTGTCCATCTCAGTATCATAAAGATCATGCTCAACGGGAAGTAGGTTGACATTTTTACCCAGACAAAATCGTCGAGCCATGAAAAGAATCAGATTTTTTATATCAATCTGATGGCATAACAAATAGAATATAGGAACAAGCCCTGAATAACAACAAGCAAAACCACTTGAATAACCTTAGGAGTCAACCTAAAATCATCTAAGCCAAAGGATAAGAGAAGTTACTCTAAAGCATGAATTTATTTCTTCCAAATTGATCACCTTACATCCATATAAAAGTTGGTATTAATAGGCAAGGACATAGTGACCCTTAACCTTCACATTAACTCTAATTTATCTTCATGGACTTTTAAGACACTTCTTACAAAAACACTCATACCTTAAACTAGACAACTCTAAATTATAAATTTTTGAATTCATTGGAATCTAGACATCTAAACCTTTCTAATTATATCTTATATTGTTTTAGAAATCTCCAACAATTTTCTTTGGCAAGGTTTTGGAAAGTAAGTAAAGTAAAGGATAACCTCGCTCACATTAGTTTGGTTACCCAAGTTTTTTTCTTTCGTTATTTGGAATCCTTTGAATCAAATATAATGCTCTTAAAACATCATCAAGTTATCATCCCTTAGGAACATTCATTTGGAAACTTATAACTCTAGCTATTTTAAGTAAGTTTATATTTTTCTTTTTAGCAAAATTATTTTATTATGATTATAAATGGAAGAATTCTCTTGAATGATCCATAGTTGTTTAATCTCAGCAAAGAACTTTATAGAGTATTATGAGCTATTATCTACTCTAAAAATATGTATCCTTAAGTTAAATTAAGTGTGAATTAAATTGCTACACTCATAAATTATTTTTGAGACATCATATTTCAATTTAAACATATATAGCTATGTTGTTCATGAATTGATTAGTGAATGTAATAAAATATTTAAAACCATCATAGAAGTTCAAAGGAGCATACCACATATTAGAGTAAATCAAATTAAATGAATATTTATAATTAGTAGAAAATAATTTAGAAGGAAGCATGTTGTGCTTGACAAGCTTATAGCTTTCATAATCTAATTAAGGCTATAGTTAGGATTTGCTATTCTAAGGTTATTTTCTGTAAGATGTCCTCATCTAAAATTCCATATCATGCTTAGCTCTTCTCACCTCTTATTGCTAGTTAAGGCTATAGGATTTTCTTCTAAAATATATAAGCCATCCTTCTGAATCCCTCTACTAATAGTTTTAAGATTTTCATATCCTAAAACACAACCTTATCAACTTTACATATTGTCCTCCAATTGAGGTCTTAAATGATTCTATTGATTAATAATAGTTTAGTAGTGAATTAAGGGATAAGCAAAATCTTAGATGGCTTGCTACTTAAAATTAATTCAGTTTGTACATCACTTATTTAATATTTATTTTCTTCTAGAATGTATAAGCCATCCTTCTGAATCCCTCTACTAATAGTTTTAATAATTTCATATCCTAAAACACAACCTTGTCAGCTTTACATATTGTCCTTCAATTGAGGTCTTATGTGATTCTATTGATTAATAAAAGTTCAGTAGTGAATTAAGGGATAAGCAAAATCGTAGATGGCTAGCTACTTAAAATTAATTTAGTTTCTACATCAGTTATTTAATATCTATTTTCTTCTAGAATGTATAAGCCATCTTTCTGAATCCCTTTACTAATTAGTTTTAAGATTTTCATATCCTAAAACACAACCTTGTCAGCTTTACATATTGTCCTCCAATTGAGGTCTTAAGTGATTATATTGATTAATATTAGTTCAATACTGAATTAAGGGATAAGCAAAATCTTAGATGGCTTGCTACTTAAAATTAATTCAATTTCTACATCAGTTATTTAATATTAGATCAGTTGACAACCATGACAAAAGAATCTTTATCTATACTTTTTCTGCATGTCATTTTAGTGGCATAATAAGTTATGTGATGATTTGCTCCTGAGGCTATAATCCATCTCATCTCTTATGATTTATGGTTGAAAAGGACAGAATTAGTTTTTTATCTCCCAGGGATGAAGTGGATGCATGCTTTATATTTATTGAGATTGTCCCTTTGTTGATGAGGTGTAGGAGTTGCTATGCCATTGGTTTAATCGGAGAGACCTTGGTCCCAACTTCTGAACTTGTTGTAGCATTAACTCTTCCATACCTCGGTTCACATTTTCTGCGAAAAACTTGTCATTGGAAACACGTAAGTAAGAGTGAAGAAATCAACATTTTCCCTTTGTGTGGTCATTTTTCGTGAAATACTCACAGTACCCTCGTGATCTATTTTTTATTCCACCCCTTTCACTTAGAGTTTTTATTTGAAATTGTGCTTTTCTTTATCTTTATAGTTGACATAGAAGACACGGACTTCCTATTGTCTTCTCCTTTCTCTTTAGTCATCATTAGGAGTCTTCTCTTTGTTTCCTCTGGATTAGATCTTAAAACACATCCTAGCAAAAGTAGGAAGTTCAAAGCATTCAAGAATTTGAGATTGCACAGACTCATATTCAAGTTTAATGCCTACAAGAAATTCTAGGACTCGATCTTGCTCTAGCCTAATTTGTAAGGTAACTAAATTAGTTATTGGGTGACCTACAGAGAGATAGTTCATCCTACCTACTTTTTAATTTCTTCAAAATACTATGTAAAAGATAAATCTTCTTGTCTGGAATCAATTTTACCTCTCGTGTCTTAAGAACCTCACTCAAAAGAGAAAAGAAGACAGAATTCAAAATAAATAAAAGAGATATCACTTTCGATGACTGAACTGCAATGTCCTTCTTGAATCAAATATTCTCTAAAGTTTTTTTTTCTGACCTAACAATTTTTTAGTATAGGTTCATAACTCTTTGATAGAACTTGCAAAGATAAAAATCTGATATAGTTTTTTTCTCTAAAAAAATTAGAATTCGAGTGATTACTAATTCGTAGCTTGCCTCCCATTCCTCATATTCTTCAGTTTCATCTACATATGTTGGGATCTTCCCATTCTTCAAGCAATGGAGGTTCAGAACTCAAATGCTTAAAGAACCTTGTATTTGAATTCTATAAACTAATTGAATTTAGTTTGTACCTTTTGACGTTACTAAGTTTATGTAAGTTGCTGATCTGTTGGATAAAATGGTTAAAGATTGACGATGGAGGCTGCTTTCAAACTCGCCATTTTAGATTTGATTTTTTTCATTTAGTTATGAATTTTCTTATGTTTACATCGAAGTATTACGATAATGTATGCTTTCGTATTGTATGGTATTGCAAAAAGTTACATATTAGTTCATTAAATTGAGCGGTCTAAGCGGGATAATCAAGAGATCAAAATGGGTAAGCTAATTTATCTTCCCTACTAATAGTTTGTTTTTGGTTTGATATGGAAATTAACTTGCACTTCCAATTGCCTCGCAAAACATTCCAGATTTTGGCAGCAAAGTCACTTAAAGCTAATTTATGGTGCAATACTCAGGTGTCATTTTATATTGGAATAAAAAATTTACCACTAAAAAATATCACTGAAACTGGAACTTTAATCAAACTTTATGGAGTAATATTCGCGCGTCATTTTATCTTGAAATCATGGTTTCACTAAAAATATGTTGTCAATTTGGGATCAAATCAAGGTAAGGTCAAAGTAGGATATAAAGATACTTTTCATATGGTGAGCAATATATTGGTTTATTTTATTTCTCTTGAGTTTTATTTAAATCTCATTGATCAACATAGTTTAGTTATGACTCTCCTTTGATAACTGGTGACTATAGATTTTTTAAGTAAATGTATCTTATTTCCGAGAAAGTGTTATTCAAAGATATATTTGGCTTCAATAATCCCTCTTGATTATAATGTATTTAATTACTAAATACCTACGTACCTATTTGAACGTATCCAGACTTCCATACCAACTTTATTTAGTAGTTCAATATTTAAATCCTACTATAACATGGAAAACACTCTAAATATATATTTCAACAAAAGAGCCATAATTTGACCATCAAGTACCAGAAGGTAGGAACGAGAGAGAGAGGGCATCAATTTCCGTTTACTATTGATTAAGAACTCTGGGATGATTGAGAACTCCGGGATGATTAAGAAGGTGAGCTATCTCGGAAAGGGCTCGTACGGCACCGTACACCGGGCAACGGACCGTTCCGGCAACTCCTTCGCTGTAGTACATTGCTTTGACGGCTACTGGAGTAAGGAGGAGGGGAAACTCATGTATAATTTAGTCCTCGACTACGCCCACGAGGGCTCCCTTAGGAACCTCATGAATGGGTACCACGGGAGGAGACTTCCTGAATCCGATTTAGAGACTTCACCAGGATGATTCTCCAAGGGCTTTCTTTGATACATTGGTCCGGCTACGTGCACTGCGACCTCAAGCCGGACAACATCAATTGGTGTTCACGGAACTGGAATGAACTTAAGGGTTCTCAAGCAACTCAAGTTAGCGGATTTCGGGCTGGCCAAAGAGCCCAACAGCGGAGAGAATCCGCGATTGGGTTTCAGGGGAATTCAACAGTACATGTCCCCTGAGTCTGTATTGTTTAGGCAGCTCGGCCCCAAGCTCGACATATGGTCACTCGGGAGCATCGTCATTGAGATGGTCACTGGCCGCCCAGCTTATGGGGCGATAATGGATAACAATGAGCTGCTGCAGAAGATTGGGTGTCGATGATCCCAAAGAACCTGTACGAATTAGGAAATGAAGAAATTAACGCGTAATTAACACCTAATTACAAGTTAATTACACAATAATCAACGAACCAATTCGTCAATAATTAATGTGACTTACTTGTTGAAGCGTGCTTTACCGGGATTGTCGTAACGAGATGAAGCTACTGGTTGGCTCACGATCACGAACGGGTCGGACACGTGAACGATTTCCACGAACTTCTCAACTTTTACAAAATTTGAAATTCTCGGAACTAATCCGAAATTGTGCTTTCTCTGTGGATATGGGTGTGAAAAATTACAAACGAATCACCAGCTTCCTCTCCCCATTTTACAGGGAGGTCCAATCATGACAATTCACTCTTAAACCTCCAAGTGGCAACCATTAAGAGTAACTATGCTTACTCATAATTTTCAAATGTCACTTGGAAATAAAAAGGTTACTGGGCCTTGCTTCTTGGGCCCAATAATGGATGACCAAGTCCAACAAGAAGGGATTTTTTGAAGAGCTGTTTGGCTGTTGAACCTCATGAGAGGGAGAGTGCCGATGACTTGCTTTCTCACCCTTTTGTCGTTAACACCCTGCCGACAAATCAGCGATGTAACTTTGGCTGCACTCATCATTCGAACACTAATAATGTAAATTATCTCGTTTGACACCGGTTATTGATGTTGTCGATATCAATAACCGATGTCAAAATGGAAAGAGTAAATCGTCAAGAACAAGTAGTAACTAAGACTCTCGGGGTGGTTTGTAGTTAGTTTCTATTTTGAGTACTTATAATTTAGAGACTTTAAACATTTTTATGCAGCAACTCCAGTTGAAATTGTTCGTTTTACCTCCTAGTTTTAAATGAATTATTTTCATTCGGTTTCTATATTACTTATCTAGACACATAATATTTCTTAATTTTATGCGAGAATGTCGATACGTAAAATCTGTCTTCCAATGGAATGGTTCTGAATTGAAACAACCACTTAAAACTATCTTTCAAAGAGCGATTGGGCGATTAAATTTGATATGATCCAGTTTCATATGTTGAATGCAAGACATGTTGATTACCTTACAAAATTTGTCAGTCTCCAGTTAAGAGAAGTGCAGCGTAGATGTTCCAATTGATGAGCTACATTCGCAAGCTCAATGTCGTTCTTTATGGTTTATCTAACATGTAGGATATAGTGAGTACGTTATATCAATGAAATTTTACCGAATAAAAAAATAATAGAATATATGTAAGTTCTATAAGGGTCTTGCTCGGTAATACAATTTTGTTGGTTGGAGCCACACCACCTTTGGTTTAGTTATTTTCATTATCGGATCCTATATTCTTATTATCAACGTCTAACAGTGTCTAAACCTTTAACATTTTATTTTCCGATAATATTTACTTATTAACATTTCAATATTCCATAAAAATTTTGCATCGCTTGCTACGGATTCAGTCAAATGTACTTCGTAACGTATTTGCCAATCTTATTTCTTACAAGATAGTTATTTCCTTTGGCAAGGTTTTTGGAATCCTCTCTCCCATAATTTTGTTACCCAAAATTTTTTTCCCTTCTTAGGAATCCTATTAATCAAATGTCACGCTACCAAACATCATCACGCTAGTATCTCCTAGGAATATTCATTTGGAAACTTATAGCTCCTCACTATTTTAAGTTCGTTCCTTATTTTTAGCAAAAACTAGTTTGTTATTGTTATAAATGCAGGAATTCTGTTGAATAATCCCAAGTTGTTTAATTTCAATGACGACTTTGCTAAAAAACTGCTGCTAAAAACAAAAAAAACAAAAATCGCGAAAAAAAAAAAAAATTTTGGCGATTTTTTTGGTCTCTCCCCCTCCGACCACCTTTTCGCCGGTGGCCGCCGCGTGCGGCCGCGCCCGGCCGATCCAAGCCCACCACCAAGTCTGCCTCGTCGAGACGGTCAGTTTGATAGGTCGCACGACCTCCCTCCGTCGCCAGAGAAGAAAACCCGACGGCCCCCGACTTTCCCGACCGTTTTCCCTTTTCTCCGATCGCCGGCGATGACGGCTGTTCCGCCGTGATCGGCCACCAGATCGGACAACTCCTCCTTGGGGCGAGTCTTTCCATGGCTCCCTTGACACCTCCCGTGCTCCCGTTCGTCGTCTCCGAGCCCCCCGATCCCAGCCGCTACAGTTCGCCCGAATCGCCTCTTCGCCGCCGCACTCCTCCCGACTTCGCCGTGCCGGCGCTCTCCCCTCAGGAGCTCCGCTTCATCTAGGCGATTCGAACGGTGCTGGCCTCGCCCCCTGACGTTGCCCCGTTCGTCCTCCCCACGCCGGCCGTCTTCCGCGTCAAAGATGGAGGCCGATCCGCCACGTGCGGCCACGCCGCGGCTTCACCTCCACTCCATCAGGTTGGTCTCGCTCTCCCGGTGCTATCCGTGCCAGCCGATCGACTTGAGGTGGCCGGAATCGAAAACCCCCAAAATCTAGGGTTTTCGTCAATTCCGCCGCCGGCAGCCGTCTCCGGCAATTTCGACGGTTCGGCTCTGCCCAAACGCATCGCCCCTGCTGGGCCGAGTCCGGTGGTGGCCTCCGAACAGGCCCCCCCCCCCCCCGCAGCCCCCCCCCCCTCCCCCCCCCCCCCCCCCGTGGATCGGCCAGCGTCGCTCGTTCTCGTCCACCAGGGCCTCGCCGGGCAGCTCCTCCACCTCCAGCCTTCTCCTCAGCTGCCCCCGATGCTCCCGGTCACTCCCCCGGTATCTAGCGAGCTCCGGCGACTAGCCCCTCCTTCCGCCGCCGCCACTGGCCGGAGCTCTGCCGTGCTCAACCCTTTGCCGCCGGCCACAGTCGCTCCCCCTCTCCCGGCCAGCGGTGCTGCTGCGACTTCCTCGGACTCCCTAGCCTCGGGGATTTTACCTACTATTCTACGTTTTGTGCAGGATATCGCAGGTCTTTCGGGCGGACAGCCAGCTCTGGCCACAACGGACTTTATTGATGCTTGCGAGCCTGGCATTGAGCCGGGCGTGGTTCGTGCTCCTGTGCCCGAAGGTCATGGCCATTTTCTAGCTCCGATCCCCACTGCGGCCACAGCCTCTGCACAGCTTGGGGAGAAGTGTTTGCCTGATCGTCCATCATACGCCTCTATGGCGAGCTCTCAGCCGGGCAGCTGGACCTTCTCGGGCGCTGGCCTGACCCCCATCCTTGTTGGCGACAAGCCTGCGCTGGTCGTCAGCAAGGACATTTCTAGCTCTTGCCGTGCTTTTGGAGACCCCGCTTTCATCGGCAGATTGGTCCTTCCTAAGGGGACCAAGCCTCTCTCCTCGGCCAGTCTGCGCGCGGAGCTAGTACGACTTTGGGGCTTGCAGTCTTGGAGTTTGCTCTCCCTGGGGTTGGGATTCTTCACTTTCCGGTTCGTCGACGCGGCGGACAAGGAGCGCATCTTCCAGGCTGGTCTGTGGAAGCTGCAGCAGGGCAGACTCTTTCTGCAGCAGTGGGTTCCTTTCTTTAAACCCACTCGCCAGACCGCTACTCAGACTAGGACTTGGATCAAGCTCGTCGGCCTGAGCAGCGAGCACATATCGGAGGATATCGTTTCTGGCCTCGCTAGAGCGGTGGGTACTCCGATCAGACTAGACACCGAGGCCCTACACAGGGTGAATGGTGTTCAGCCACAGATATTGGTCGAGCTGGACCCTGCCAAGCCTCGACCTTCTAGCGTTAGTCTGATTCTGGACTACGGGGAGGTGGAGGTCCAGATACAGTACCAGGATTCGATCCCAGTCTGCGTCTATTGCAAGGCGCAGGGACATCTGCCCGGTTCATGTCCGCGACTAGCTCCAGCTAGGAAGTAGCCTTCTAGGACTGCTCTACCGCCCTCTGCTACACCAACGCGTGCTTGGGTTGGCACTGGGAGAGTTTTCTCTTCTAGTCCCAACCACACGCCATATTTCCCACAGGCTGTAGTGGCCGACGGTATTGCTCTTCCTACAGATAATGCCTTCGCCGCTCTAGCCGAGATCGAGGTACAGGAGGCTCCCATAGCCCCCGAGGCTTTCCCTCCGGCCGCGGACTTTCCTCCAGTTATGGAACTTCCGGTTCCAGGGCTCGACGCAGATCATCCCATGGAGGCCTCTTATCTGCAGGCGGTACTTTATGTGGCGCCCTCTGAGGAGCTTACCGCCCCGCTTGACCCGCCAGCACTTCCAGTGCTTACTTCTCCTGCGGCGGCTCCTACTGATTCGGTCGAGCGGAGTGCCTCTACTTCGCACGAGTCCACTGCCTCTTCGCGGGTTCAGGTATCCTCCTCTGCACCGACCTTTCTGCCTGAGCCTATTTTGCAGGGCTCGCCTACGGTTGTTGTTGCGCCGGGCACTGAGCTTGGGTCTAGTGGCGACCCCGAACAAATAGGTCGCCGAATTTTCGGCACGAAGGCAAGCCTTGGCAGTTACTTCCTCTCAGGGAGAGCCCCCTTCTCCTATCATCTGCGCGACCAATCGACAGGCATCTCCGCCTTCGTCCGATCCGGCCTGGACTGACGTGGTTCACAAGAAGGGGAAAGGCAAGGCTAGATCATCTACTAGCAGCTCCTCCTCCCGTGCCCGACCTTTTATGCCGCTCTGGGGTCTTGAGGTTTCGGTGCAGGTTGGCTCTGATCTGGTGGGCTCCTCCTCCCGCGCCCGACCTCCTATGCTGCATTGGGGACTTGAGGATACGGTGCAGGTTGGCACTGAGTTGGTTAGTCTCCGCGCGGCCGCCACTCCTTTCGTCCCGTACCGCTCCGAGATCATGGAGCTTGAGGCGCTTGAGGATAGCAGATTGGTCATCGAGCACATGGCAGGTACGCAGTGCTTTGAGGTGCCATCTCCCCCAGCCCCTTCTTCTTCAGTGCGTACGAGAAGCGGGCGGCGGCCTCCCCCTGCTACAGGCGGCAGGACTAAGGGGCGACAGAAATGGGGTTAGCTGTTTCCTCGCTCTTCTGCACAGTGCAGTTTGTGCTTTTGTTGGCCTTGTCTATCAGTCTGTTGGTAGCTTGGTCTTCTGTTTGTTTTTGGTTTGTTCTTCATGGTTGGCCCCACCTGTCTTCCACTGCATTGGTTGATAGGATTGTATGGGGCCTTTTTTTCACTTTCTGCTTTTAGTCTCGCCCCGCCTGACGGTCAGGACTGTTGGCTTGCAGGCTTTACGGGTTCGAGCTTTGGTTTTTCTTCTTTCTTTTTTTGTATTTTGTTTTCATCTATATAGGGGAAACCCAGCCCCTAACGGGGTGTTTATTAAAAAAAATGACGACTTTGCTAGATTATTCTGAGTCATTATCCACTCTAAAAATTTGTATCTTTCTATTGAATCCAGAAAGAATAAAATTGTTAAACTCATGACGTACTTTATGAAAAATAAAAGCAAATATTTCAAATTACAAATGTGCTAATTTTGAGTTTACCATAAGATTGAATTACTTGGGATGCATGTGTCCATAAGAAATAGCGGAGTCATCCATTAATAGTAATGGAACAATGGGCAAAGTTTCCTCCAGTATATGAGTTACCACTCCTTGATCACTTATACTACCCCAAACATCTGACTGTAATTTCCAACTGAGATTGAATATTACTACCAAAATTGCATTGTACATCCAAAAAAGCCCTAGACATGATCCCAAGCGGATATTTGGCATGTCCCCCCTCTTCCAGGTCTGTCACAGGGGAAACAAAAACCAAGATTTGCTTTATCAGGTATTAAACGGGAGCTACGAGAACCTTTTGAAATTAGTTAAATCATTCTATTACGTGATTCACAAGGTTTTCGACGACTTACCTGAAACTTCTTCCAAATATGATAACCTAGCATTGTCTTCTTCAAACTTGTTTTTCACATCAAATCAAGTATCTGTTAATATAAAAGAACCATAACTATGTAATCCTAATCCTAATAAATTCACTCCAAAATAACATATCCAAATTACAAGAAAACCTATCAAAAACTTTGACTTTTACTCCCTATGATTTTGATGTGGATGGTAGGAGCAAAGTTTGTATTTTGTAAGCACACTCCAAGCCACTCCCAATGTATATCCTATATTGTAGCCATTAAGTTTGAACATGTGACCCTCTAAATTCTTGAGTTCAATAATTCTATAAAGTATGACAGCAAAAATCTGAAATGATCCTCTCCATCTTGACTTCAACTTCATGGGAAATAACTTCAAGTAAGAATTGTAGAGAAGTAATACTTGACTAACTTAGAAGTCGTTATTCAAAAGCACATGTTTCTTCTTTATGGTCTCCTATAAATTCTAGCGCTTTCAAAAGCACACGAATAGATTTCCTTAAGTTCTTAGAGTAGAAGGATTTGACGTTCCCTAACAAGCTTGTAATCGTAGTTTAACATCTTAATTGGCCAAAATGCTCAATGTTCAAGCTGAAAAGGGAGATGACATGCCTTGCCATAGACCAACAAATATGGTGTTATACTAATAGGGGTCTTAAAAGTGGTATGGTAAGCCAATAGTTCTTTATCAAGCTCTATAGACCAATTATTACTAGTGGAGCTCACCATCTTCTCTAAAATTTTGTTCAACTCGATATTAGACACTTCAACTTGGCCACTAGTTAGAGGATGTGGGATATTAGACACTTCAACTTGGCCACTACTTAAAGAGTGGCAAATTATTAGTAACAGAAGTATGAACCACCATCACCAGTGGCTAAATAAGGAATACCACAATGACCTATGAAGTCGATCCCTCACACATCAAGTAGTTTCACTTCCAAGATGCTTGACTGGGCATTAAATCCTAATGAGCAATATCACCCGTTTCTTCACAACAATCACAACGTTCCACGAACTCTCTTACATCCTTGAAAATCATCTACCAATAAAATTCAAACTCTAATATCCTCAAAGTTATTCTTGATGCTAAAAAATGATTGGCATAAGTTGACTTGTGGTATTCTTGGAGTAGAAATGGTATTTTCTAATCCAATATACATTATTATAGTAGATTATTAGTACATTAACAAAAGAGATATGGCTCATCCCATACATAAAGGCAAACATAATTGAGAAACTTCTTATTCTAAAAGTAGCTCAAGTCTTTTAGCATCACATCACTCACCAAATAGTTAGCAAAGTCCATATACCATAGAGGTTATGAAGCTTGCACATGGAATAGTGCTTTATTAGAGAATTATTCAAGCACTCTTCCTTTCTTCTTCAGTCTCTCACTATTTTCTATTTGAGATAAATGATCCACTATCACATTCTCCATGCCTTTCTTATCCTTGATCTCTAAGTCAGAATCTTCTAATAATAAAATCTAGCAAATAAGTAAGTATTTTGTATCTTGCTTAGCAAAGAGATACCTCAAAATAGTGTGATTAATGTAGATGATGACTTTAGAGCCTAGCAGGTAAGACCTAAACTTATTACAAGCATAAATCACTGCAAGCATCTCTTTTTGTTACAATATAGTTGAACTGTGATCTAGGTTGAAAGCAAAGGATATATAGTAGATAACATAAAGTTACCCCTCTTTTGTTTTCCTAAGATGTAACCTAAAGAATCATTACTAGCATTATACATGAGTTCAAATGGAAGGTCTTAAGATATTGAAGTTAAGATTGGGGTATTAACCAATGCCTACTATAATTTTTTGCAAGCACTTAAGTAAGAATTATCAAACTTAAATAAACCATATTAATTTAATAGGTTTGATAAAGGTTAAGTAATAGAAGAGAAGTCTTTAATAAAGTGTCAATAAAACATGGCATGTTTAAGGAAGCACGAATGCTTTTGACCCTTGTAGGTGATTACATCTTTTATAATGTTTTGGTCTTGTCACAATCAACTTTGGTTCTTGCCCTTGAGATCTTGTGACCTAACTTAATCCTTCTTTACCATAAAGTGGTACTTCTCTGAATTAAGCATAAATCTATTCTCTTTGCATCTCTTGAGCACTCTATCTGAGCTGTGGATGCAATTTTTTAATAAGTCTCCACATACTGAGAAATCATCTATTAATAACTCCATAATTTCTTCATTTATTCCCTAAAATATGGCCATCATATACTGTTGGAAGGTGGCAAGAGTATTATATATACCAAAAGGCATCCTCCTATAGGTAAAAGTACAAATGGGATAAGTAAATATTATCTTATCTTGATCTCTAAGATGAATGAGAAATTTATTGTTATCAGTGTAGCCATCAAGAAAGCAATAATAAACATGTTCTATGATGCTCTATAAAAATTTATCAGATAATTAGAAAGGAAAGTGATCCATTCGAGTGGCAATATTAAGTTTCCTCTAAATGATGCATACGTGTCTTTCGATGATCATTATTGTAGAGATTAGCTCTCCTCCTACATTCATTTAAACCATCATGCCTCTTTTCTTGGGTACACATTATATAGGACTGCCCACTAGCTGTCTAAAATATGACAAATAATGTAAGCATCAAAAAGTTTTGATTACCTCCTTCTTGATAACTTCTTTAATAATAGGGTTGAGTATTCTTTGATGGTGTGCCTTAGTATTTCTTCCATCTTTCATGTTGATCTATTACATCATAATATCTAAGTTAATTTATTGAATATCAAAAATATTTCATCCCATGGCCATGATTCTCTTATTCACCAAAGAAAGAGCTTAGTCTTCTTATTCTTGAGTAAACTTATTAGAGACACTAATAGGCAGTTGTTCTCCTTCCTTCAAGAATACAAACCTCAAACAAGGAGGAAATTCCTTAAGCTCTAAAGTAAGTGGCCTTACGATAAATGGTAGTGGTGGTGTTCCCTCTACAAAGCTCAGGATCTAATTAAGCCTTTTCATTTTTCTTATTCTTTATCCTCTTTGGCTTCTTCAACATGGTATGCTTGATTAAGAGCATCATCATCATCTTCTCTTATTGAATTCAAGCGAGTGTACTCCTTTAAATCAAATGTTTCTCCATACGTTGAATTAATTTGCATGAAAATTTCTACTTTTTGGTGGTGTGTATTTCCTTGGCCATATAGTACTCCACCATTTCATCACTAATATAAATGATTAGTTTCCCTCTATTGATATTAGTAAGAGCATCAATGGTGTTGAGGAATTTTGTTCCTAAGAGGTGAGGGTAATTCTTATCATTGTCAAAGTCCAAGACCATAAAATTTTCCAAACTATAAAGTTTCTTGAACTTAATTAGCACATCTTCAATAATTATATGTGGCTTCTTAACCATTTGATCAGCTAGCTAAAGTTGCATCTCTATTACTTTGAGGTCTCCAAGTTTGAGGCTTTTAAAGATGGTCAACATCATGAGATGGATACTTATACCAAGGTCATATAAGCACTTTGCAAATTCCACCTTACCAATATTACACAAGATAGTAAAGCTCTTAGGTTCTATAAGCTTAGATGGTAAGTTTTTGGAAATAAGTAAGCTAGAATTAGTAGTCAAATTGATCGTTACCTTCTTGTCCGATGTCTTCTTCTTTGTAATAACCTTCTTGAAAAAAAATTGGCATAACATAATATTTAATCTAGTATCTCCAAGAAAAAACATTCATTTGAATGTTCTTCTACTTCACGATAAAGCTAAGAAATCTATTATCTACCATTGCTTTATTCTTAAGTCTCTAAGGGAATGGTGATTGTAGAACCTTGGGTAGTGGAGGAATAAAAACTTCTTCCACTTTGGTTGATTGCTTGGGCTCTTATTCCATCTCACTCTTTTTTCTCAAGGTAGGTTGATTCAATCTCTTTACTACTCCTTTAGGTGATGGCCATAACATCTCCCTTTGGATTGGTCTTCATATTGCTTTGTAGAGAACTATTTGACCTTTGATTATTTACTTCAGCCAAGTTGTCAAGTTTTAATTCCATCTTTTAGAGTTGAGTAGTTTGCACTTTAAGAAATGTCTCTATTTCTTGTTGGTATGCTTTATAATGATCCATCCACTATACTACTATATTCTATTACGAAATAGATTATTAGACTACTTGTACCAATTTGTCAATCTTGTCATCCATTTTCTTGACAATATTTGCTAGGAGTGGCTTTTTGGTGCTTTGATGAGTGCTTAAAACACTCATTACTTATATCTATTTTATAGTTTGTTCTTAGTATTTTATGTTGTTTTATTTTAGTTTTTGTTATCTTTGTCTTAGTTTTCTTTATTTCATGTTTTTAGTTGTGTATTTTATTTCTCATTATGTTTCATGGTTTTAGGAGCTAATTCGAGGAAATGGATGACGACCGAGCTAGACGAGCGGATGCATGGACGAGAGGAAAGATGCGAAGGCGAGAAGAGAAATGCTGAGGATCTGGTACACGCTAGAGGAAGTTGGCGCACGCCAAAGAAGAACCACACGCGAACGACCACTAGCAAGAATGACCAGATGTGAACGACCAAGAATCTAAAGATCTGGCGTACGCCAGGCACAGTTGGCGTACGCCAGACTAGATAGTGAAACTCCACTTGCCTCTTTGAGTGGAAAACATTGGAGGGGGCCATACACTCAGGATTTTGGGCTTCTTGTGACCTTGGTAGACTAGTGTGGAGGAGTGGTGGATAGTAGTTAGGATATTATGTTAGTTTATATTTGTTTTGTCTTTTGTCTTTTGTTTTATGTGAATTAAGTGCATTAGTGTAAAAAAGACAAGAGAGAGAGAGGTGTGTGCAGCACAAATTTTGGCCATCCTTTCTGTGAAAAACTTGAGGAAAAGCTGAGGATCACCTTGTAAAGCTTTCTTCTCTTGTACTCTTCATTTTGTTAATTAATGCTAAGTATGTTCATGTTTTTGATTATATTGTTCTTTGCAAGCATGTGTGAGTAGTTGATCTTTGAGTTTGGTTGCTTAAAGCCACTACTTAGTCACGGTTTAGAGGGTTAAAAACATGATGAACATTGTCAAACTAACCAATATAATGCCATGCTAAACTTGCTTGATCACCAAGGTTAGAAGTTAGTTTAAACATGAAACCGAGAGGAGATAGTTTAAATGGAAAGGTTAGTTAGATAAGTTGCTGGTTCGAGTTGCTAATACTCTTACTCAGTGATTTATTGTCCTTAAAGTGATGCATATAGTTGGTTCTTTGCTGTGTTTAGTTGGTTTTTGGGGTCGAGAGAACATCTTATCATTCTAAGCATGGTAAAGAAGCAATTTAGGCCTTTCTAGCACGAGAGTGTAGTTTGGTTGATTTTGAAACACTAGGACCATGTTATGTACTTAGTAAACCTTCTAAATTCGATGATTATTGTGGTTTGAAGTTCACTTTGCTCATTTGTGCAATATAAGTTGTTAAGAATCTGTTTTGAAAACCAAACCTTCAAGTAACTAAATTCATAATTTGTTAGAGTAGTAAACTAACTTAGAACGAGAGTTTCCATCAAACCACTTCATAATTTGATCTTAGACAAGTTACAAAACCAAGTTGAAGCTTTAAACTCAGTCCTTGTGGAACAATTTTCCCTTACTTACTCATTTGTGCAACTCTGCTAGAAAAACTGCTGTGTTGGCGCACGCAAAAAAAAGGTGGCGTACGCCAACTTGGGCCATCCGAGGCCAAAACTCTCATGCCAGAAGAGTTGGCGTACTCCAACTCTTCAAAAACGTAACACCTGGCACACGCCAGAAATTTTTGGCATATGCCAGGTCGTCCAGACAGACGACCTGTTATTTAGAAAAGTAGCAGAAAACTTAAGAAAAAGAGCAGACCCTCTCGTCTGGGAGGTATAAGAACAAATTGGCGCCGTTGCCGGGGATCTAGTTTAAACACTCGATTTGGTGAACGAACTTGGAATAGGAAAATCTTGCTTTTATATAATTAAATAATATAATATATATAAATAGTAAAAAAACAAAACAAAACCAAAAAAAATTAGAGTTAATTTTTAGCATTACTTGCAACACAAGTTACTTGCGAGGAAAATTACGTGCATGCCCTTAACCAGGTCAACAAAATATTTTCCGTTAGAATTTGAAGAAGATATTACTCGAGTAGAAAGGTCATTACGCAAAGCTAAAAGAGATAAATCAAGGATGGATCAAAGACAAGAAGGACAAGGAGCTGAAGTTCAAGCTCCTAGAAGATCTTTAATGGACCATGGAAGACCGACTTATGAAGGAGCAAAAACTGGAATCCAGCAGCCAGCTATTGAAGCTAACCACTTCAAAATCAAGCCAGCAGTGGTTCATATGCTTCAAGCATCGAATAAGTTCTATGGACTTCCTAATGAGGACGCAAATGACCATCTTGGAAACTTCATGGAATTAGCTGATAACTTCAAGTATCAGGGAGTATCTGATGATACTGTTAAGATACGAATGTTGCCATACACACTTAGGGATAAGGCTAAACTATGGTACAAGCAACTAAAAGATTCTCCAATAACCACTTGGGAGGAACTTGCCAATGCTTTTCTGGATAAGTATTTCCCATATTGAAAGACAAGCAAGCTCGTCAAAGAGATCACTAACTTTGAACAATTTGAAGGTGATTCTTTGAGTGAAACTTGGGAAAGATTTAAGGAGTTACAAAGGAGTTGCCCTCATCATGGTTTAACAAAGGAATTTTTGCTCAAAACTTTTTATTTCAGCCTTTTACTTACAACAATGGGAACTGTTGATGCTGCCTCCAATGGGAATTTTCTAAGGAAGGAAAGAGATGAAGCCTTCCATATTCTGGAAGAATTGGCACCAACAAACAGGATAGTCGCAAATGAAAGAAGAAAGAAACCAATGAAAGAGCTGAGGGAACTAACTGGGCAAAGTGAGAAGAGAGGAATGATTGAACTTGATGCTTCCTCATCATTTCAAGCTCAGCTAGATTTAATGGCAACGCAGTTACGAGACTTGATCGTAACCAAAGTTGATGCTATTACTATTCAACAAAATTGTGAAGCTTGTGGTAACATTGGCCATGATATGAGTCAATGTGCCATGATAAACCAACAAATTGAGCCAATCAATTTTGTTAGTGGTCAAGGACAAGGAAGAAACTGAATAGGGAACAATCCATATTCTTCAACATATAATCATGGATGGAGGAATCATCCTAACTTCTCTTGGAAAGACAGAAGCAATAATGATAGCATGGCAATTATTTCTAATAAAGGACTACCATTACGTGCACCACAACAAGGACTGCCACCTGGTTTTCAACCACGTGGGGTTTTTGGAGAAAGAATGGGGGCCCTAGAGGAAAGATTTGACAAGGTAGAGAAATTCATCCAGCAAACTGGAGAATCATCAACTAACCAAAGCGAAATACTGAAAGCCTTGGCAAGTCAAGAAGCAAGGCAAAACAATTTAGAACAATTCCTTAGGGGGTAATCAACTGCCATGCGCAATATGGAAATACAACTTGGGGAAATTGCAAAGGCAAATGCCCAAAGAGCTTCAGGTTCACTCCCCAGTTCTACCGAAGAAAATCTTCGAGGTCACATTAATGCTATCGCTTTAAGAAGTGGTAAAGAATTAGCTTCTCAAACAGTCAATGAGAAGGCTAAGGAAAGGGAAGTAGTGGACTTTAGCCAAGATAAGGTTGAAGGTGTAGAGGAACAGAAAGTTGAAGAAGTGCTGCAAGAGAAAACTTCAGAAGAAAAAGTGGTAGAGGAAGAAGAAGTTTACGTATCACCACCACCAATGATTCCCATTCTACCTTATCCTCAGAGGGTAAAGAGAAAGTCGGGAATGGATGATAAGTTTCTCCGCTTTATGGAGAAAATGAAGAATGTACAGATTAGTGTCTCTTTCTTTGAGATGCTAGATCAAGTTCCACACTATGCCAAGTTTCTTGAGGAACTCGTGATGAAGAAGAGAAAGTGGGAAGATAAAGAGACAGTCGCCCTTGCGGTAGATTGTAGTTCTCTAATTTCAACAAACCTTCCTACTAAGCTTCAAGATCCTGGGAGTTTTGTGATTCCTAGTTTTATTGGTGACACTGAGTTTCCTAAATGTTTATGTGATCTAGGCGCAAGTATCAACTTGATGCCTTTATCGACATTTCGAAAACTAGGGTTGTGTGATGTAAAGCCAACTTCTATACTACTCCAGTTGGCAGACCAAACAATAAAGAAATCATTTGGTGTGGTTGAGGATGTCCTGGTAAAGATTGACAAGTTCATCTTTCTAGTTGACTTTGTGGTTCTGGATTTTTCTGAGGACAAGAATTGTTCACTAATTTTTGGCAGACCCTTCCTCAACATTGCACACGCGTTGGTTGATGTTCATAATGGTAAATTGGTTCTCCGAATAGGAGAGGAAAAAGTTGAGCATAAAATGAATAGTGTTATGCGCCATCCTCTTGATGAAGGGATGTGCATGAAGATTGATGTTATGGAAGATTGTATCCTGGAATTTTGTAAGGAAAACATTTCTAAGATAGAGGATATAGAAGAAGAACAACAAGAAGAAGTAGAATATGTGGAAAAAGTGAAGGAGGAAATGGATAAGGATGGTCTACTTAAGGAACTGGAGTTTCATTTGAAGTACAGAACTCCACCCTCAATTGTGAAAGCTCCATCCTTGGAGTTGAAAGAACTACCCTCGCATCTCAGGTATGCATTCTTAATAGATGGAGGGAGGTTACCAATTATAATCTCGAACAAGCTCTCCAAGGATGAAGAGGACAAAGTGCTCGCAATTATGAACAAAAGGATTAAGGCAATTGCTTGGCAAATCTCCGATATCAAGGGGATAAGCCCAGAAATCATGATGCACCATATTCACATGGAGGATGGAGCAAGTCCGAGGGTAGACCGACAAAGGAGACTGAATCTAAACATGAAAGAAGTTGTGAAGAAGGAGGTGATCAAGCTACTAGAAGCCAGAATTATCTATCCAATTTCGAATAGTGAGTGGGTGAGTCTAATTCATTGTGTCCCCAAGAAAGGGGGAATGACAGTAGTAATCAATGATGAGGGGGAACTCATTCCAACACGTACTGTGACTGGTTGGAGGGTGTGTGTTGACTACAGGAAATTGAATGATGCCACACGGAAGGATCACTTCCCTTTGCCATTCATTGATCAAATGTTAGAAAGAATAGCGGGGTATTCTTACTATTGCTTTTTGGATGGGTACTCAGGGTACAACCAAATAATGATATATCCCAGAGATCAGGAGAAGACATCTTTCACCTGTTCCTTTGGTATTTTTGCTTATCGCCGAATGCCTTTTGGATTAAGTTGTGCACCAGCAACATTCCAACGCTGTATGGAGTCCATCTTTTGGGAGATGAACGAGAAGATTATAGAAATTTTTATGGATGACTTCTCTGTATTTGGAAATTCATTTGATCATTGTCTGGAAAATCTTGATAAGGTACTGAAAAGATGTGAGGAAAAGAATCTTGTGCTCAACTGGGAAAAATGCCATTTTATGGTAGACGAAGGAATAGTTCTTGGACACAAGATTTCTAAAGTTGGAATAGAAGTGGATAGAGCTAAGATGGACGCGATAGAGAAGATGATTGCACCAACCACAGTTAAAGGAATTAGAGCCTTTCTGGGTCATGCGAGCTTTTATAGAAGATTCATCAAGAAATTCTCTCTAATTGCCAAGCCTCTAACAAATTTGTTAGTTAAGGACGTGTCCTTCATCTTTGACAAGGAATGTCAGAAGGCATTTGATGCAAGTGACTTAGCTTTGGGTTAGCTTTGGGTTGGAAACTTCCATTTGAGCTAATGTGTGATGCAAGTGACTTAGCTTTGGGTTGCGTACTTGGACAAAAGAAAGAAGGGAAGGTCCATGTCATCTACTATGCAAGTAGAGTGCTGGCAGGGGCTCAACTAAATTATACAGTCACAGAGAAAGAGTTACTTGCAGTCGTCTACGCTTGTGACAAATTCAGAGCATACTTGCTTGGTTCAAAAGTTATAGTCTATACAGACCATGCAGCTTTGAAGTATTTATTTTCAAAGCAAGATGCAAAACCTCGCTTAATGCGTTGGATTCTGTTACTTCAAGAATTTGACTTGTCAATCAAAGATAAGAAAGGAGCTGAAAATGTTGTCGCAGATCATCTCTCTCGATTAGTGAAAAGCGATGGGATGGAAAAAAATGGTAAGATACAGGAAGCGTTTCCTAATGAAACTCTGATGACGATGAGTAGAGTGGAAGCCCCCTGGTATGCAGATTTTGCCAACTTTTTAGTTGGAGAAATTATTCCAACAGGCCTAAGTTATCCTCAAAGGAAGAAATTCCTAAGGGATGCTAAATTGTTTGTTTGGGATGATCCATATCTCTTTAAGAGATGTAATGATGGAATGCTTCGACGGTGCATTGCTGATTGGGAAATAGCTAATATTTTAGAGCAATGTCACAACACTACTTACTCAGGACATTATGGAGCAACAAGGACTGCAGCAAGGGTATTTGAGTGTAGATTCTATTGGCCTTTCATATTTAGAGACGCACGTACCTATGTGAAACAATGTGATCGCTGCCAGAGAAATGGGTAACATATCTAAAAGAAATGAGATGCCATTATCTGGTATTTTAGAGGTTAAGCTCTTTGATGTGTAGGGGTTGGACTTTATGGGACCTTTTCCCACATCGAATGATAACAAATACATCTTGGTTGGAGTTGATTAAGTTTCAAAGTAGGTAGAAGCCTTGGCGTCACCTACAAATGACGCTAGAGTTGTTATCCTATTTCTTAAAAAACTCTTCTCGAGATTTGGAGTACCACGAGCAATAATAAGTGATGGTGGATCACATTTCTGCAATAAACCATTCAAAGTCCTACTTAAAAGATATGGGGTAACTCATAAGGTGGCAACACCTTATCATCCCCAAATAAGCAGACAAGTGGAACTTTCGAATCGAGAGCTCAAAAAGATTTTGGAAAAAACGGTTAGATCGACGAGGAAAGATTGGTCGAATAAGCTTGATGATGCCTTATGGGCATATCGAATGGCATTTAGAACTCCAATAGGAATGTTGCCTTATAGGCTAGTTTATGGCAAAGCATGCCATCTTCCTGTGGAACTTGAGCATCGTGCATTCTGGGCCATCAAGACCCTTAATTACGATTACAAAAAGGTGGGAGAATGAAGAATTCTCCAACTCTATGATGCCCATATTATCAGAAAAGATTTTAAAGAGGGTCAACATGTTCTTCTTTTTAACTCTAGATTTAAACTCTTCCCTGGGAAGCTCAAATCTAAATGGAGCGGACCTTACACAATTATAAAAGTGTTCCCTTTTGGGGCACTTGATTTACAAATTACCAAGGGGGAGGTATTCAGAGTTAATAGCCAAAGATGCAAAATCTACATGGGAGGAGACATCATTAACCAAATCGCAGAAGTGCAATTGGGTAATATGTTGAATAATGCATAAATACGACAGTAGTCAAGCTGACGACTCTAAATTAGCATGTTTAGTTTTTTTTTAGGTTCATTTTTAATTTTATTAGTATTTACTTCTATTATTTCGCTAATATGGACTATATTATTTTCTTTTACGTGCAGAATTACAAGAGAGGAAGAAATGTTTTGCTCAAAGTACATTTTACTAGTAAGTTTCCTAGTAAAAAATAAGCTTCCACTAGAAATTTGCCTAGTTATTCTCCGTACGGCAAAAGAAACTTTGAGAATCGAGCGTCGTGACTTACGACATGCTAGTCACCCTTTGCCAAAAGTGAGAACCGTGGAATTAAATGGTGGCTCCACTAGGTATAATGCCAGGAGAGTCGTAAGGAAAGGAACTATTACATCATGGTACTCCAATTGTGAGGTGTGTCTCTTGAAACAACAAGAGATGGATCAGTAAGAAAAGTGTTTCTCTTTTACCTGTTAGAGGATAAAGAACAGGATGTTTTGTGTTAAGTATATATTGTTGCTTAGATTACTAATCTCAAAGAAAATCCTAATGGACATTTGTCTCGTCATTCTGAAGCAAGCAAAAGAAACGTTGAGACTCGAGAGATGCAGAGAGAATTTGGAGAAACATTCGAGAGGAACATCGAATTGTGCGTACAGATGAAGGATGGCGAGATTTGGGTTTTGTGACAATTGTGGAAAGTTGGAGCATGATGGTGTTTGCAACAAACATACTACAATATCACAAACTGAGAGAACTGTCCTGTTGTGTCAAGACCCCGTTAAGCTTCGTGCTGAAAGGGTTGCGAGACTAGGAAGTTTGTCTTGGTACGCGATTGAGGAGCTATGTGAGCGGTGGATATCGAAGTTGCACCTTTGATGGTGATTGCATCAGAGATAGTACTATACGCCAATCGAGCAACAGTGCTAATATGTCATGACCTTGTTAGGCTTCGTGCTGAAAAGGTCACGATAATTGACAATTCGTCAAAAGAATGACCCATTAGAATGGGGCGTCTGGTTTTCAAGTTTTTCAGGAATGCAGCGTACATAAAAGCCAAAAAAAATTAAAAAATAGAAAAACATAAAAAATTAGTTTAGATGTACATTTGTGTGTTGTTATCATAATTTGTAGTTTAAGTGTTTGTTAGTTAGTTGGTTTAGGTAGAATGTAAATGGAAAAAGCTATTTTCACCAAATATTCACTGACTGGCGTGCGCCAGAAATAATTGGCGCACGCCAATTATGCATGAAAAGAAGACCTGGCACACGCCAGGAAAAGCTGGCGTGCGCCAGGAATGGGAAAATAGAAATCTGGCGTACGCCAGGAACCTCTGGCGTACGCTAGGTAGGTCAAAAAGGGGGTATAAGTTCGGCAGTGGCCGATTTTTGGTCATAATTCACCATCCACCAGAATTAGCAAAATCCAAAACCTAGATCTACTCTTGCCTAAGCACCCCGGATACATTGCCCACATTACCCAACTCCCAAAACATGATCTATGATGTCAAGAGCTGATGGATCTAGCCGAGTAAGCAGGAGGAATATAGGGAAGCGTGTGCGGACTCCTACACCATCAGGGTCAGATTCTTCATCAGATCGACCCAGAGATATCTGCCACCGCTACAATGCTCTCTTTGTAATCTTCAACGATTAGGAGGGAGAGAGGTACCAAAGATTTTCTCAACTCATTACTGTTAGTTATTTTAAGATTAATTGGAATGAGATGAGAATTTTAGGGGTAGTGAATGAGTTGGATGAGGCTTTTGATAAGATGGGGTGGGAGTACTTTAAGAATAGAACAATTTTAGCTAGACAAGAGTTAGCGATGGAGTTCTACTACACTCTACAGGTTCAGGCAAATAGGCGTTCATTTACTGCACGAGTTTTTGACACTGATCTTGAGATGGATGAAGCTGAATTTGTTGACCTGTTTGAACTAACAAGTGGTGGTGGAGCTTTAGATTTTCACCCAACTAGGTTAGCCCATTAGGCATGGCATGAGATTACTGGTTTCGCTCGATATGAGTCGGGGAGGGCACCTAATGCGCTGATTAGAGAACCATACTTAGGTATCCTGCATCGCTTTATGACTCTGACCTTCTGTGGTCAATGGGAAGAGTCTAAAGTGTTCCGATTTTAACTATATGCCATCGATTGCCTCCGCCACGATGTAAGGTTTAGCACTTATGCTATGGTGGTTGACTTCTTTGCACGTTCGATTAGCGATAGGTAACTTAGGCATCTTTACCTAGGTCATATCATTTCTCGCATTGCACGTCACCATTTTCCTGCAAGATTTTCAGAGTATACAGGGTCATATGTGGAGCCGGTGGATCTTGACATCGACAAGCTCAACTACAGCAAGCTGATCAAGAAGACGATGACAAGAAATGGCAAGGAGATATTGTGGTACAAGCCGTGGGAGGAGTGTTAGGCAGTCTTAGCTACTCTTACCAGATTAGGCCTTCTACCGCCGGTGCAAGCACCTGACCCTCAGAAGCAGGAGCAGGAGGAGAAAGAGCATCATGACGAGGCTGGACCTAGCCATCAGTCTCCATGCCCGTAGGTAGATTTTCATGACCAGTTTACTGCGATGCAGTTGCAGCTGCAGGGCTACGGAGACCAGCTTCAGGGATATGGCATTCAGCTTCAGCAAGTGATGTCATCGACTGCTCGCATTGAGGAGCACCAGAGAGTGCAGATAGAGGAGCAACACGCATTCTATGCTGAGCAGTGAGCATTTATGGAGCAGCACAGGGAGCAAGCAGCGTGGATGAGACAATGGGCCAAAAACTTCCTTAGTCTCCACCGCAGCCTCCAGCACGGGATTGACAGGGAGCTCCTACTTCCTTAGTCTTTTTATTTATTTTACTTTATTTGTTCTTTTGTGTTTTAGATTTCATTGTGTGTGTTTGTTTGCTTATCTTTGTTTTAGCTTACTTGCATGTTTGTTCTTTTTATACTTGTGTGATATTTGTATTTTTGATTGCGTGTATTAGACACCTTGAGGACAATGTGTCATTCAAGTGTGGGGGAGGGTTCTTTCTAGGAAGGAATCTTTCTTTTTAGGACATTTAGATTGTCTAGGATGTGTAGGTTTAGACTTGGCATGAATTTTTCATAAATTTGACCCCCTCAAAAATTTTCAACTTATGTCAGAATTTTATCAAATCCTTAGTTAGGGATTTAATTCGAGCACAAAGCCTAGGAATTGCTAGAAACCTCACACTCTGTTGTTTAGGAAGGTAGTTTCACTATGTAGACTAGACTAGAGAGTTTTTGAGTGTACCTTGTGAGGATTTGAGCTGACGGAAGAGACACCAGTCTCTATTTTTCATGAGGTGCATACTTGTGTTAATTAATTGAGGCATCCTACTAGTACTTATCGTGGTCTAGGTTGCGTGGAAGTTAGTGAGATGACGGGGCATTTCTTTATATTTGAGCCTAGAGCCTTAGAGCCAAAATCCTTTACTATCGTTTGCGTTAAACCATTTGAGCCGAGCCTTTTTATTGATCTTAGATGAGGAAGCCAACTTTGAGCCTATTATCCACCATCTTCCCGACCTTTGATCATCCGATTCGAGGACTTATAGTTTGCGCTTATTGGGAATGTTTGTATTATAAGTAGTCGGTATCTGAAACCGACTTGGGGTATGGGTTTTTATAGTTTATGACCATATTGAGAAGCCGAGTTTTGCCTAGACACGTGCATGAGTTATGAAGTGAAAAAGAAAAGAAAAAGAAAAGAAAAAGAAAAGAAAAAGAAAAGAAAAGAGAAGTGAAAAAGAAAAGAAAAAGAAAGAAAAGTTGAATAAGCATAAGTTTAGGCAAAACTTGAGCTTCTAGGTCTTAGTATATTGGGATACTGGGGAATGTACGTTTATTATACTAAATTTGTTCTTATACCTCCCAGACGAGAGGGTCTGCTATTTTCCTTAAGTTTTCTGCTGCTTTTCTAAACGATAGGTCATCTATCTAGACGACCTGGCGTACGCCAAAAATTCCTGGCGTGCGCCAGGTGTTACGTTTTTTAAGAGTTGGAGTACACCAACTCTTCTGGCGTGAGAGTTTTGGCCTCGGATGGCCCAAGTTGGCGTACGCTACCTTTTTCTGGCGTGCGCCAATACAGCAGTTTTTCTAGCAGAGTTGCACAAATGAGTAAGTAAGGGAAAATCGTCCCACAAGGACCAAGTTTAAAGCTTCAACTTGGTTTGTAACTTGTCTAAGATCAAATTATGAAGTGGTTTGATGGAAACTCTCATTCTAAGTTGGTTTACTACTCTAACAAATTATGAATTTAGTTACTTGAAGGTTTGGTTTTCAAAATAGATTCTTAACAACTTATATTGCACAAATGAGCAAAGTGAACTTAAAACCACAATAATCATCGAATTCAGAAGGTTTACTAAGTACATAACATGGTCCTAGTGTTTCGAAATCAACCAAACTACACTCTCGTGCTAGAAAGGCCTAAATTGCTTCTTTACCATGCTTAGAATGATAAGATGTTCTCTCGACCCCAAAAACCAACTAAGCACAGCAAAGAACCAACTATATGCATCACTTTAAGGACAATAAATCACTGAGTAAGAGTATTAGCAACTCGAACCAGCAACTTATCTAACTAACCTTTCCATTTAAACTATCTCCTCTCGGTTTCAAGTTTAAACTAACTTCTAACCTTGGTGATCAAGCAAGTTTAGCATGGCATTAAGTTCATTAGTTTGACATGTTCATCATGTTTTAAACCCTCTAAACCGTGACTAAGTAGTGGCTTTAAGCCACCAAACTCAAAGATCAACTACTCACACATGCTTGCAAAGAACAATATAATAAAAAACATGAACATACTTAGCATTAATTAATAAAACGAAGAGTACAAGAGAAGAAAGCTTTACAAGGTGATCCTCAGCTTTTCCTTAAGTTCTTCACAGAAAGGATGGCCAAAATTCGTGCTGCACACACCTCTCTCTCTCTTGTCTTTTTTACACTAATGCACTTAATTCATATAAAACAAAGGACAAAAGACAAAACAAATATAAACTAACATAATATCCTAACTATTATCCACCACTCCTCCACACTGGTCTGCCAAGGTCACAAGAAGCCCAAAATCCCGAGTGTATGGCCCCCTCCAATGTTTTCCACTCAAAGAGGCAAGGGTCTGGCAATGTCACTGTCTGGTCTGGCGTACGCCAACTGTGCCTAGCGTACACCAGATCTTCAGATGCTTGGTCGTTCGCATCTGGTCATTCTTGCTTGTGGTCGTTCGCGTGTGGTCCTTCTTTGGCATGCGCCAACTTCCTCTGGCATGCGCTAGATCCTCAGCATTGCTCTTCTCGCCTTCACATCTTTCCTCTCGTCCATGCATCTGCTCGTCTAGCTCGGTCGTCATCCATTTCCTCAAATTAGCTCCTAAAACCATAAAACATAATGAGAAATAAAATACACAACTAAAAACATGAAATAAAGAAAACTAAGACAAAGATAACAAAAACTAAAATAAAACAACCTAAAATACTAAGAACAAACTATAAAATAGACATAAGTAATGAGTGTTTTAAGCACTCATCACACCCCCACACTTGAATCTTTGCTTGTCCCCAAGCAAGACTCAAATGTGAACATCAACTAAACAAAAATCACAAAAACACACACAAACACAGCACGAGGTAAAGACTTGGCAAGACTCGATCCAAACTTAACTTCCCTTAAAAACATCAACTTATATCAAAATCTCATCAAAAACCTAGTTAAGTCATCAACTACAAAACACAAAGCACTACGAACTAGTAAACGCCTCGACACTCTATTATTTAAGAAAGTGTTAACTCTATGTAAAAGACACTAGAAGGTTAAACTCTCAAGGATAGTAAAGTGTATCACTCATATAATGTGTATGGTCAACTTCCTATCACTCGCATACAGGTCAATATCTCAAAGCATCCTACGTCCTAATTGGTGCTATCTAAAAGTCACAATGGTTGTCAATGATCGGGGGGCTTTTTCATCGGGTTGTAATAGGGCTGAAGGTCAGGGTGAGGTAAAAATATATGGAAAGTGGCTAAACCACCTAATCCGAGGACTCAATACATGAACTAAGCAGTCTCTCGCCTAATCTAAAACATCCTCACCATGCTTTTTGACCACCACTATTATATGCTACTGGGTCTAACTAATGGAAGATTGATTGATATGGAAAACGTGGTTGTTGACTATCAGTAATAGCTTGTAGTTTCACCATCATTAGGCACTCATTAACTGAATGTGCTATATTGCAAAATTGACAAGCCTTTAAATTACAGGTTTATTGTCTTTGTTGGTGAACTTGGAGAGCACCTCTATTTGAACTTCTAGCTTACCAGTAAGGTCCAAAGCTTGAACTCTTTTACGTGAGTCCCTCTGAATTTAATTGTTGTGATCTTCCTCCCATATGCTATTGACTTTGGCAATCTCTTCCAGCAATTATGCTACTTTATTGGTTGATTTATTCATAAATACATCATTTGATGAGATATTGATATATGCACAAGATGAATCATTCATCCACTATAAAATATCTTTATGACATTTTCTTAGATTATGCCATATTAAGGGAAGGCTTTCTATAGAAATCCAAACCACTTCAAAGCATCATATATATTTTCTCCCTCACATTGGTGGATTGTGTTAATATTTTGAAGGAGTTGTACAGATTTGGTTATTTAGAAGTACTTTTGGAAAAATGCTTAATTCATAGCAAGTTAACTAGTAAGCAACTTCCCTTCTACGCTGTCATGCTAGTTGTGTTCATTTTCAATTAGGTCTTGCTCTTGATGTGAACAAGCCTACATCCAAGCAACAAGACTCACATAAAATACAAGTGCCAATTAGACCAATGACGCATTCAAGACAAAAGAGGCTTCAAGCTGAACTTCAAGGATTAATTCAAGAAGCCCAAGCAAGTACGTACAAGTCCAAGGATGTGCATGTGGCCCATGCAAAGCCCATACACATACTAGAAGCTCAATTAGGAGTCACGCATATTTCAGCTAATTTGGAAGCAACTAGAATGTGCAAGACAAGCTGATTTGGAATGAGATCTTCTACAAGTTTCTAGCATCTTTAGTTCTATTATTTACTTCTTATTTAGTTGAATAAAGAGGCCAGAATCCACCTTATTTGGGAAGTATAATTCGGCCAGAATAAAGAAGCCAACTTGGCTTGTTTAGTTTAGCTTGTTTGGGCGAGCTACATAGCTTATTTAGGAGCTTATTATTTAGGAAGATTTTGTGAACATCCAGCCTATAAATAGAGGCTTGGACGTTTGTTTTTAACACACATTTCAGAATACAATTGAGTCTTTTGACTAGTGAGTTTAATAACTCTTCTTGTTCTTGCTTTGAGCTGGTGTGCTTGGCTTGAACATATCTTTCACTTATCATACAAGTTTACCAGCCTTGTTTGTGGCGTGATTCGCCTTGACTTGAGGTGCTCAGATTGTTCATGTCTCGGGTAGAGGCTCTTTTATCAAGGTTCTTGTTGGTTCAGTTCATGGGTTGAAAGTCTACTCTATCCTAAGCAATAATAGATCCGTGCATTCGTGTTTCTCCTGCCGAGATCACATCAGTTGGTATCAGAGCTACAGCTTGTTGTTTAGATCATTTATCTTTGTTATTTTGTGTGTGTAATACTCAGCTTATTACTTATCAATCGAATGATCTATCCTTTTAGTTTTTGTGTATGTTAGTTCGTGTTTTTGTTTCGTCTAGTAGTCTGATTTTGTTAGTGTTTTAGTTTCGTGTTTAGCAATCAGAATTCGTGACTTAGGTTGTTTATTCTAATAAAAAAAAGAACAAAAAAAGAGAGAAAAATAGAAAAGGAAACAAAAAAAAGGGGGAAGAAAAGAAAGAAACGAAATACTAAGCAAGAGGGAAAAAGGAGAGAGCTTATTCAGGAAGTGCAAGACTAAATTAGTTCGCAAGACTAATTAGGCATTCGCACAACCAAAAGAAGAAGCACGCGTAAGACACTAATCCGGAACCTAAAGGAGACGCGTGCACCAATTTGAAGGATGCAACTAATCCCGAAAGAAACAAAGAAGACAGAATTTGGAGATTGCGGAGATTCTCGCAGGATTTTTGTGACAATACTTCCAAAAGCTTCAAACAGTCATAACTTTTGACTCGTAACTCCGATTTTCTATTATAACCACTTTTTGAAAAGGGAAATTCATGATCTACAGGTTTTCCCGCTACACAAGCTAGTCACCTACTATTGGGAAGGCCGTGGCAATTTGATAGAAGAGCAACGCATGATGGCCACACCAACAAGTACTCCTTCACTCACAAGAGGCGTGCGTTCACTTTGGCACCTTTGGCACCATCACAAGTTTGTGAAAATCAAATGAAGTTGCAAAAAGAAAGTGATGAGAGGAAGAAAAGTGAGCAAAAGAAACGAGTGGAGAAGAGAGAAGAAGCCGAGAAATAGAAAGTGAAAATGGCCAAAAGAGAGGATACAATTGAGAGATCAAAAGAAGCCGGAAAAACAAAAATAAAATTAGCCATTGAGAAAATTCGAGGGATGGAAAAGAAACTACTATGTGGGAGCTGGTGAGATTAAACAAGCTTGTTTTGAAAGAAAGTCTATGATCTTACTTCAGTATAGGGAGACACTTTTGATTGCTAACAAGCTTGATGCACAATTGCCAAGCATAGTTAAATCTCTTTTGCAAGATTGTAGAGATGTCTTCCCCAATGAGTTACCACCAAGTTTACCACCAATAGCCGAGTGACCATTTGGTCCAGTGGCATTGTTCCCACTCATGTGGGGTGAAGTCTAGGGTTCGACTCCTGGCATGGGCATTTCTGATGTAATAGAATAGGATTTAGAATAGGATCTCAAAAAAAAAAGTTTACCACCAATAAGGGGAATTGAGCATCAAATTGACTTTATCCCGGGAGCTACAATACCAAATCGTCCAGCATATAGGAGCAACCCGGAAGAGACAAAAAAACTTAAGAGGCAAGTCAATGAGCTATTGGAGAAAGGGTACGTAAGAGAAAGCATGAGTCCATGTGATGTTCCAGTCTTACTTGTGCCCAAGAAGGATGGATTATGGAGAATGTGTGTTGATTGTCTTTCAGTCAACAACATAACAATGAAGTATCGTCACCTTGTTCCTCGTTTAGATGACATGTTAGATGAGTTGGCATGGTTCTTGCATGTTTTCAAAGATTGATTTGAAAAGTGGTTATCATCAGATTCGCATGAAAGAGTGAGATGAATGGAAAATAGCTTTTAAAACTAAGTATGGTTTGTATGAGTGGATGGTCATGCCATTTGGTTTATCTAATGCACCTAGCACATTCATGCGGCTCATGAACCATGTTTTGTAACTATTCATAGGCAGATTTGTAGTTGTCTATTTTGATGATATACTTGTTTATTGAAAAACCTTGGAGGATCATGTGGAACATTTGAAATATATTTTAGATGCACTTAGGGAGGATCAATTGTTTGCTAACTTGAAGAAGTGCACCTTTTGTATGGATAAACTTGTATTCTTGGGTTTTGTTGTTGGAGCTAATGGAATACAGGTTGATGAAGAGAAGATTCGAGCTATACAAGATTGGCCAAGCCCTACGAGTATTGCAAATGTTAGGAGTTTTTATGGGCTAGCTAGTTTTTATAGAAGATTTATGAAGGACTTTAGTAGCATAGCCGCACCCATCACTGAATTTATCAAGAAGAATGTGGGATTTACTTGGGGAGAAGCTCAAAAGAAGGCATTCCAACTACTTAAAGGGAAGTTGACTAATACACCCTTGCTAGCTTTACCTAATTTCTCTAAGACTTTTGAAATTGAGTGTGATGCTTCTGGTATAGGAATTGGAGCTGTCCTTATGCAAGAAGGAATACCTATTGCATACTTTAGTGAGAAGCTAAGTGGAGCAACCTTGAACTACCCAACTTATGACAAGGAATTGTATGCATTAGTTCGAGCTTTGGAGACATGGCAGCATTACTTGTGGCCTAAGGAATTCATGTTTCATTCTAATCATGAATTATTGAAGCATTAGAAGGGACAACACAAACTAAATAAGAGGCATGCACGATGGGTGGAATTTATTGAGTTATTTCCTTATGCCATATGCTACAAGTAAGGTAAGGAAAATGTAGTGGCTGATGCACTATCACGAAGGTACACCTTGATCTCAACTCTTGATGCTAAACTACTTGGTTTTGAACACATTAAAGAGATGTATGTTGATGATGTTGACTTTGGTGAGTTGTTTAGATTAATTGAAAGAAGTGTGTTTGGTAAGTTCTTTCGGAATGAAGGTTACTTGTTTCGTGAAAATAAACTTTGTGTGCTTAATTGTTTTATGCGAGAATTGCTAATTCAGGAGGCACATGGAGGTGGATTGATAGGGAATTTTGGAATTGCAAAAACTTGGGCAATGCTACAAGACCATTTCTTTTGGCCACACATGAAGATAGACATTGAATGAGTTTGTGGTCGTTGCATCACTTGCAAGCAAGCCAAGTCAAAGGTAAAACCCCATGGTTTGCATACACCACTACCTATACCTAATGAACCTTGGATTGATATTTCTATGGACTTTGTGTTAGGACTTCCTAGGACTAAGCATGGAAGAGATTCAATTTTTGTGGTAGTGGATAGGTTTTCTAAGATGGCACATTTCATTCCATGTCACAAGACTGATGATGCTTTAAAAATTGCTGATTTGTTCTGTAGAGAGGTTGTTAGGTTACATGGCATGCCTAGGACAATTATCTCTAATAGAGATGCTAAGTTCTTGAGTTACTTTTGGAAGACCTTATGGTGCAAGTTAGGAACTAAGTTGTTATTTTCCACTACTTGTCATCCTCAAACTGATGGTCAAACTGAAGTAGTGATAGGACTTTCTCTACACTTTTGAGAGCACTCATTAAGCATAACATTAAGACGTGGGAAGAGTGTTTGCCACATGTTGAGTTTGCTTACAATCGTTCTGTTCATTCTGCTACTCAATTCTCACCTTTTGAGCTTGTTTATGGTTTTAATCCTTTGACTCCATTGGATTTATCACCTTTACCTTTGAGTGAGCATGTTAACTTAGATGGCAAGAAGAAAGCTGAATTTGTCAAACAGTTGCATGAGAAAGCAAGGATGAACATTGAGAAGTGCACAGAGCACTATGTTAGACATGCAAACAATGGTAGACACAAAGTTGTCTTTGAGCCAGGAAATTGGGTTTGGTTGCATATGAGGAAGGAGCATTTTCTAGTCCAAAGGCGTTCAAAGTTGCTACCCTGTGGTGTGGAACTATTTCAAGTGATTGAGCGCATTAATGACAATGCTTACAAGCTAGACCTCCCTGGTGAGCACAATGAGAGTGCTTCATTTAATGTTGCTAATTTGAGTCCTTTTGATGTAGGTGATGCAGATTTGAGGACAAATCCTTTTCAAGAAGAGGGGAATGATGTGAACAAACCTACATCTAAGCAACAAGACTCACATAAAGTGCAAGTGCCAATTGGACTAATGACGCGCTCAAGACAAAGGAGGCTTCAAGCTGAACTTCAAGGATTAATTCAAGAAGCCCAAGCAAGTGTGTATAAGTCCAAGGATGTACATATGGCCCATGCAAAGCCCATACACGTACTAGAAGCTCAATTAGGAGTCACACATATTTCAGTTAATTTGGAAGCAACTAGAACGTGCAAGACAAGCTGATTTGGAACAAGATCTTCTACAAGTTTCTAGCATCTTTAGTTCTATTATTTACTTCTTATTTAGTTGAATATAGAGGCCTAAATCCCCCTTATTTGGGAAGTATAATTCGGCCAGAATAAAGAAGCCAACTTGGCTTGTTTAGTTTAGCTTGTTTAGGCGAGATGCATAGCTTATTTAGAAGCTTATTATTTAGGAAGCTTTTGTGAACATCCAGCCTATAAATAAAGGCTTGGACGTTTGTTTTTAACACACAATTCAGAATACAATTGAGTCTTTTGACTAGTGAGTTTAATAACTCTTCTTGTTCTTGCTTTGAGCTGGTGTGCTTGGCTTGAACATATCTTTCACTTATCATACAAGTTTACCACCCTTGTTTGTGGCGTGATTCGCCTTTACTAAACAAGCTACTTTATGTGGCTTTGTCTCTCAAGGAAAAAGGGAATAAATGAAGCTTTATAGCTTCAGGGGTTACTCTTTTAAATCTCATGATCTTGCTTACATCCTCAAATTGTTTTAGATGGGCTTGAAAATTTTCTCTTAGTAACCTGGTGAGTAGAGTAGATGATTGCAATAATTAGAAGGCTTTGAATAGGATATGAAAGGTAAAGCCATCTTCAAGTAGTAGATCTTCATCATCAAGAGTACCATCCTAAGTCAAAATAGATGATTTTAAAAGAGTACTTTATGGTAGGCCATTCACTTTCATAAGAGCATTGTTTTCTCTATTTTGTTCTATTTCTTGCCATTGGTTCCTCTTCTCTTGCCAAATTTTCCTTTCAAGTGTTCCAATATTAACTTCAAATATAGAATTTAGCTCAAAGTCGCATTCTTTGCTTTTAGGTTTTTGTCATATATAAGAGAATATTATACGAGAAAACACATAAAAATTAGCATGTAAGGAACACAAAATAAATTTCTTTTGTTTTATGTCCTAAAATCTCAATTCCATGTCTACGTCACCAATTCGATACATGAAAAAGTAAGAGCAATTAAACATGAAATTAAATAGCATAGTAGTAAGGTTTGTCACTGAGGTTTGAACATAAAATTTTAATAATTAATTATATGTGTCAAGCAATATGTAATTTTATGGAACTATAACAAATATAAACAAAGGAAAAATGCAAAGAAATGATTTGTTATCAATAAGGATAAAACGAGCATGATATCCTTATGTGTTGACTACTTATATCAAGATAATGGTTCTTGTGAAGTCATATTAAGTACTCGAAGTGTTCTAATGCATCTACCCAACATGTTTGCTCATGAGGTTAACAAAATACAGATAGCAAATGCCTACGTTGTTAATTAACTAACACTTTTGCTTATCAATTAGACTTAAAACTAAACTAATCTTAATTATGATCATTTCTCCTAACAGGTTATTCTTATGATATTAAAATATCTCATTAGTACATAAGAATATGCTAATTGATTCTTCCATTAACTCGGGTTCTTCTTGGTCTACTCTCGTCATTTATAATCATGGATGATCAAGCTAGTCTAAGCATCTAAATTAACAACTATTAGACATAATATTCAAACTATAACTCAACATAAGGAATGAATCATATAATATGGGCATCTCCCTCATATGAAATCTACTAGCTCTACATATTTAATAAGCATAAAAGAATAATCAAAGACATAATGATAATAAATAAGAGAGAGATAAAGAAAGCTTAATCATGATGATGAAGTCTTTAATCCTAATCGAATTAATTGGAATTCATTCTTTAATTAATTCTTAAAGAGTCCTAAAAAGTTTAGATGTAGAGGTCCAAAATCCTTTGGGCTTATCACACATATATATAGCCAAGCCAAGAAAAATAGGAAATAACTAGAGTTTTGGTTAAAATAAGACATCTAAAAAACTAATCTTATGATTTCCAATGCTCACTAAATGTCCAATAATTATTAGGTTTGAGGATCTAGTACACTGTGAATCATCTCCTTGAACTACTAGGTGGTTAGTGCCTGTTGAGGCCAAAAGTCTGTGCATATATTCTAATGACTGCTGATAAGGCAGTGGTTGCTAGGCTGGCCAAAACACTTCTTTGTCCTTCTTGTCATTTTTCTTATAAATGATTTAGTTATCCCTGTATTTTAAAAAATATTGGTCTCGGGTCCCTGGTTGACTTTTGTTCTTGTTTTTTAATTTTTTTGTCATGT
>SOPF01027596.1:0-47424 GCA_012979155.1 Hypericum perforatum
TGGTAAAACTGTTCCTCACCTTCCAACCCCCAAAAAAGTCAACAGTTAAAACCGTGCAATTCGATTGACTCGAAAATAAACTAATAGTCAATTTTTTTTTATGGTTGCTAGTCAATCATACTTGTACCCCATGCCAACTCGGTTTCCACCAAAGTGGGAAATTACCATGCAAAGTCCATAATAGGCCAAACAAGAAAATTGTCCAAAAAGTCTGTCTTTTTTAAGGAATCCAAATTTGTTTTATTATTCTTGTTCTCTAACTGAAGAACATGATGGCAAGATCAAAATGCAAAACTGGAAACTGGGGAAATTGGCCATAATATCAATTATCGGATTGCAGCGAGTTCGGCTAGGTTCTACCATTCCAGAAATGCTGGGAAAATGGAGATACAGTCGATGTGGTACGCACTTTCAAGCAACCACCGATACTAGGATCAAGATGTATGAAGATGGTTCAAAGAAGAATTGGTCAGCGACTCGAGAAGAGAATCCGCCACTTCGGAAATGAAGGTAGCAGCAACGTGCTTACTTACCATTGAAATAAACAGATCAGAAACAACCGACGTTTGTGAGAAACAAGTGTGTCTTCTTGTTCACACAACATATATATAGAAAAAAAAAATCAGAATGGCTGGAATTTGAACCGTACAAATCAGTAATGTATGGTATCGGATTTAGAAGGATTGAATTGATTTTTTTTCATGCAATACCGATATTTCCTTCATACAATAATAACATGTGTATTTTCGTATTTTTATTTTATTTTTGCAAGAATAACATTTCCGTGTCATACCAACCAACTTGTACAAATTTTTTTTTAATTTTTGATTTTGTAATTTTTGAATTTTTTTTAAAAAAATCCAAAATATGTATTTTCGTACTTTTTATTTATTTTTGCAACAATAATAATTATTTCATGTAATATTAACCACTGTGAAATTTTTTTATTTAGTCTCGTAATTTTTTTATTATTGCAAAAAATTAAATATTATTGCAAAAAAAATTACATATCATTTAGCCCGTAAGATTGGAAAAAATATAATTTCTGACTCGATCCAACCACGAGAAAAACAATCTACTTACATACATCAACATATGAGATATGCTAAAATTAACAGATGAGCTATTCCAAAAACAGAGGTCTTACATAGAGAGGGCATCAGAACATTTCCCAAACATCAAAATCTCTCTTTTGAGATCATTACACCACATTCATCAGATACCCTGAAACCGGTAACTCTCGACCAGCAATAACCCAGATTGAAGCAGGCCAACCCAGTGGTTTCCATCATATTAGCAGAAGAAGCAACTGAACAAACTCAAGAAAAAACTTGCAGGAAACCAGAATTCATTCATCCAAAGGAAACTCCAATTTTCCGGCGAACGAACACCGACAAAAGATGTGCACCCAATTAGAGGAGCATCAACAACAACAAAAAAGAGCCCAGGAACCCCTAAGATGCTAGCATTTTGCAGCACCCTCACAGGAAGAAGAAGAACCCATCCACGGTCTTCCTTCCTAAGTTAATCATCAACCAAAGTACTAAAAAGCAAAGGGAACCCACTAATTCAATTCAATTCAATTCCCTCCCCAAATTACCTAAAAACATTAAACCCTAAAAGCCCTAGCTTTCAACTAAGTTCCACATTCATTTTCACACATGCGAAAGCTAAAAACCAGAAAAAGCAACGATCTTTAACATTACACATAATTAATATATATACCAACACAACACCACCACCAACCATCCGTTCACCTTTGGTCCTCCTCCCTCCTACCGGAGCTCCCCGGCCCGCCGGACAAGGAGGCCAACAAGTTCAGGTGCCCGGGAAGGTAATTCCCGACTCGAGCCGCCGATGCCTCCCCCATCGCCGCAGCCGCAGCCGCAGCTGCTTGCTGCTGGATAAACATTGAAGACTGCTGCGCCACAACCATCTCCGGCGACGCAAACCCCCAGAAGTCCGGCCTCGCCGGCACCGCCCAGAACCCTCCCGGCGCAGCCAGGGATGCAACCGTCTGTCCAATCGACACCCCGTCGCCGTCTCCGTCACCGTTTCCGGAGGTCTTGTCCTCATCGGAGCGGAGCCGCTTCCCGAGAATGAACGGGGCGGCGCCGAGGAGCGGCTTGTGGTCCATCCCGACGGATGTCGAGTTCGCACCGGGACGAAGGGACACCGAGACGGTTGAGAAAGAAGCCGGAGTGGTTCCGGTGCCGGTGGCGGCGATGATGGAGGGCTCGGCCTGTCGGAGGAGCCACTCGATGGTCTGGCCGTCGGACTTGTGGCCTAGTTCGCGCGTGAGCTGGAACACACGCGCCGCGCATATTATCGGCATCCGGATCCTCCTCCCTCGCCCGTCCACCTTGCTGTGCCTATCCTTCGACGGCGCCTTCTTAACCGCCACCGCGCCTCCGTTTCCGTTACCGTTAACACCCTGCCTCTGCGTCGGGTCTATTATCATGCCGTTAGTGACGCCGTTAGTGTCCAAATTAGACATGGCTCTCACCTGTGAGTTCTGTCTTAAGTGGAGTTGTTTTTTTTTTTAAGGGTTTTTTTTTGAAGGGGCTGTTTGGGGGGAGTGAGGGTTTTTGGGGGTAGGAAGGGGAAAAAGGGAGGGGAACAGAGAGAGCTAATGATTGAGAGGCAGGAGCTGGTGGAAACAGGAAGGAGGGCACATGGGTAGTGGGCCCCTTATAAAACACAACCAAACAACTCCTACTACTTCACACTTCTCTCTCTCTCTCTCCCTCTCCTATTCTTTCCTCCTATTCTGTTTTTTTTAATAATTTTTTATGCCACCTGGATCATGGGACCCCTAATTTTTTGGTTTAGAAATATATAATATTTTGTTTATTATATTGATTAATTTATATTAAAATAATATAATATTTTTGAGAAGTGAAATTATCCTAACAAATATTTGATGTTGTTGTAACTCGAATTTAAAATCTGATTAGATTATAAGCTCATCTGCATTCTTGCTTTTAAACCACCCGCAGCGGGTGGTAACCTCGCCACGTGGTGCCGTGTGATTGGAGGCGAGGCGCGGGCGACGTGGCCCCCTTTGATTGGGCCACGTCGCCTAAGGCAATATTTTATTATTTTTTTAAAATTGATAAAAAATAAAAAAAAATTGGAAAAAATTCTAAAAATAATTTTTTTTGACTTTTTTGTGCAATTAAAATTTTTTATAATTTTTTGGTTAATTTTATACAATTTTTTTAATCCAAATAACGAGACTTTTCAGATAAAAAAATGTGTGTGGTCCAAATTTGATGTTAACTAAATTTGGTAGTGGTATTTAGTTATGTAATTTGCAAATCTAAGTTATTTCTTCAATTTCGTAGTTTCCTTTGTAATTTATAATTTTTAATGAAATTGCCATTTCTTGAATTTAGTGTTCCAATTTTTTTTTAAGCATGTTCGAAGTTACGCGAAAAAATACTCGAGTCTGATACAGTTAGCTAAATTTTAAAAAATTTGAGCTGAGAAAAAAGCTTACGTGGCGCCCAGGGCGTGGCACTGTAGCGAGGGCACCACTGTGAGATAAAAACTGAGAACATGGGCGCTGCTAACGTGGCGCCCAGGGCGTGCACTGTAGCGGGGGCACCAATGCGGATGGTCTTAGGGTGCTATGGTTATTGTAATTTCTCTCTCTTTTAAGTCAATCTCATTCTTCTACTCAATTTTTTTCATGCACCTTCGTCCTTGTTCCTATGTTTATGTCAACTCTATTTTTTTAATATAATTAACTTTATTAGACTCAAATATGATTACAAACTAATAAAAAAATTATAATTAATTTTGAAGTAAAAAAATTGATTTGGAAAAAAAAATTTAATTAAGTTAAGAATATATTACATGATAAAATGAAAAATGATATTAAAATAAAAAATAATACATCAAGTAAAATATGAATCATTAATTTATCAATATATTTGCAAAATTAGCTTGTGCTTAATTTTTTATCTTCGGGAGATAAGTATGTTCTTGAGCAACCAAGAATTTCAACATCTTGACTAAGGATAGTTTGTGAATTGGTGAGAAAAAATAATATCAGATTAGCTTCTATTTATAAAATTTGAAATGATTTTTTGAAAATTTTTTTAACCATATTTATTAAATTATTGGTTACAAAACAATTTATAGAATTAGTAATAACATAAAAGATTGTTCAAATAGAATGATGCAAGGACAAAAATAAATTTAATTGTTTTTCAAAACTAAATTTGTTAAAAAAATTAAGAAAAAGCAAAACAAATATGGACCAATCGACACATGAAACGATTGGGGGCGCCGCCGCATGGGAAAGGGGCATGAAATGATCCTCTGGCATACAGGAACTTGCTGCGTATTAGGTCCCTACTTGACGCCTTCGCCCATGATCAGGGCGTGTGCAATGCACGCGTTAGGGACGAGGACTGATAAATCTATAATTGATGAAGCTATAATAGATTTAACAAAATTAACCCATTAAGAATATATCTCATCAATGAAATAATATAATTATTCCCATTGATAGTCATTGATAGCGTAACTCATATTTTAGTGATTGGTTCGAATACATTAGTAAAAACAACATGTATTTGCATTATAATTATATCATTGCATGTACCGTATATTCTAAAGAAGGCGTGTCATATCCATATGTAATATGAAACAATCGCTTTCAATATGATTATTATCCTTCCACTTGTTTCAACAAATTATCCAACCCATGCATGCGGCTAGATAATTTTTCTATTTTCAGTGCATGTAATCAATGCTACCTATCATGCTTAAGAATACATATTGTTCCCTGATATGAAGTAGTCTTGTCAGATCTATAAAATTGGTTTTTCTTAGATTCTATAACAAAATATAATGCCTTCTACAAACTTCTTGAGAACTTTTCTTATTGTAAATTCACCAATTGTCAAGTATTTGTGCATGACATATGATGTCTAATAGAAAAAAAATCCTAATATTTGCATTATATTTTTACAATGCTGATAGTCCAGGATTCCTAATAATATTTCACTTTCACTAAAAATATGGATTAGTAGCAGTCACCACCTAAGGAACAATGGTCTCTACATGCAAAACTTTTGTCGGAAGAAATTAGCTTCATATATATGTTAGCGTGTCAACTAAATAGTCCTACACCAAGTGCTCATCACCAACTTTCTCCTCACTATTGATATTATGCCTTAGTTGTGGAGTAGAATATTACTGTCCAGTACGATTGATATGTATTTTCTCAAAAGTTCTCTCAAAAATCTGATAATCTTCACGGCTTTGTGCTTACCATTGATTCATAAATTTGATGAATAAATCATTATAATTAGAATATGATCTGTAATTAATATTAGTTCAAAACTTAGAAAAATAAAATTATTTGAGTCCATATTTAGGAAAAGTTAATCAATATATATATGAAAAAAAAGAGTGAGTTTGAAAAATTAGCTTCAAAAGATGAGAGTGTGATTTGTAAATTGGTGAGAAAAATAAAATGAGATTGACTTTTGTTTATAAAGTTTTGAAACAATTTTTGGCCACATAAATTAGAATTTTTCAAAATTACATCAAATGAATTATTGGTTATAAATAATTTATAAAATTAGTAATAACATTAAAAATTTCTTTGAACAAAATGATGCAAAATGGAACAAAGAATTTTTTTTAACTTTTTAATTTTTTTAAAATAAAATTGAAAACTTAAAAACCCACAGTGGACCAATCGGGACATATCACGCAAGTGCGAATGTTGCATAGTGCAGAAGTGTGAAACACTCTTCTAGTAGACAGGGACGTGTCTCGTGTTTGGCCCCTGCTTAACACTCTTGCCTCTGATTAGTACGTGCAATGCACGCGGCGAAAACCAGGGTATTACGCCCTCCCCATGCAGCTTGTCTAAGGATTAACGTGAAATTTTCTTTTTCTTTCTTAAGTAGTTACATCAAACTCAAACCAATATTTATTAGTTAACAAATCTCCAAATATCAAGCAATTTTTCATTTTTTTTATTTCCAATCATTGGACTCAAATTATTATATAGATAGCCAAACAAAATTGCCATCCCGTCACAAACACTTTATTTCGGTAGGTCCACCCATTATTTTTTTTAGGGTATCCACCAAGAATTTTTAGGTTCGTTACTAGTGTGTAAGAAGTCAAGTCTATCTACTAAGAAGATGAGCTGTCACTATTTAATATTTATTTGTAAATCCAAACATGTCTGGTTATCTTTTGCTAAATAATTCGGATTTTGATTGTATACGTATTAAAAAATCAGTTTTTATGGTTTGAAATTTAAGTAAATTTTGTTTTTTTTGCTAACATTTTTTCATGCTATAATAAAATGTGCATTTTTCTTATTTTCTATAATAATATTCGATACTTACCTTTGCAATTTTTTTATTATTTGGTTTTTGCATATTTTTCAGTATGTACCGTTCGGAAAGAAATTCATAACCCACTCTATCCTCAGATAATACAGAGAATAAAACTCATTTGTTTTGTCGAGCACAAGTTGCGGGGGTTTACAACAAGCGATTTTTTAAAGTGCAATCTAAACACATCATTTTTGCCAAAACATAATATTTTAAATTATGATAATTATTATCATTAAATTTGATTTAAGTGTTCGCCAATCAAAATTATTTTGTTGTTAGCTATTATGTATGCCATAACAGGATGCCAGTCTTCTTACCAAAAAAACAAAAAAAACAGCATGCCAGTCCATTAGCGGGAAGAAAAACTTTTGAATTGATTTGTATTTAATTTCTTAAATACATGTTGAAGATTACGATATACTTATATAATAATTCATAAATATCCTTCTAGCTGCTCTTCAAAGATAACCATTTTAAAATAATTATATTTTTCAGGTTACAAGCACACCATTATTCTATCTTAATTTTAGAAAATAGAATTGAATTATAGGCTATGTGAAATGAGAAACGTGAAACGCGCCGGTTTTTGCACTATGCCTCGAGCGCGTGAGTCAAGCCTTGGTGAGTTAGTAATCTTCACTCTTGTATGGAATAAAAACCATCATCCGATATTTGTTCCAAAAGTTCAATTAACTTCTTTTACTTGAAATTTGTTCAATAAATACCACATATATCTCAAAATGGGACAATTAACACCTTAATAAATGGCATACACATACGCCACATCATCCTGTTTGGATTCCACTAAAAAATTAATTAGTATTTTTGTATAATCTAAAAGAAAAAAAATCCTAAAACTAAAGCACGTTTTGCATCCACGTCACAGTTGCATATCTTTGCATCCCAGAGCGATCCGACCTTGAAGCAACGTTACAGGTAAAGGACTCGATCTTTTTTAGAAAGAGGGCAGCCATAGAAAAAAATGTAAATTTTGTAAATGTTTATGACGTGCAGTGTTGTTATATTCTTTTAATCAAGTATATGATCTCGTGTTTGATATTTTATTTGTCATTGTCCGTGCACATTATTTTTGTGCTATAATGGACTAACAGTGGCGATTTTGATTGGATGATGGTTGGACTTGCGGGGACCTCACGACTCGTGAGGTTGACACTGTCGTCCGGTTGCTGTCCCTTTCCTGTAATTTGGATGTGGTAACTCCTTTGGTTTTATTAAGAGATTACCTCAGAATTCAACCATCTCACTTTTTGGATCCTTCAATTTTGGTTCTCGTTAACTTCCACCTAATGTTCTGATTTTGGAGAAAATTTGCTTATAAAAAATGATTTTGTTATTGGACTTCTAGTAATTTAGAAATATTCATTGGCTCTATTAAGGTTAGTCTATAAATAAATAAATAGAGCTACTCTAACCCTCTAGAGTTAATCCACAGATACATTGAGTTACTCCGACCCTAGGTATGTTATCCTATAAAAAGATAGACTTACTCTAACCTTAGGTAATCTTTACAAGTGCATGTAAAACGTGCAACTAATCACTAATAATATTTTATTTGTTCGACGTAGACAATTTGTCAAAATATCTTAATTTTTTAAGAAATATGGCTTAAATCTCTTCATTAGATCATAGGAACATTACAAAGCTTATAAAAAGAGTACATAAATAAGAGCCTTAACACGCGTAACATAAAATATGCACCGGTTCGATGAAAGCAAGATGGCATAGTTAATTTTCTTGATATATGATTAGCTACTAAAATCATCGTCATCTCAAAAGAAAAAGACTAATTAAAGAACTACCGAAACAAATGTCTGATAAAACACACTCAACTACATTAAAGATGTAACTTTGTATCATCGAGCACTTAAATACATATATGATATATTCAAGTGAGAACCAAAATTAAAAAATATCAACCAAATCAAGTTTAGCCACATACGATAATGAATCGGGCAACGAAATCCATATAAACCAAAGACCTAACCGCATGACGTAAGTAAAACTAAAGCAACGGTCAAATCCAGATAAAGGCGAAGACGGAAGGGTGGTCTATAGAGACCAACTCCTTTGGCTGCCGCTTGCACCTCTCAGTGGTTAGGGGCTTGGCCAGCTCTCTGGCTGTTGACTGAGGTAGAGAGAAAATATTAGATATAGGTAGATCAAGCAATCGAGCACCAAAATGCTTGCAAAAAAAAAACTTAATTGAGATGGGGTGAGTTAGCTTGCTAGAGTAGGGGAGAGGACTAGTTCATAGTGGGTTGAGAAGGGTGGTGAGGCGAGGAGGAAGGGAAAGAAGGCAACAGCTTTGTAGAAAATCCTAGGGCAGAAGAAAGAGGCTCCTAATTTAGGTTAGAAGGTACCTTCTTTCTAGAAATTTACAGAGGAAGAGAGAAAAAAAAGTAGCATAACTATGTGAATTTTGTATGCACATTGTGTTCTTGTTTTCTTGCATTTGAACAAAAGAAATTTTAAATGGGCATCCAATTTTTTAAGTAGGCTGATTGTCTAACAAGGTATTTTTTTTTAAATGCGTATCACATTGTTAATTGCAAAAAATTTGAACTTGTGGAAAATTCAGGTACTTATAAAATTTTGTGATGTGTTTAAACTTAGAGATTTTGACATATATCAAATGTGGCTAAATGTCATGTTCGATTCTCGATTTGATGAGTTTCATTTGAAAGGGTATGTTGAGATTACCAAGTTATTAATTACAAAAATAAAAAAATTATTTACAAATATCAAAAATTCAAAAGATGTAGACATTCTTTTGGTTGTTTACTCTACTCCATTAAGAATCTCAAATCACTAGTTTTGTAATGTTAAAATTCACCTACTAATAATTTGAAGATTTTCATATGAATATACAAAATTTTAATATAATATCAACGGATTTACTATGTAGTCAATCATTATTTGTGTCAAGAATGGAGGCTGCCCATAATCAAATCTAGAAGCCGCCGTTGAACGTTGAACATTGAACGTTGAATGTTGAACGTTGAATAAAGACTTTGGTACAGCATTGTTGAAATTGTCTTGGGAGTAGGTAAACTTCATGCACCTATATAAGGATGTCCAAGGGTGACAAATAATATCATCCACTCAAAACTAGAAACACTAAAGAAGGAGAAGAACTCCCTCCCCTTTTCTCCTTGTGTCACGACCCAAATTCGGGCCGCCGACATGGCGCTAGATCACGCTCTCCAAACCGAAGAGCCGTGGTCCAACCAGCCTCATACATATACACATATCGAATTGCGGAAGCATAATTCAAATGCGGAAGCGTAAATTTATATATTACATATATGATACAAATATTCTCATATATAATACTTACAATTATTATTGCATAATTCTAAAGTCATACAAATCCAGGATTCACATTATGTACAACGGAGCGACTCCACTAGATCAAAAAAGAGAAATACCATCTGGAGACTTCTAGCAACCCGAGAAGTAGACGACGATTTCAAACATATAAACAACAAAGACCCTCCAGATGTCACGATCCTTAACTTTCATCACCTGTGGAGGAGGGGGTAAGTACTTGGAAGTACTTAGTAGAGGATATTAAAACTAACCTATAATTAACTAACCAACCACATACATAGACACAAATTCATGCATAGACAATTGGTGCAAAATTAACATTTAGCACAACACAAGTAATTTAATCATAAATAAATGACAAACTCATAATCATACACATAGGCACATTCCGATCCGAATAGGTATCGCGAATGCTATATCATATTCACATAGACACGTTCCGATCCGAATAGGTATCGCGAACGCCAAAACATGGATGGACTTCGGATAGGTCTAGAATGTGTCACTCCTTCTCACAACACGAGGATACCATATCTTATAGCGCTTTCATAATCAAACTCCGCCGGCCATATCATAATCATAACAAATCCAATGTATCCTCAAAACATGTGCACATGTGCCAACATCCCCAGTTGGTCACGGGTAGACCTCATCATCCGCCATCTCACAAATAGACTCACATATACCATACATAAATTCGTAACCTCACATCACATTTTCATAGTCCAAAGACTCATGATTTCCAAAACCATGCATAAACCAAAATCACCAAATCACACACAAATCAAAGACTCACATTCACACTTTATCAAATCACCACATAATCATCATATCAAAGCAACATCACAAGTTTATAACAATCAATGTTAGCCAAAACAGAGGTTAGGGATAATATCGCCCTACCTTAACCAAATTGCGCAAATGCTCCTAAAAGTTTCCACACACCACTTCATGATCCACGTTGCTCAAATGCCAAGGTTTGATCAACTAAACAATTAGAATAACCTTCTATCAAACATCATTCTCTCAATACATGGAAAATGGCAAAAATCATACCTAAGTCCCTAATATCATACTCATTCACAAGTTTTCTAAAATATGCATAAAGGTCTTCAAATCCAACACCAAAGTCTAACTTATCATACATCCTTCTCATAACATCAACCAAACCTCATTAACCACATATGCTCTTCAATAAGGTCATACTAAAAATTCACTAAATATTCATAACAACCCTTCAATCTCATCATCAAAGCATAATTCAATATCTATATTCATCACTTCATCCTTCAAACCTTCAATATACCTCAAACTCCAATAATTTATAAATCTCAAAAGTTGTTCAATCATCACAAACTTACACCAACTTAAAGATAAACACTAGATCTATACTTATTTTCAATAAACCTAAGTCTAAAATCAACTTACCAAGCTCCAAATCAAAGGATCTTCTTTCTCTTTCTTCTTCTCCTCTCCTCCACGTTTTCTCCTCTCTCTCTCTCTTGTTTCAGCTGGATGAGCACTAATGAGAAGGCCTAAGTCATCCATTTAGATATTTTCATCAACTTACCATAAATGGTAATAACCTCCATAAGCCACTTGCCATTTTTTTCTACTTTGGTCCTTAACCTTTCAAGTCATTCTAATGGCATTCCTAACTCCCTCTTAACTTCTAATAAGTCCTCAAATCAATTCTTAAGTCCCATTTGCCACATTACTCATCATTTGGCAAAATCTCTCAATACCGATAAAAATCGTATCTAAAACCGAGCACTTAAGATCTTTCCCATGATCCCATCAAAAAAATCCTCAAATGTCAAAACTATTTTAACCAAGTTATAGTCCTAGATGTTAAAAACATCCTCGAATTCGAATTACTCAAATCGGATGTCGGATGAAGAAGTTATGAATTTTTGAAATTAAGTGTGCAGGGCTGAAATTTGTTGGCGGCCGCCAAGAAAGTTGGCGCCCACCCCGTTTTTTCTCTGTAAGTTGCTGGCGGCCGCCAAAAATACTTGCGATCGCCAGGTCCAGCAAAAATCACAAATCTAGATCAAGGTCTTACGGATCTACTCGTTTTGGAATCGCTCGATTCGGAGTTCGTATGAAAGTGTTATGATTTTTCTACCAAACGTCGACGAACTAAGCCTATCAATTGCAACCCTCCCGAAACTCACTCAAAACTCCAAAACACAAAGCTCAAATCACAAAACTCGAATCACAAGAGTCGTAGACCAATGTGTTACGGATCTTTCCAACTTGGAATCATCCAATTTGAAGTTTATATGAAAACGTTATGCTTATTCCTCCAAAGGTTGACAAATTCATCACAACGGTTCTAACACCGATTGAAACAAAATAACCAAAGGTCGGACCGAACGGTCACGACAAAGGCAAAACTAGAGAGGGTCATAACACCTTGTAAGATCATTTTTTGATCAAGCTCTTGTATCTAGTAAATATCCTCCTGGCTTGGTACGCCCCCGGACGTAGATCATTGATCGAACCAGGTTACCAATTCTCTTGTTTTTTATCATCGTTTTGCCATTATCATCTTGGTTCCCAAATTCGTGGGTTTGTGTGTGGGCTTGCTCGTAGTGCAACTTGAAGGGATTCGGTTGTAGGATTCCCAACAACTGGTATCAGAGCACGAATCTAGGATCCGGTGGGAGCAACAATGATGAACGATGGCAAGTCTCCGGTCGAGAAGTTCGAAGGCATGGACTATGGCTTCTGGAAAATGCAGATCGAAGATTACCTCTATGGAAAAGATCTGCATCAATCGCTCGAAGAGAAGCCGACCGACATGAAGGAGGAGGAGTGGAAGCTCCTAGATCGGAAGGCGATGAGTGTTGTTCGCTTATCCTTGTCCAAGAATGTGGCTTTGCACACGATGAAGGCAGAGTCTATAAAGGAGATGTTGAAGACATTGTCCGATATATACGAGAAGCCATCGGTGGCAAACAAGGTCCACTTGATACGTAAGTTGTTTAACTTATAGATGGCAGATGGTACGATGGTGGCCAAGCACTTGAACGAGTTCAACGCCATGATAGCGGCACTGAGCTCGGTGAAGATCACCTTTGAAGATGAGGTACAAGCTCTTATCTTGCTAAGTTCCTTACCCAATAGTTAGAATGGCACGGTCACTGCAGTGAGTGCTTCAACGGGAAAAGTTACATTGAAGTTGGATAAGGTTAGGGACTTAATTATGAGTGAAGAGATTCGTAGGAAAGAGTCCGGGTTAATCTCAAGTTCGTCTTTGAATGCAAGTAGTAGAGGAAGGTCCGAATCTAAGAAAGAGAGGAAGGATCGTAGTAGATCTAAGTCCAAGTCGAGGAAGTCGAAGAAGGATATGAGTAAAGTCCAATATTACAATTGTGACAAGTATGGACACTATGCGGTCAATTGCAAGGTACCAAAGAGGGAGGACTCGTCAGCAAATGCTACATCAGAAGACCATGCAGATGCCTTGATCCTTAGTATTTGCAGTCCATTGGAGGCTTGGGTTTTGGATTCGGGTGCATCATTCCACTCGTGTAGTGATGCGAGTATGATGGAAGATTATGTCTAAGGAAAGTTTGGCAAAGTTTATCTGGCGAATGATGAGCCATTGCAAATTGTGGGCATGGGAGATATACGAGTCAAGACGCCTAATGGTTCTGCACTAATGTTAAGGAGAGTGAGACATATTCCCGGATTGAAGAGGAACCTACTCTCCGTAGGGCAACTAGACGATGAAGGTTACAAGGTAGTTTTTGGTTGCAAATCTTGGAAGATAACCAAGAGGGCTATGGTATTAGCTCAAGGATTAAAGGAAGGCACCTTGTATACAACAAGGAGTACTCAAGATAGCATCAATATGGCGGGAAGCTCAGATGATGCAGATTTGTGGCATAGTCGTCTCGGCCATATGAGTGAAAAAGGGATAAAGGTGCTATGCTCTAAGGAAAAGCTACCAGGCTTGAAGACCGTGAAGGTTGGCTTATGTGAGCATTATGTGCTCGGGAAGCAATGAAGGGTTAGCTTCTCAAGAGATGGCAGAGCTCCAAGAGAGCAAAGGCTAGAGTTGGTCCATAGTAACCTATGGGGACCGGCACCAGTTGCATCCTTAGGAGGGTCGATGTATTACATGACCTTCATTGATGATTCCACGAGGAAAGTGTGGGTATACTTCTTGAAACAAAAGTCTGATACCTTTAATGCATTTAAGAAGTGGAAAGCACTTGTGGAGAATAAGACGGGACTCAAGGTAAAGTGCTTGAGGTCTGACAATGGTGGCGAATACGAGCTCAGAGAATTTAAAGACTTCTGCGCAGAGCAAGGAATCCGCATGGAGAAGACAGTTGCAGGGACACCTCAGCAGAATGGCATCGCAGAAAGGATGAATCGAACACTCAATGGGAGAGCAAGGGCTATGCGATTGAAGTGTGGGTTGCCTAAGATGTTTTGGGCAGATGCGGTCAATACGGCGGCATTTCTTATCAATCAAGGGCTATCAACTCCTTTGGAAAATTATATTCCCGAAGAAGCTTGGAGTGGTAAGAATGTTGATCACTCATACCTTAGGATCTTTGGTTGTGTTGCTTATATTCTTGTGGATGCTGGTGAAAGAACCAAGTTGGATGCCAAGTCCAAGAAGTGCACGTTCATTGTATATGGCGGTGATGAGTTTGGATTCCGATTTTGGGATGAGAAAAGTTATAAGGTGATTAGGAGCTGAGATGTCATGTTCAATGAGCAAGTGTTGTACAAGGATCGTGGAATTGTATCCGATGAGGTGGGAGCTCCTAGCAAAGAAGTCATTGATTTGGATATCTCCAAATCGGGTGGGAGCTCAATGACTCAGAATGAGCAAGAGGAAACTCATGAGGAAGAAGAGGTGGTGCCAAGTTCCCCACCATCAGTGGTACTGTTAAGGAGATCTGAAAGGGAGCATAGATCTCCAGAGAGATACTCTCCATCTAACTTTTATCTTCTATTAACAGATGAAGGAGAACCTGAAAATTTTGCAGAAGCTCAACAAAGTGAGCAGGCGCACAAGTGGAAGTGTGCTACGGATGACAAGATGGACTCATTGAGGAAAAATGGGACATGGGAACTGGTCCAACTTCTTAAAGGCAAGAAGACACTGCAAAACAAGTAGGTGTATAGAATCAAGCAGGAGACAAATGGTGACGAGCGCTACAAGGCAAGGCTAGTGGTAAAAGGATTCCAGCAAAGGTACGGCATAGATTACACTGATATCTTCACACCGGTGGTAAAGATAACTACTATTCGGATAGTGTTGGGTATGGTGGCATCTGAGAACCTCTTGCTAGAGCAAATGGATGTCAAGATGGCATTCCTCCATGGTGATCTTGATGAGGAAATTTACATGGAGCAACCAGAAGGCTATATGTCGAAAGGTAGTGAGAAGTTTGTGTGTCATTTAAAGAAGAGCCTCTACGGGTTGAAGCAAGCCCCGAGGCAATGGTACAAGAAGTTTGACGGATTCATGCATGAGATAGACTTCATGCGGTGTGAGGCAGATCATTGTTGCTATGTGAAGATGCTCGACGTTGGCTATATTATCCTCCTACTCTATGTTGATGACATATTGATTATGGGAGCAAGTGCTCAGGAGGTGAAGAGTTTGAAAAAGCAATTGTCAGAGCGATTTGCTATGAAGGATTTAGGTGAGGCAAAGCAAATTCTTGGTATGAGGATTAAGAGAGATAGGAAGGCAGGGAAGCTTTTCCTTTCTCAAGCTGATTATATCGAGAAAGTGTTGAAACGGTTCAGTATGCATGAAGCCAAGCCTATGATGACTCCCTTGGGTGGGCATTTCAAGTTATCAAAGAAAGACGCGCCCATGAGTGAGGCAGAGAAAGCCCATATGAAGAGGACTCCATATGCATCGACGATCGGAAGTTTGATGTATGCTATGATATGCACAAGACCCGACATAGCTCATGGGTGGGAGTAGTGAGTCGGTTCATGAGCAACCCAGGAGAGCAACATTGGATTGCAGTTAAGTGGATCCTAGGATACTTGCAAGGTACCAAGGAAAAAGCTCTTTGCTTTGAGGGCAAAGATGTAAGATTAGCAGGTTATGTTGATGCAGATTTAGGATCGAATGACCATGATAGGTTTAAGAGCACAACAGGCTTTGTGTTCATGCTTGGAGGTACTGCAATATCTTGGTCATCCAAGTTGCAAAAGATTGTTGCTTTGTCTACTACGGAAGCAGAGTATGTAGCAGCGACAGAAGCTAGCAAAGAGATGGTGTGGTTACAAAACTTCTTGGCAGAGCTAGGAAAAGAGCAAACCGGGAGTGTACTTTATTGTGATAGTCAAAGTGCAATTCATTTGGCGAAGAACCCAGCTTTCCATGCAAGAACTAAGCATATTAGTTTGAAGTACCACTACATCCGACAACTTGTTGAAGAGAAGATCTTAAAGCTTGACAAGATCGATGGTAAGGTGAATCATGCGGATATGTTTACCAAGGTGGTGACTTTGGAGAAGCTGAGGCTCAACACGGCCTCAGCTGGCCTTATTAATTGATGAGAAGAGGCTGGCGTACCAACCAACTGAGTGAAGAAGAGCACCGAGTGACTGGTGTTCGTGTGACAAGGAACAAGCGAGATGAGGTCAGTCTCCAGGTGGGAGATTGTCAAGAATGGAGGCTGCCCATAGTCAACATCTAGAAGCCGCCGTTGAACGTTGAACATTGAAGGTTGAATGTTGAACGTTGAATAAAGACTTTGGTACACCATTGTTGAAATTGTCTTGGGAGTAGGTAAACTTCATGCACCTATATAAGGATGTCCAAGGGTGACAAATAATATCATCCACTCAAAACTAGAAACACTAAAGAAGGAGAAGAACTCCCTCCCCTTTTCTCCTTGTAAGATCATTTTTTTTGATAATCTCTTGTATCTAGTAAATATCCTCCTGGCTTGGTACGCCCCCGGACGTAGATCATTGATCGAACCGGGTTACCAATTCTCTTGTTTTTTGTCATCGTTTTGCCATTATCATCTTGGCTCCCAAATTCGTGGGTTTGTGTGTGAACTTGCTCGTAGTGCAACTCGAGGAGATTCGGTTGTAGGATTCCCAACAATTTGTACAACCACATCGTGTCCCGAGCATAGCATGTTAGTTAAGGAAGCCTTTTTACCCGTTACCTGGACAATAATAGAATACAATTCCTGAGAATTTGAAACGTGGGGTATCAAAGTTCGGACTGGACTTGAACTAATAGCTATCATTAAATAATGTTTTTTTTTGGTGAAAAATCATTAAATAATGTTTGGTCGGTCCTAATTATGCTAAAACCATGCACAAGAAACGAAGTCCAAGCCTGCTTTTTTTAGCATTATCTAAACTGACACTACTTTTCCCAGTGGGGTTATCATCACTAATGTCGCAATTAACAAAGGCAAGAAGAGAGGAAAGTGCAAAATTGTCCGAATCACAAAAACTTAGAGAAACCCATGAGAGAAGGTCAAAACCCAGGGACCCAATTGATCTCTAATTTTTTTCATTTTTAGGTCACCATTTATGCAACAAGAATTACTTAGAATTTCCTGGTCCAAATTCTGTGGACCAATCTGGGCCAACTCAAACTGAATCTATCAATTAAGTTAATCATTTGAGTGATTCTTGTGGATAGCCTCGAAAAAAAAATGTAAGTTAACATAACTAATGGCTAACATTCCTTCATTTTTAAAAGTTTATGGTGGTCTTTGATTGGTACAAATATTATCAGTTGAGACGAAAGAATTACCGTTAAATTTGAATCAGACAATTCTAGAACAGCCCAATCTAACGCGGTTTCTTCCTGCAAACCAATGATTTTATGTCCTTCTAAATTACTTTTCAGGCACACGAGTAGGGGTGAGCAAACGGATAATCCGAATCCGAACTATCCGAATTCGAGATTATCCGAATTATCCGAATCACATATTTTACTATCCCAATCCGAATCCGAATAGTGAATTATCCGAATCCGAATATCCGAACTTTTTTCGGATTCGGATTCGGATAATCCGAACTATCCGAAAAACTCAAAAAAATAAAAAACATTAATAAAACATATGGATAATCCGAATTAAAGTCGGATAATCCGAATTAAAACCGGATAATCCGAATTAATTTTTTCAAATGTATATAAAATCGGATAATTCGGATATCCGAATTAATTTTTTTAATATCCGAATCCGAATCCGAATCCGAATTAAAAAGTCCGAATAATCCGAATCCGAATCCGAACTCAAAATTATCTGAATCCGAATCCGAAAAAAACTTCGGATTCGGATTCGGACAACGGATATCGGATAATTTGCTCACCCCTACACACGAGGACACATTACTTATCCCAATAATTATTGTATTCAACTTTAACTTAAATATGATATTTGTTTTCTAAATACAAATTTTCAAAATGGTTCATATTGTTACACTACAAATTCTTTGATTAATATGAGATGGTTTCATTGAAACACCTTTTAATTGTAATAGATATTGAAGAGAATAACTACTTTAGATTTTGTATAGGTCAAATAAGGTTGTCCGACCAAGTAATCGATGCTTATATATTTTAACAATTTAAACATAAATTTTCTTGTTTAAATTATAACGACTTACCTACCAATAAATCTAAATAATTAGCTGGTAGTGTTCCATATCTTGATAAAGCGTACGGGGGATTTCTTATGATTACTTATGTCTCAATTATTCAAGTTTTGTATATTATTTTAGGGTCTAATATAACCACTACGCGATGCAATAATGGTAACTTGACCCAATTGGCAAGTTGATGACGACTTTATGAAATTTTTTATACACTAGCAATTAATTAATGGAACATTCCCCTGATTGAAGCCTAATAGTAGGTGATCATGATCTTATTATCATAAGGTGTTGGGGGAAATGCACATAAATTGAATCTCCAAGGACCACATGTTTTGTTTTTCGAGGGACAATGGGGTTTACATGTTGTTCCTCGTATCACGGGTTTTTTTCCTACGAAAAGACACACACGTTTATACAGATATACGAGAATGGATACCCTGCCAATGATTGATATCCTCCCTAAATGTGTAAATTATTTATTACTTAATCACCCAATGTTTCTCTCTCCATTAATTATATTTTACTAACTGCCCACTAATTTTGGAAGTTGAAAATTCATCACCTATTTTTATGCCATAATTATATCTCTCTCATTAACCTTAAAATAAACCATCCAATTTTTCAATTCCTTTTCTGACTTTTCATTTTTCAACCACGTCTTCAAATTTTTTTGTAAAATTTGTAAATGTTTATGACGTGCAGTGTTGTTATATTCTTTTAATCAAGTATATGATCTCGTGTTTGATATTTTATTTGTCATCGTCCGTGCACTTTATTTTTGTGCTATAATGGAGTAACAGAGGCGATTTTGATTGGATGATGGTTGGACTTGCGGGGACCTCACGACGACTCGTGAGGTTGATACTGTCGTCCGGTTGCTGTCCCTTTCCTGTAAGTTGGATGTGGTAACTCCTTTGGTTTTATTAAGAGATGACCTCAGAATTCAAGTATCTCACTTTTTGGATCCTTCAATTTTGGTTCTCGTTAACTTCCACCTAATGTTCTAATTTTGGAGAAAATTTGCTTATAAAAATGATTTTGTTATTGGACTTCTAGTAGTTTAGAAAATCCATTGTCTCTATTAAGGTTAGTCTATAAATTAATAGAGCTACTCTAACCCTCTAGAGTTAATCCACAAATACATTGAGTTACTCTGACCCTAGGTATGTTATCCTATAAAAAGATAGACTTACTCTAACCTTAGGTAAACTTTTAACGTGCATGTAAAACGTGCAACTCATCACTAATAATATTTTATTCGTTCGATGTAGACAATTTGTCATAATATCTTAATTTTTTAAGAAATATGGCTTAAATCTCTTCATTAGATCATAGAAACATTACAAAGCATATAAAAAAGGTACATAAATAAGAGCCTTAAGACGTGTAACATAAAATATGCACCGATTCCATGAAAGCAAAATAGCATAGTTAATTTTCTTGATATACGATTAGCTACTAAAATCATCGTCATCTCATAAGAAAAACACTAATTAAAGAACTACCGAAACAAATGCCGGCTAAAACACACTCATCTACACTAAAGATGTAACTTTGTATCACCGAGCACCTAAATACATATATGATATATTCAAGTGAGAACCAAAATTAAAAAATATCAACCAAATCAAGTTTAGCCACATGCGATAATGAATCGGGCAACGAAATCCATATGGACCAAAGACCTAACCGCATGACGTAAGTAAAACTAAATGAACGGTCGAACCCAGACAAAAGATACAATAATATACAATATAACATAAACCCACAAAACTAGTGTTATCACAAGGTTATATATATGGCATAATATAAAGACGAAATTGTAATAATATGAATGCAAGAATGGAGTATAAAGTGTTCTCACGATCACACTTTGTGCGTAAGCCTTCAAAAAATGGTAGGAGACTTCGAATTTAATCCTGGACGAGATCGCAGTTTCACCATGTGCCCTTAAACTCTAATTACCCGCCGTATAGCTTCCGGCCTCCGTGGGTAAAAGAGTTCCCAATGTACAATGTCCAATCACTTGTACAGAAGGAAGCACTTTTGTACACCTTTCAAACCTTTCGTGGCCTTAGAACTCCGACACTTATGCAACTGAGAAATGCTATGCTAGGGGGAGAGAAGTAGAGAGCTCAAGAAAGAGTGAGCTTTTAGGGTGATTTGGAATGGAGGAGGAAAGGCTCCTTTTAAAGGGAGCCTAAGCCTCCAACATTCAAATTCCCATTTAATATGGCCATTAACCTACCAATTAAATTAGAGGTTACGAGGCTCATAAAATCCCAAAATTAAATTGGTGGTTACATATTAATTATTAAATTTATATTTTTCAATTTAAATTTAAATGACATCTAGAAGAAGAAGAATCTTCTAGAACGTGGGCTTGTCCAAATGAGAGCCCAACAGAGTTTGGGCCTAGAATTGTTTCAACAAATTGGGCCAAGTCTTATAAAGATTATGCCATGAACTTGGAACAATTCTCACACACCCATAATTCCGTAACTCTTAATCGTACTAACTCCAAGCCAATTTTCAATTCACACCGAGAATTGATTTTTCACGCAAGTATTTTGACAAATACCCGAAATCAAATGGTGTGACCTCCAATAAAATTAGCTCAACTTTATCCAACTCAATTGGGTCAAACTCTTCCAATGGTTAATGATGCGTTCAAATGTGGTTCTTAAAACTACGTGCAAGAGTACACGATCGCAACAAGTAATACAGTGATAAGAAAGATCGTCTCCACAGGGAAAAAATCAAATTCGTTATTAAGTACCGGATTATGTAATCAAGATCTTAAGCTAAGTAAATTGAATTACGGGTGTTGAAAATGCTATTCTACGGATTCTAATATTGTAAGAACCTAAGGTTGTCAATCTCAAGTTGTTAACAATATTGAATAACAAAGACAAGAATTGATCCGAATCAAGCTGTCACTAATGATCCAAGAATCAACCATGAATAAATATATGTGCTTAAAATCAAGTTGTCACTCCTTAACTTATAAACATATGCACTTATTCACTTTAAGCAAAGATAGAGAACTTTGAAATGTAAAAACAAAATCTATGACAATGGAACAAAGGTACCTCTTTGATTAATGATTCAGAATATTGCATATAACTGTTCTTCACAAAAGCATAGAAATGAATCTAAGCTAAGATTGAAGTCTACAAATGTGATTTTGCCTATTCTACTCCTTGGACTTCAATGCCTTCTCCCTTGATTGCCTCCTCCATTTATAGCCACTCCAATGTGCTTGCCAGAGAGGATTGAGCTGTCTTGGATCAACAAAATCGACTGCAAGTTGATCAAATTGAGATTGCAAGTGAATTGCTTTCGGTTTGCAGCTTTTCTTGACTTCTGCCGCCTGTGTAGCGATCGTTATAGCTTTTAGCGATCGCTAACAGCATGAAAATTAGGAGTGTAGCGATCGCTATAGGTTGTAGCGATCGCTACAGAAATTCAGAGAAAAATGCTCGCTCGGTGCAAGCGATCGCTACAAAATATAGCGGTCGTTACACCTATGATTTCAGCTTTTCCTTTTTCCTTGATTGACCGATCACCCGCTCCAAATCCTACAAAAATGAAAATAACATCGACAAAGATCCAAATTCTCGACTAAACACAAAAACATGAACAATACTAAGCTAGATATGAATAAACCTACTCAAAACATGTCTAAACGATATGCAAAACATGACCAAAAAGATGTATGTTTACACGTACATCACACCCCCACACTTACTGCTTTGCTTGTCCCCAAGCAAAAGCATCAGAAGATCCGCAAGTTTTAACCCATTGTCACGCAACTTACCTCAAGTTCATACAAGGCACACACCTAAGTATCATGAGTACGAATCACATAGGCAACTCACTCTCAATCTTTTAGCCTCATCTTATCATCACGAATTCTAGACCAAGGAGTCGACCATTCAGAGGATAGAATCAATTTTAAGCTCATTCATATATGGTAGGTGTCTATCCTATCACTCGCCTACATGCCCAAGGTCTAAAAATGTTAAACATCATACTCATGCATAGTCAAACAAGATCAATCATGTCGTAGGAGGGACTTTAGCTGGGTTGTAACAGGGCTAAAGGTAAAGGTGGAAAATATGTATGGGAAGTAGCTAAACCACCCAATTCAAAGAGCTATACAAAAATGTTCTAACTCTCGGCTATTCTAAGTATCTCACCCTATATCTAAACACTCATCCTGATGTAACCCAAGCCTAAAGACCATCTTTCTGACTTTGCTTATTTTCCACCTTGTGCTTTTCTTGACTTTTATGCTCACTTTTTCTCTTTTTCTTTTCACTTTTCCCTTTGAATTTTTCTTTTCTTGCTTTTTCATCTTTCCACTTCTTTTTTTTTCTTTTCATTTTTTTCAATTTCTCCTTTTCTTTTCGTTTTCATTCAAGCATAAGATGATACTTTCGGAACAAAGTAAGTTGATTTTTAGTACATTGTTTTAGTCTTAAACTGCCTATGAACCCAATAAAATATCCCTCCCAACTATACTACTATATGTACCCTTTACAAAGTTTTCCCAAAAGAATTGTCCTAAAGCATCCTCAGACAGATAGTCAAAGATAGGGAATGGTCAATACGGCTTATAATGTGGCTTACATATAATATTTCAAGAATAAGGCTTTAAGCTCAAGTTGGGTTAGCAAGGGATTTTATAAGGATTTTGGCTCTAAAGCTCCTAGATTCATATCAAAAATGCCCTCGACACAATCTTTCTTATCAACCAATGCATGAGTAATCATCTAACACTCTCATCGCTAGAAACACATAAGAACCTCATGAATAAAATAGGATGGTTATCCTTCCTTCGACTCAAATTCTCACAAGGTTCTTTTGTCAACTCCTCAGTCTAGCCTAGGTGACTCAATGACTAGCCTAAATGATCAAGAGTGAAGTTGCTATAAAATTCTACACAATTATCTCAAGTGTGATTCTTAGCATGCCTTAAGGTTTGTCTAGTGACTAAAAGTTTTAAAATTTAGTGGTTTTTTTCTTCATTACTTGCACAAGACTCTAAACACTTCAATCAAAAACACACATCATACACATAACATACTCGATCACATGCAAACAATAAAAACAAATATGCAAACAAAGACACATCAAGATCAACATGAGGCAAATCAAGATAAACACAAGACACAGCAAAATAAACACAAAAAAACACAAATGACACAATGAACTGCACCCCCACACTTATTGGACATATTGTCCTCAATATGTGAAAGGTGGACACTAACAACCACAAAGACTCATCATAAAAACAAGAGAAAAACAAAGAAAGGAAAGAAACAACCTGATCACTGAGGAGGAGGAGGGGGAGGTGGTAGACCAGCAAGGTGCGAGTGAAGCCAGGCCCAGTTTGTAGCATTCTCCTCGCTCACTGCAGTTAGCTGAGTGCGGATATCCTTATATTGTGAAGCCCGAGTGGTCGCAAGCTGCTGGACTTGTATCTCGAGCTCGATAAATCGGTTGGCAAGGTCTTAAAGCTCGAGCTGCTCTGGCAGAGGTGGTACTTCACTCTCTTCCCTCAATTTCTTCTTGACGGCATCACACTCGCTCTACTTGGTGAATTGGTACACGTATTCACCATTGACCTCAACCTGTACGGCTAAGCCCCACTGGACCAGACGGCGACTATCAAGCAGAAGGCAGGAACGATGCGGCTGCTCCTCAAACCTACCTGGACAAAAGTTCCTATGAAAAATCATGATAAGATGTCCAAGGTAAAAATGAGCAGGGTGCTTGGTTCTTAAGAACCCAACATCACATCGACAGCCAAATCAAAGGTGCTATAGGGGCGGTTATGACGTATGCAAGCAAAAGCATAAAGCTGATCTCGTGTCACGCGACTAACCTCATCAGTACCAAACCAAGCAGGACACATAAAATGATGCAGGACACTGATATGAGGCTCCTTAAGGAGCGAAGAAAGGGACTGGGGCTTGAATGGCGAAAACCCAGTGAGGTCATGCCATTCTGTATCCATGCACACAACGGCATCGTCAGTCACAAAATCAATGATACCCCCGCCCTGTCTTGTATGAAAAAGTTCGCGGAACAAGTGTTCTGTGATAGTGAATGTGTGACTAAAGACACGAGCAGTGAAAGACTTATGATCTGACAAAATTGTCAAAGTGCAATAAAATTCCAAATTCACATCATCACGCTGAGGCACAGGATTATCTGTAAAAAATTGCCAACCTAGGACGTCTAGACTAGCACGCAATGGATCAGCAATACCTAAAGACTCCATATCTTCCCAATCAATCTTATATTGCCGAAACGAAGGAAGAGATGAATATTGAGTATACCTGGCCCCTTTGAATTCGTTGAATATCAAAAAAGGGGCACCATACCGTGCGCGTATGTCAACTTGTGCTTGGGGTGGTGCTCGGGGCAGATTCCAGGTACATTTTTGGGGTGGAGCGAATGAGGACGAACTAGGTGTTGTCGTGGAGCGCTTCAGAGGCATCGTGAAGGTGGCCAGACGGATGTGACGGCATGGTGCGGTAGTGCGGTGGTATGTGATCGAAGGCTGGATTGGAGGCTGAAGGGAGGAGGGTCAGAATTGTGAGGAGGAGGGAAATTGGGGATTTAGGGTTTGGAATGGGAAATTGGGTGTTTGGGGCTGTTTTATTGCGTCTGAGTTAGGGTTGTAGCGATCGCTACACAATGCGAGTCGAGGTTATAGTGATTGCTACAATAGATAGCGATCGCTATGGTACAAATTTTTGGGGCTGTATCGATCGCTATGGTACGTAGCGATCGCTACACTCTATTTTTCATCACTCTTCATTCAAAATTGCCCGTTCCGATCCTCCTGATCCTACAAATCATGAAATAAAACACAAAAATCTTTTTACGAGAGTGACATTATAAACATTTCCCTATAAACTCACAAACTCGGGAAAACTCGAATGAGTGACACGAAAATAAAAAAATAGAGTAAAAAGAGAGAAAAGAGAATATAGTTCTAAGTTAACGTCGTTAGCTTGATGATGGTGTTATCTTACTGAACCAGATCGGCAAGGTCTGTGCAGGACTCTTACATGTCAATTTTATCAACGAGATACACATTCAGGCGCTGTCCATTAACCTTAAATTCTTCCTGCATGTCTGGATGGCAAATCTGGATTGCTCCGTGAGGTGACACTACAACTACTATGTAGGGTCCAGTCCATCAAGACTTGAGCTTACCTGGAAAAAGTTTCAGACGTGAGTTGTATAACAATACCTGCTAACCTATCGAAAACTCATGACGAAGGATCTTCTTGTCATGCAACATCTTGGTCCATTCCTTGTAAAGTCGTGCATTCTCGAAAGCTCCTAGTCTGAACTCATCCATGGCCTCAAGTTGTAACATTCTTTGCTTACCAGTATTCTCGAGATCTAGAGTGATACGTCGTAAGGCCCAATATGCCTTATGTTCCAACTCCACTGGAAGGTGACATACTTTCCCGTAGACAAGCTGGTATGGCGACATTCCGATTGGAGTTTTGTATGCCATTTGGTATGTCCATAGTGCATCATCCAACTTACCAGACCAATCCTTTTGTGAAGGATTCACTGTAACCTCCAGAATTCGTTTAATCTCGCGATTTAACACTTCAACTTGTCCACTGGTCTGAGGATGGTAAGCTGTGGCAATCTTATGAGTGACTTTATACTTTGCCAATGCATTGACGAGCAAGTTGTTACAGAAATGCTTGCCACCATTGCTGATCAGAACTCTGGGTACACCAAATCGACTAAAGATGTTCTTTTGCAAGAACTTAGTCACCACTTTTGCATCATTGGTCGGTAATGCTATAGCTTCAACCCACTTGGGTATATAATCAACTGCAAGAAGAATATAAAGATTTCGGTTAGATGAAACGAAAGGACCCATAAAGTTGATACCCCATACGTCAAAGATCTCGACTTCCATGATGCCTGTCTGAGGCATCTCATGACGACGTGAAATGTTCCCTATTCTCTAACATTGATCACATCGTGTTACAAACTCTGCAGCATCTTTGAAGAGTGTCAGCCAGTAGAATCCACTTTGAAGCACCTTCGCAGTGGTGCGTTCACCTGCAAAATGTCTGCCATATGGGGAACTGTGGCAATGGTGAAGAATGAGCTCTTGCTCCTCTTGTGGTACATACCTCCTTAGCAATCTTTTCCTATTTTGAACAAATATGGTTCGTCCCATATGTAGCTCCTAACATCTTGCAAAAATCTCTTCTTCTTTTCAGAAGGAAGGTTAGAAGGCAAAATGTTGCTCACAAAGTAATTGATATAATCCGCATACCATGGGATAGAAATAATATCTAATGCATACTGTTGTTCATCAGGAAAAAATTCTTTGATAGGAGAAGAAAATATTACCACCGGGTTGTCGAGTCATGAAAGGTGATCTGCTACTGGGTTGTCTGCGCCTTTTCGATCGCGAATTTCTATGTCGAACTCTTGTAAGAGGAGAATCCATCTGATAAGCCTTGGCTTAGCATCCTTCTTGTTGAAGAGGTAATGGATAGTAGCGTGATCCGTGTATACCGTCACCTTACTACTAAGTAAGTAAGATCTGAACTTGTCGAGAGCAAAGATCACAGCGAGGAACTCCTTCTCGGTTGTTGCATAGTTGGCTTGAGCTTCGTCCAATGTGCAGCTGGCATAATAAATGGCATGAAATCCCTTGGCCTCTTTCTGACCAAGCACTGCTCTAACAGCATAGTCGCTTGCATCGCACATGATTTCGAATGGAAGCATCCAGTCCAGAGATATTATTACTGGTGTAGATACAAGTGCCTTCTTTAGTGTAGTAAAAGCTGTGTTGCATACTTCGTCAAAATAGAATGGCACATCCTTTTCAAGCAATTGGTAGAAAGGCTTGGTGATCTTTGAGAAATCATTGATAAAACACTGATAAAAACCAGCGTGGCCCATAAAACTTTGTACTCCTTTGATGGTAAGTGGAGGTGGTAACTTGTCAATGATCTCCAGCTTGGCCTTATCAACTTCCAATCCCTTGCTCGAGATTTTATGACCAAGGACCACATTTTCTGTCACCATGAAGTGGCACTTTTCCCAGTTGAGAACTAGGTGAGTCTCCTTACAACATTCAAGCACCTTTCCCAAATGCGACAAGCATTCTTCATAAGAATCTCCGAACACTGAGAAGTCATCCATGAAGATTTCAATTTGTCTCTCTACCATGTCCGAAAAAATGGCCATCATGCATCACTGAAAAGTGGCAGGTGCATTACATAATCCAAATGGCATTCTACGAAAAGCAAATGTAATGTAGGGACAGGTGAAGGTAGTCTTTTCCTGATCTTTTGGTGCAATGGCGATCTGAAGATACCCTGAATAGCCATCCTAGAAGCAGTAGAAAGCGTGACCTACCAATCGATCCAAAATCTGATCAATAAAAGGCAGCGGAAAATGGTCTTTCTGAGTAGCCTTATTGAGCTTTTAGAAGTCAATACAAACTTTGTAGCCAACCACCATCCTAGTCGGGATAAGCTCATTATCCGTATTGGAGACCACCGTGATACCTCCTTTCTTCAGGATATATTGAGTTGGACTCACCCACTTTGAATCCGAAATGGGATAGATGATGCCGGCATCGAACCATTTGATGACTTCCTTTCTGACCACCTCCTTGAGCTTTGGATTAAGCCTCTGTTGAGCTTCCACAGTTGGACTAAAATTGTCCTCCAGAATGATCTTGTGCTGGCATAACGAGGGACTTATCCCTTTAATGTCACCAAGTGTCCATCCAATGGCTTCCTTGTGTTCGCCTATCACCTTGAGGAGCTGGCTCTCTTGATTCTCATCCAAGGAAGCAGAAATAATAATCGGTAGCTTTTGTGCCTCATCCAAATAGGCATACTTGAGGTGAGCAGGAAGCGGCTTTAGCTCTAAGTCTGGTGGTGAAATAATGGATGACTGCAGGTTTGGTCGTGGTGTATCATCAAGTTCCAATGATTCTGCCGATTGAATCCATGACACCATTTCCCCAGAATCCTCCATGCTTTCATCATCTTCATATGCATCCTCTTGTACTTGATCTTCTTCTTTTTCAGCAATGATTTCGTCCACCACATCAATCTGATAACAATCATCTTCCACCGCTCGGTACTTGGCAGCTTCAAAAACATTAAACACCACTTCATTATCACATACCTTAAAACGAAGCTCACCTTTTTCCACGTCAATGCTGGTCTTCCCGGTGGCCAAGAAAGGTCGACCAAGAAGAAGTAGCACATCGCGATCTTCCTCCATATCCATCACAATGAAATCTACAGGGAAAATCAAAGTGTCAACTTTTACCAGTAGATTCTCCACTATCCCTTTTGGTCTTGTTACTGAACGATCTGCAAGTTGGAGAATGATCGATGTTGCCTTCATGTCTCCCAATCTAAGCCTCTTGAAAATTGAAAATGGCATAAGGTTAATACTAGAACCGAGATCAATAAGTGCTTTCTTGAAGATTTGATCTCCGATGGTGCATGGAATGGTGAAACTTCTGGGATCCTTCATTTTCTGAGGTAGCTCCTGGCTCAAGACTGCACTATATCCTATCGTCAGTGGAATGACTTCAAAATCATCAATGTTCCTCTTCTTTGAAATAAACTCCTTGATCCATTTTCGATAGGTGGGCATTTGCTCGAATGTGTTAAGGAGTGGAATGTTGATGTTCAGATTCTTGAAGAGCTCCAGAAACTTCTGGTAGCTTGGATGTGAAGCTTGCTTGTTCACCCTCTATGGAAATGGTGGTGGAGGATACACTTTTTCTGGTTTTGATTTGATTACCTCCTCTACGGGCTTCTCATTGGTTACTGTGAGAGGAGTTACTCATAATTCTTCCTCCTCCTCGCTTACTGGCTTAGCTGGTGGCTTGGCTACTAGAGTCACCACATTCTTCCCTAAATCGAGGCCACTTCTGGTAGCAATGGCCTTGCATTGTTGTTGGTTGCTTGGTGGAGGCTCGGTGTTACTTGGAAGTGATCTTGGTTGTCTTGCGTTTAGTTGTGATGCGAGCTGAACTTCCAAGTTCCGAATTGTTGCCTCATGACTTAGTACTTGCTTTTGTAATTCGTCCTCACTTCGAGCATCTTGTGGTAGTGGTGCTCGTGGTTGCCATCTTTGTTGGTATGGCTAATATTACTGAGGTGGAGGACCTTGTGCATTGCTTCCTCCGAAAGGTGGTCTCTCAGATGTTGGGGTACCTGCTGACCTGTATTGTTCTTCCACGAAAAGTTTGGATGGTTTCTCCAACCAGGGTTATAAGTGTTGGAATATAGATCATTATTCCGGTTAGCATTTCCCACAAAATTAACAGGTTCAACAATTAAAGAACATGCGTCCGTACCATGTGGTCTGGTACAAATTTCACATACCTGAGAAGAAGGTGACGCTTGTGATGTCATTGAACTTTGGAACATCTGCGTGAGTGTAGCAACTTGTGCCTTTAAAGTAGCAACTTCATTGTTGTCTTGTACACTAGCGACTTTTCTTCTTTCAGTTCGATCTCCCCATTCATGGTTGTTGGTGGCCATGGCTTCGATGATTCGGAAACCATCAATTTCTTCTTTATCTGTCAGATTTCCTCTAGCAGCGGCATCCAAGTTAACTCAGATTTTTGGCTCACATCCATTGTAGAATATTTGGATAAGCATCCAATTCGGCATTTGGTGATGTGGACAGTCGCAGAGTAATCCTTTAAAGCGATGCCAAGCCTCATGGAGAGATTCGCCACCATGCTGCTTAAAATGAGAAATTTTATTACGGAGTTGCGTGATCTTACCTGGAGGATAATACTTGGCCAGAAACTTGTCAGCTAGCTCCTCCCACGTGGTGAAAGTTCTGGTAAGAAATGAATCTACCCATTCGCGAGCATCGTCCTTCATGCTATATTTGAATAATCGAAGTTTAATGGCATCTAGCGAGACACCATTATACTTGACCATCGAACAATGGTCTTCGAACCGTTGGATATGCTTGGTAGGGTTTTCAGAAGGATATTATTGAACCATATTGAGAAGATTACTATTGATTTCAAAATTATTGGCCTCAACTGTTGGATAGGCTATGCTTGATCTGAGATCAACAAGCCTGGGATGCAATTTGTTTCTCATGGCCTCGGGTGCGTGCCATTGCTCTTCTGAGCTAGTTCCTCCTTTGATGAAAGGTGTGTTCAATCTCAGGATCGTACACTTGGAGAGGTTGGTTGTCTCGATAGGTAACGGGCATACACTTCCTGCACTATTACTACACTCAACAAACAAGATCAAGCGTAGTGATAAACAAGTAGTGTATAAAGCTTAGTCTCAAAATTTTGAACACTATATCCAATATTAACAATAACAAATTTAAACTTTTCCCCGGCAACAGCGCCAAAAACTTGATGCATCCAAATGTGGATCTTAAAACTACGTACAAGAGTACATGATCACAACAAGTAATATAATGATAAGAAAGATCGTCTCCACAAGGAAAAAATCGAATTCGTTGTTAACCATATTGAATAACAAAGACAAGAATTGATCCGAATCAAGCTGTCACTAATGATCCAAGAATCAACCATGAACAAATATATGTGCTTAAAATCAAGTTGTCACTCCTTAACTTATAAACACATGCACTTATTCACTTTAAGCAAAGATAAAGAACTTTGAAATGTAAAAACGAAATCTATGACAATGGAACAAAGGTACCTCTTTGATTAATGATTCAGAACATTGCATACAACCTTTGTTCTTCACAAAAGCAATAAAAACAAATCTAAGCTAAGATTGAAATCTACAAATGTGATTTTGCCTATTCTACTCCTTGGACTTCAATGCCTTCTCCCTTGATTGCCTCCTCCATTTATAGCTACTCCAATGTGCTTGCCAGAGCGGATTGAGTTGTCTTAGATCAACAAAATCGGCTACAAGTTGATCAAATTGAGATTGCAAGTGGATTGTTTTCGGTTTGCAGCTTTTCTTGACTTCTGCCGCCTGTGTAGCGATCGCTATAGCTTGTAGCAATCGCTACAGCATGAAAATCGGGAGTGTAGCGATCGCTATAGGTTGTAGCGATCATTACAAAAATTCAGAGAAAAATGGTCGCTCGGTACAAGCGATCACTACAAAACGTAGCAGTCGCTACACCTATGATTTCAGCTTTTTCTTCTTCCTTAAACGACCGGTCACCTGCTCCAAATCCTACAAAAACAAAAATAACATCGACAAAGATCCGAATTCTCGACTAAACATAAAAACATGAACAATACTAAGCTAGATATGAATAAACCTACTCAAAACATGTCTAAACGATATGCAAAACATGACCGAAAAGATGTATGTTTACACGTACATCAGTTAAAACTAATTCTCCAACAATTTCCCGCATGAATGCAAATTTGACTTACATGATATGCGCCTATCAATGCTAAATGCAACATGGAATTCTGTGAGAATTTGTTGCATCAGGAAAGGTGGTTGAAAGCCTTGAACCTTCCTTAGTGAAATCCCTTTGGATATACTTGCCAAACAATGGATGCGATACCTTAAACCGTTTAGCATTTTGTGTATACCAAGACAAAGGTACTCATACAACTCATTCTTAAACCACTACTCGGTTCTTTCATTGTTATCCATTTTGGCCCTAGATTGCCTTGGAAACTTCATCGAATGATCTAGAGATTTAGCCCTTAACTCTTCTCATAGAAGCGGCCCTTTCACACTCGATATAGGTGATCTCTTATAAGGAGTATCCTGCCATACTCCACTTATATACTCAAAGTATAAGGATCATTAAAATCTCAAAGCTTAACCTTCCTATGGATAGTTCTATCACTCTTTTATCATAGGAATAGGTAGGGAACTCAATTTCCCGAGTGCGTTGGTCGATCTTAGCCTCACAATTCGGTTATTCCATTGAACCTATAGATCAAAGTTTACGATCTAAGTTGGGTTGCCATCTTAGGTTATTTTATGGGCTTTAATCCTATTCCCCTCGATGAAATCTCAACATGGTCTCTTGTTAGACCTTTTGTTAATGGATCCGCAATATTCTCTTTAGATTTCACATAATCTAAAGATATGACACCCGTTCTCAATAACGTTCTCATAGATTTATGTCTACGGTAGATATGTCTAGACTTTCCAATATATACATTACTCAATACTTTTCCAATAGCTGACAGGCTATCACAGTGAATGCTAATAGGAGGCACGAGTTATGACCACATAGGTACATCCTCCAAGAAACTTTGGAGCCAATCTGCCTCCTCGACTATTAGATCTAACACTATGAACTTTGATTCCATAGTTGATCTAGCAATACTTTTCTTGCATCATCTCTACGAGATCACTGCCCCTCCAATAACAAAAATATATCCACTCGTGGATTTTATGTTCTTGGAGTACGAGATCCAATTTGCATCTGAATATCCTTCAAGGACAGCTAGATGTCTAGTATAGTGTAATCTATAGTTGGTCGTATACCTTAGATATCTAAGGACTCTAACTATCGCTTTCCAATGCTCATCATTGGGATTACTTGTATACCTCGATAATCTATTTATCGAGTTTATAATATCTAGTCTAGTACAGTTCATGAGATACATTAGACTGCTTATAACCCTAGAATAATCTACTTGTCGCACACTATCTCCTCGATTCTTGCAGAGAGTTGACACCACCTCCATTGGTGTTCTTGCAATGACATTGCTTCCCTTATCAAATTTGTCTAGTATCTTTTCTACATAATGACTTTGGGAAAGAGCATAACCATCTGAGATTTTGGTAATTTTCATCCCAAGTATCAGGTCAGCTTTTCATAAGTCTTTCATGTCAAAATTTCTTGACAACATTCTCTTGGTCATTTTGATATTGTCATTATTACCCACAATTAACATGTCATCTACGTAAAGACATACTATCACATAGTCCTTTTGATCTCCTTTTACATAGACACATTTATCGCAATAGTTTATATAAAAACCATTTGATTGCATTACACTATCAAACTTTTCGTACCATTACTTGGGTGCTTGTTTTAATCCATATAAGAATTTTACATGTTTACACACCATGTGTTCTTTACCTGGAACCACAAACCCTTCAGGTTATTCCATGTATATCTCCTCTTCTAAATCTCTATTTAGAAATGTTGTCTTTATATCCATTTAATGGATTTATACGTCAAACAACATTGCTAAGGCTATAGTTAACCTTATAGATGTCTTCCTAGAGATAGGGGCATAAGTGTCAAAATAATCGACATACTGTTTGCTTATAGCCTTTAACTACAAGTCTCGCCTTGTACTTGTCTATAGTACCATCAGGCTTCATCTTCTTTTTGAAGATCCACTTGTGACCTAGTGGTTTGCTACCTAGAGGTAATTTCACTAGTTCTCATGTGTGATTATGTAAGATAGATTCTATCTCACTATTTATAGCTTCTTCCAAAGAACGGAGTCTGTAGAAGACATTGCTTCTTTGTAGGTTATCAGATCCTTTTCCAACAAGTATGTTAGAAAATCAAGTCCAAAGGAATTCTCTTTCCTTGCTCTTTTACTATGCCTAGGCTCTTCAACTTCTTCTTCAAGTTCTTCTCCCCCCACATTTTCCCAACTTCGGTCAACTTGGCTGTGAACTTCTCTTGGTGCTTTGTGAGGGAAGCTTTCCTCGAAGAAAGAAGCATCCCTAGCTTCAATGATAGTATTCACATGGATATTAGGATTATCTAACTTGTATACTAGAAATTGATATGCTGCACTATCTTGTGCATATCCAATAAACATACAATCCACCGTCTTGGGTCCTATCCTCATCCTCTTGAGAGGTGGGATCGGTACCTTAGCATGACAGCCCCAAACCCTTAGAAATTTGTAGCTTGGTACATGACCTTCCACAATTCATAAGATGTTTTATCCAACTTCTTGTGGGGAACTCTATTAAGTACATAGTTGGTCGAAAGTACGGCTTCCCCTCACAAGTTCTTGGGTAGTCTAAAATTTATTAGCATGGCATTTATCATTTCCTTAAGCATCCTATTTTCCTTTCCACAATTCCATTTTGCTCAGGAGAATAATGAGCTGTGGTTTGGTGAATGATTCCATTTTCGGCACACACTAGTACAAATAGAGATTCATATTCACCACCCCGATCGCTTCAAAAATTTTTGATCTTCTTGCCAAGCTGGTTCTCAACCTTATTCTTATATTGAATGAACTTATCTATTGCTTCATCTTTACTTCTCATCAAGTAGACATATCAATAACGTGTACAATCATCGATAAAAGTTATAAAATAATTTTTACTGCCTCGGGATTGCACATATTTTAAATCACATACATCGATATAGATTAAGTCCAAAGGGTTTGTGCTTTGCTCAATTGAGTGGGAAGATGTTTTAGCATATTTTACTTCAACACAAGTCTCACACTTATGTTTATGATCGATGTTAAACTTTGGTATTAGGTTTAGTGAAATTAGTCTTTGTAAGGACTTATAATTCACATGACCTAGTTTACTATGCCATAAATGTAATGAGTTACGAAGATAAGCAAATTTCAACTTATTATTGGCCTTCTTATTATATTATTGCTCGTGCTAGCCTTATCGGCGGCACTTACATCAATCTTATCACTAGACTTTGCCTTTGGAGCTAAAGTCATTACACTCATCTTGAATAAATTGTTGGTCAAGTATCCCTTGCCAACAAACATTCCTCCCTTGCTCAAGATGACCTTATTGGCCTCGAATATAAGTCGGAAGCCCCTCTTGTTGAGCACCACCCCGGAGATGAGATTCTTTTAGATCTCGGGCATGTGTAGCACATCGATCAAAGTGATATCCTTTCTTGATGTCATCTTTAGCACGATCATCCCCTTTCCTTCAACCTTTGAGACTGTGGAGTTACCCATATAGCAATTCTCATCATCAACCGGTTGATAGGTTTTGAACATCCATTTGTTAGCACAAATATGGTGGGTAGCCCCCGTGTCAATCCACCATTCCTTTGAGTTCCCTCCTACGAGATTCACCTCGGACACAATGGCCATGAGGTACATCTCCTCTAGGTCCAAACTCAAGCTAGCTTTTGCTATATTTGCCCGAGTAGGCTTCATCTTCTTTGCCTTGGCTTAGCTTGTCGTCTTCTTTCTCTCAGCGACGAGACATTTGTAGTAATCTTTGGCTCGATGGCCAACCTTGTTGCATACATAGCAAATATCGGTGAAGCTCTTATTCGAAGCATCTCCCTTAGGATCATTTAAGGACTTACGCTTATTCCCTCAGGAGCCTTCTCCAACCTCAACCACATTGGCCTTAGCAAGTATGCTACTTAGTTTCTTGTCAACCTTTTGGCTATCTTGCTTGATGTGCAACCTTTAGATGAAGTCCTCGAGTGTCATTGCCTTCTTCTTATGCTTGAGGTACATCTTGAAATCTTTCTACGATGGTCGCAACTTTTTAATCACCATAGCCACTTAGAGGGCATCATTGATAGCCATCTCCTCTTGGGTGAGCTCGTGGAAGATCAATTGTAGCTCATCGCATTGGGTGAAGACTCCTTCCGTCAACAATCTGATTGTCGTGAAAGCACCCGGCCACGAATTTCTTTGCACCAGCATCATCGACTTTATATTTGTGCTCCAACGATTCCCAAAGATCTTTTGAAGTCTCTTTGGTATAGTACACGCTATAAAGCGCATCATCGAGGAAGCTCAAAATATAGTTGCGGCAGAGATAATCCCCGTGCATCCATGCACTATGGATCTCAGTTTGTTGTGGATTACTCATATCCTCCTTTGGTTTCTTCTCCTTGAGAAACTGACTCAAGTTCAAAGCGGTCAAGTAGAAAAGCATCTTTTGTTGCCATCTTTTGAAATTTCCGCTCTTGAACTTTTCTGGCTTCTCAAGTTCAGAATACGGAAGCGGCATTGAGTTTTTAATACCCGACAATACCGTCTCAACATCGCTAGCTATTTGCATGGGAATCTCTTCGTTCACGTTGTTGTTGGTTGGGTTCACCTCATCGGAATTATTGTTTTCAACCATCTTCTTCGTCTAAACCACAAGAAATAGTTTGTAAGAACTTGGTACTTAATACCAATGATCCCAAAGAAATTTAATGGTAATCGGTGTAAATAAAATATTTACAATGGTTCACCGAGCCCAACACGTTTGCAAAATAAATGCACTTAACAAAAAAATATTGAATCAAGCTTCAAGGTTGCACTATGTTACCAATGATAGAACAAACTGAATATTCTAACGTCGAGTACAGATTAACCGCAAAAGTATAGCTTTGCCCTAGAAAATATTATGGTCAATTAAATATATAATCTGTCCTTCAATTATTGCTAGCAACGGATAAACAACGGTACGCAAATGAATCCGTTCACAGGAAATTAATTAAGTGAAGATTAAATAAGCACAGTATATAATAGTCACCTGAAACGTTATTTACCATTCAATGTTATATATACTCACAGAACCAAGTATACAAAAATCCCCAACCTTCACCACCCGACTTTATTGGAAGGACAAGCCGTGTTTACAGGATTGGAATTCGCGGGAGTTCTAGGACTCGATAGGGTGGTTATTGAAACCGATTGTCTTCCGGTGGTCCTTCAGCTCGCCAAATCGTCAATGGATAGGAGTGGTCTGGCTACAATTTTAGATGACTGCAGAAGTTTATTCTCTCAATTTTCACAAATTCGGGTAGAACATGTACGGCGTGATGCCAATCAAGTTGCTCATGAACTTGCATAAATCCTTATTCCGCCGGACCGTGACTTATTGGTATTCTCCTGGCCGCCGCTGGACATTCAAGAATTTCTCGCAAAAGATGGACTTTCGGATGAGACCTCCCGAACAGATGTTACAAGCACTAGCATGGAATGACCCTCTTCGGCTTGTGTTTTTTGGGTGATCTTGTTTTGTTTTTTCCTTTCTTTCTTCTTGTCTTTTCACGATAGGTGCAGTGTTATCGCTGGTGCTCTTTTTCCTATTTGTTTGCGGCATGTTTTTCTGGGATAGGTTTTTTAACGAGGCCAACAGCTGCAACCTCGTACTCCTACGAGGGTTTCGGGGTGTCTTTAGTGGGGTACGTTTTGGCTTTATGCCTCTTCTCTGATACTGTTATCATGGCTGATGTAATTTTCCTTATTCATGAATGAAGCAGCTTATTCCGAAAAAAAAAAAGTATGCAAAACAACTGCCAAAACAAATTCTCAAGTTTTCATGTCCGTGGATATTATAATACACCAATTTACGTAACCCAAACCGTGGAAATCCTCAAGTCTAACAAAGCGAACTCAGAAAGTAACAAAGCCGTGAATTAAACAATATAAACCTTCCACAGCGATTTTTCCAAAACCAACATTCGCACAGAACCAAGGGTTATTTTAATTTCCAACCGAGACGAAGTCCAGCAAGAAATCCAAAAAATTTTAAACGAATCGGACAGCAAGGGAAGTAAAACAATAACCACAGAATAACAATTATACCAATATTATATATAACGTAATTAGAGTTTAAGATTGTTATCACGAGGTTATATATATGGAATAATATAAAGACGAAATTGTAATAATATGAACGCAAGAATGGAGTTTAAAGTGTTCTCACGATCACACATTGTGCTAAGTGTGTAAGCCTTCAAAAGACGGTGGGAGACTTCGGATTTAATCCTGGACGAGGCCGCGGTTTCACCGTGTGCCCTTAAACTCTAATTACCCGCCGTATCTCTTCTGGCCTCCGTAGGTAAAAGAGTTCCCAATGTACAACGCCCAATCACTTCTTCGGAAGGAAGCACTTTCGTACACGTTTCGAACCTTTCGTAGCCTTATAACTCCGACACTTATGCAAATGCTTTTTGGGGTGATTTGGAATGGAGGAGGAAGGCTCCTTTTATAGGGAGCCTAGGCCTCCAACATTCAAATTTCTATTTAATATGACCATTAATCTACCAATTAAATTGGAGGTTACGAGGCTCATAACATTCCAAAATTAAATTGGTGGTTACATATTAATTATTAAATTTAAATGACATCTAGAAGAAGAAGAAGAAGAATCTTCTAGAACGTGGGCTTGTCCTAATGAGAGCCCAACAGAGTTTGGGCCTAGAATTATTTCAACAAATTGGGCCAAGTCTTATAAAGATTAGGCCATGAAATTGGAACAATTCTCACACACCCATAATTTCGTAACTCGTAATCGCATCAACTCTAAGCCAATTTTTCATTCACACCGAGAATTGATTTTTCACGCAAGTATTTTGACAAATACCCGAAATCAAATGGTGTGACCTCCAATAAAATTAGCTCAACTTTATCCTACTCAATTGGGCCAAACTCTTCCAATGATTAAAACCAATTCTCTAACAACTAGTGTTGGTAAAATCATAGCAATCCCACACAAGGGCATAACATAACCATAACAATAATATATACAAGGACATGAAAGTAAAATAGCATAAAAGAAAAAAAAGGCGAAGATGGAAGGGTGGTCTATAGAGACCAACTCCTCTTGCTACCGCTTGTGGGCACCTCTCAGTGGTTAGGGGCTTGGCCAGCTCTGACTGTTGATAGAGGTAGAGAGAAAATATTAGATATAGGTAGATCAATCAATCGAGCACCAAAATGCATGCCAAAAAAACTTAATTGAGATAGGGTGAGTTAGCTTGCTAGAGTAGGGAGAGGACTAGTTCATAGTGGGTTGAGAAGGGTGGTGAGGCGAGAAGGAAGGGAAAGAAGGCGATGGATTTGTAAAAAATCCTAGGGCAGAAGAGAGATGCTCCCAATTTAGGTTAGAAGAGAACTACTTTCTAGAAGAGGAAGAGAAAAAAAAAGTAACATAACTATGTGAATTTTGTATAAACATTGTGTTCTTGTTTTCTTGCATGTGAACAAAATCCAATTTTTTAAGTAGGCTTATTGTCTAACACAGTATTTTTTTTTAAATGAGAGTATCACATTGTTAATTGCAAATTTGAACTTGTGAAAAATTCAAGTACCTATTAAATTTTGTGATGTGTTTAAACTTAGAGATTTTGACCTATATCAAATGTGGCTAAATGCGATGTTCAATTCTCGATTTGATGAGTTTTTTTTTTTTTGAGATCCTATTCTAAATCCTATTCTATTACATCAGAAATACTTATGCGAGAAGTCGAACCCTAGACTTTATCCCACCCCGCCCCACCCCAATGCCACTGGACCAAATGGTCTCCGGCTTTGATGAGTTTCATTTGAAAGGATATGTTGAGATTATGATGTTATTAATTACAAAAGGGTTAATTACCCTCAGGTCCCTGAACTATTGACGATTTTGTAATAAGGTCCCTGTGTAATTTGAATAAGATTTAAGGTCCCTGTGTTATAACGAAATATTACTCTCAGGTCCCTGGCTTAACCTTCGCTCACATCATCAATTTTTATTTTATTTTTTAACACTGAATTGACCAAAATACCCTTAAGCCAAAAATATAAAAATCCAAAAAACAAAATAAAAATTAGGGAAAAGTACAAAAAAAGTCCTGTGGTTTCACTTTTAGTCCTCCGAACCTAAATTCATCCCGAACCTATGAAAAATTTCTTTTTCATCCCATTTTTTTTACATTTTAGTCCCAAATCTCAAATTTTTTTCAATTATTTTTATTATATCATAAATTCGTCCCGAACTTATGGAATTCCGGAAATACCCCTCACCCGCTTCCGAATTTCACCAAACGCTCAACATCAAAGTCGTAGATCTAGATCTTACGGATCCTCTCGTTTTGGAATCGCTCGATTCAGAGTATGTATGCGAAAGTTATGATTGTTCTACCGAAAGTTGACGAACTAAGCCTACCAATGCTAATACCAACCGAAATCACATGAAACTCAAAAACGCAAGGCTCAAATCACAAAACTCACAACACAAAAGTCGTAGACGAATGTGTTGTCAACCTACCCGACTTGAAATCATCTAAATCGGAGTTCATACGAAAACGTTACACATATTTCCCCAAAAGGTGACGTGTTATGATTGATAGGCTTAGTTCGTCAACTTTCGGTAGAACAATCATAACTTTCGCATACATACTCCGAATCGAGCGATTCCAAAACGAGAAGATCCGTAAGATCTAGATCTACGACTTTGATGTTGAGCGTTTGGTGAAATTCGGAAGCGGGTGAGGGGTATTTCCAGAATTCCATAGGTTCGGGACGAATTTATGATATAATAAAAATAATTGAAAAAAATTTGAGATTTGGGACTAAAATATAAAAAAAAACGGGATGAAAAAGAAATTTTTCATAGGTTCGGGATGAATTTAGGTTCGGAGGACTAAAAGTGAAACCACAGGACTTTTTTTGTACTTTTCCCTAATTTTTATTTTGTTTTTTGGATTTTTTTATTTTTGGCTTAAGGGTATTTTGGTCAATTCAGTGTTAAAAAAATAAAAACAAATTGATGATGTCAGCGAAGGTTAAGCCAGGGACCTGAGAGTAATATTTCGTTATAACACAGGGACCTTAAATCTTATTCAAATTACACAGGGACCCTATTACAAAATCGTCAATAGTTCAGGGACCTGAGGGTAATTAACCCATTACAAAAACAAAAAATTTATTTATAAATATCAAAAATTCAAAAGATGTAGACATTCTTTTGGTTGTTTACTCTACTCCATTAAAAATCTCAAATCACTAGTTTTGTAATGTTAAAATTCACCTACTAATAACTTTTTTAAGATTTTCATATGAATATACAAAATTTTAATATAATATCAACGGATTAACTATGTGGTCAGTCATTATTTGTACAACCACATCGTGTCCCGAGCATAGCATGTTAGTTAAGGAAGCCTTTTACCCGTTACCTGGACAATAATAGAATACGATTCCTGAGAATTTGAAACGTGGGGTATCAAAGTTCGGACTGGACTTGAACTAATAGCTATCATTAAATAATGTTTTTTTTTGGTGAAAAATCATTAAATAATGTTTGGTCGGTCCTAATTATGCAAACCATGCACAAGAAACGAAGTCCAACCCTGCTTTTTTTAGCATTATCTAAACTGACACTACTTTTCCCAGTGGGGTTATCACTAATGTCGCAATTAACAAAGGCAAGAAGAGAGGAAAGTGGAAAATTGTCCGCGAATCACATGAACTTAGAGAAACCCATAAGAAGGTCAAAACCCAGGGACCCAATTGATCTCTAATTTTTTTCATTTTTAGGTCACCATTTATGCAACAATAATTACTTAGAATTTCCTGGTCCAAATTTTGTGGACCAATCTGGGCCAACTCTAACTGAAGCTATTAATTAAGTTCATCATTTGACTGAGTCTTGTGGATAGCCTCGAAAAAAAATGTAACATAACTAATGGTTAACATTCCTTCATTTTTAAAAGTTTACGGTGGTCTATGATTGGTACAAATACTATTAGTTGAGACGAAAGAATTACCGTTTAATTTGAATCAGACAATTCTAGAACAGCCCAATCTAACGCGGTTTCTTCCCGCAAACCAATGATTTTATGTCCTAAATTACTTTTCAGGCACACGAGGACACATTACTTATCTCGATAATTATTGTATTAACTAATTCAACTTTAACTTAGATATGATTAATACAAAATCTTCACAATAATTTATCTTGTTACACTACAAATTCTTTGATTAATGTGAGATGATTTCCTTGTGTTGGCCATTTGTTATTGGCCCAAATTATTTAAATGGACACCTAATGTAAAAATCCAAAGTTTGGTAAAAAGTTAATTGCCAACTCCATATAAATTAAATCTAGGTAAAAAGTTAATTGACACCTTCAAATAAACCAAAATTTGGTAAAAAGAAAAGGTAATTATTAGGTTTAATTGTCTGGGTATTCTTCCTTATAAAAGGAAACTCTCTGGTGACCATTTTACTACTAGACCTCTCCTAGAACTCTCAAAAAACGGAAATATTAGTTTAGTCACTGATATTCTTGGTAGATATACGAATAGGTACATTCGTAGAATCCGGGCTCCGATTCGTTACAAACGTGATCGAGCTTCGACCGGCAACTCACCAACAACGATCCTGGACCTCGTATGCACACGCTACAAGAGGTAATTTTATTTTAATTATCTTAACTGTGGTTAATTGTGCATGTGATTATTTGCATAATATTCGTTAATTATGCATAAATAATCCAACAATTGGTATCAGAGCATGGTTTGTTCATGTTCTTGATGTTGTTTGTTGATTTATTTCAAAGATTTGAGTTGAAAATCGTTTTAATAATGATTAAAATATAACTCAGATTGTTTTTGGGCTTTTTTGTAAACTGTGTTTTCCAATTAAGCACCAAAATGGATTTGTTTTATTCCTCGAGATCGATTTGCTTAACGCGGAAATATAGTGACCAAAATGTAATTTTCCTCCCCGAATTGAAAATCCCTTCCTAGAAACTCATTTTTTCCCCAATTCATTCAAACCCAAAATCCGGCCAACTCCAACCATTTCAACACCGGAGACCTGTTTTGAATTGTTCCCCTCACCTTTCCGAACACGGCGATACCAAGTTTTGACGTCATCATTGCCGGAATCGTGAGTTATGTGCTTTGGGAGCTCGGAACACGTTCGAATGGAGAAGACCTCCGCGATGTCGAACAGAGCCATGACGAGCCTCAAGACTGGTACCACCGTGATCGGAAGGATGAGACGAGTCAAATTCGACCAGTCGTGTGTAGCGACTCGCCGCCGTTTGCTTCCGGTGGTCAGAGGCGGCTCGGTCGGGTTTTAGGGTTCGAGGAGAGAGAGAGAGAAGAGGGGAAAGGGAAGAAGAAAGTGTCGGGGGCAGTTTAGTCATTTTGCGTGTTTCTGAAAAAACTTAAATACCCGCGTCATTTTTTGCAAATCGGTCACTGTGGTTTTAAAAGGGATTTTAATTTAATCCTTCCAGATAAGTTTTTTAGTTCAAATTAGTCCCGAATTTTGATTTAAATCTGTTTTAAATCCAAATTTGGTACTGTTTTGGTAAATTGAATTTCAAATAAGTCCTTATGAACATTTTTGTAATTTAATTGAGTTCCAAATTTTGATTTAAATTGGTTATGAATCCTAATTTGGCACTGATTTGGTTTAATTGAATTTTACAAGAGTCCTTTTTAGACATGTTTTAATTCGATTAAATCCCAAATTTTGATTTAAATTTGTTTTAAGTCATAATTTGGTAATATTTTGTTTTTAATTGAATAAATTTGTTTTATTTGATTAAAACTCAAAATTATTTATAGATTTTTTTAAAAAATGTAATTATTTTAAAAGATCTAAATAAATTTTTAGACTATGTTACAAAAATTACTAGACATAGCATAAATCACACGATGGATCATCGGAAGATTAAAAATTTAATTTTCAATTTTTTTTGGGAAAAATGTGATTTGACCCAAGAATTATTTGGCATTAGTTGCTAGATAACGATGTCCACCTGAAGTTATCCAAACATTGACACTAAATCTGTGAGACAACGTATAATGTAGAGGCATTTATCGCCATTGATACCCTAGGATGACATGTACATGATAACTAAACACATCAACATAGTGCATAAAGATATGCAAGATACCGTTTGTTTTGTATACATTTTTTGGGGAGGATTGGTCAGCAATATTTTGTAACTTACTAACGATCCTTAAAATCCAATAAAGCATGAGCAGTCTTTGGAATCCCCTAGTGTACAACCATAAGGTTGCTCTTGTCATGCTTTTGAATCATTTAGGGCACACAAGCCTCTTAAGGGAGATGTGTCCCCTACTGTGTTGAAATTGAGAAACGGTTTTGAGATAACCCGTTACTCGGTTAAAGAATACACTCATGTGTTTCTTTAGGTCTTGTTCATATGGATTTTGGACTCAAGTCTGTTCAGTGTGGTAAACCTTAGAAATCTAACCATTGTATGCTAATATGTCATCCTGTCAAAGTCTAATGGGAATGATCCAAGTGTGGATCTAGATTCTCAGACTTGAACTCCAGGATACCCTTTTAGAGTATGATGTGTGATTAGGTTTGCATCGTCTAGTGTATTTCCCTTATACATACTTTGTTTTAGGGGAACACTCTTTTGTACAATAAGTTGTGTACCTATTTCTGAGAATGTTTGTACTTTTAGTTGTACAATCTCAGGTATGTGCAGAAGTTTATAATATGCAATAAATTGTATACTTTTGTTTTTGGATGCGTGTTTATATGTTCAGAAATACTATATGAATAAAATATGCTTATTATTCATATGCCACTTGAGTTTACTATATGTGAACTTTTAATGACCTTAGTTAGAGATTAAATCTTGAATAGTAATGGGAAGCACACTAGCGACCTACTTCAATTTCGAGACTAATCAAAGACTATGTGTCATTAAAGTTATGAGATTATAGTAAACTGCTTCATATTGCCTAAATCAAACTTCTGATGTGTTCTTATATTTTAAATTTCCTATAAAGATGTCAGTTTATTCTAGAGCATGAAAAGCTAGTACATGTTCGAAGAACAAGGGGTTCTTGAGCTAGTACATATGATTTTGTTAGAGCCTGATATAGGCAACACTGCACAACATAAGCGAAATTGTCATGCTTATACTCTTTGGATAGAAAGAACTCTGTTGCATATTTGATATTGCTGAGTTTTATGATGGATAAAATCACAAGGCAATTTCGTGTTTACGAGAACATGAAAGAACTTTGGGATGCCCTTAAGTTGATATTCAGAAAGCTATTTATGTCAAAGATTTGTGCTTTGATGATAAGGTTTAATACCTTTAAAAAGCTTTTTGATATTATTATGTGGAAATATTTGAGGATGATATCCATTATGATTAATGATATGGCTTAGCCTGGTCATGTACTTAGTAATGAGCAACAGATTCAAGCTATTATCCGTTCCTTGCCTCCAAGCTAAGAACAAATGAAGCTGAACCTTACTCATTTCCAATCACCTAGTAACATTTGAGGATGTTGCTAGACACCTTGAGTTAGAAGAAGATTGTTTTCTTCCTACAAAATCTTATTCCGAAGCAAATTTGATTAGTTCAAATAGCTACGAGAAAAGGAATAAAATAGGGAAAGGAAAGAGTAAGGGTTCCTCAAATCCAAAGGTTAAAAACTTAGGACCCCTAAAGTAGGTAGCTCCTGGTCTATAAAAAGAGGCATTTTAATATTTCTAAGGTGAAATATTATAACTGTCATAAGAAGGAATATTTTTCAAGAAATTGCAAGATACCTAAGTAGGTACATTTAATCTCTAATGTGAATGAGATTAATATATCTTCTTGTACCCTTCTTGTTGAATCGCATTCTATGTGAGTGATAGATTCATAAATAATAGACCGTATAGCTAGAGATCATGGTTTATTTGACGAATATTGACAGTTGTCAATTGGAACAAAAACCATTTTACTAGTAACAATTTGTCTATGGATGTAAAGGGTATGGGCACTTGTAGATTACACCTTCGTGGTGGACCTACTCTCCTTTTGCATGACATGTTGTTTGTTCCAGATATTCGAAAGAACCTAATTTCTATATCTACTTTGATATCTTTAGGTTTTCATTGTTGTTTTAAAATGAAATTATTAGGTTGTATTTGGATAATTCTTATTATAGCCTTGGATATAGATTAAATGGTTTTTTCATTATGGATAGTGATTCTAGTGAAAGTTACTCATTTGTCACTAGTTTAAACTCATCGGAAGATGATATTAAGCTGTGGCATTCTAGACTAGGCCATATAGGCCAAGATCGCTTAAGCTGTCTAGCTAAGGCTAGACTACTAGGTAAAATAAAAAAGTTTATCTTACCTAGAAGCATTTCTTGTCTAGAAGGAAAGAGTACAACAAAACCTTTCGATACTAGGGCTAGAGTCAAATTTCTATCTCATTTAGTTTACTCTGACATATATAGATAAATGAATGTGAGGGTAGCACATGGTGCATACTACTTTATCACCTTTATTGATGACTATTTGTGATATAGTCTGATATACCCGATTTCTCACAAGTCAGAGGCATTAAGTTGCTTTATGACATACACGAGTTTTGTTGAGAATCAGATGGATAGAAAGATAAAGGCTTTGTGAACTAATCGCAGCCGTGAATATCTTTCTGATGAATTGTATGGCACTTTATGTTATGAAAGAAATTGAACATTAGCTGTCTATTGCTTGAATATCCTAATAGATTGGAGTTGTTGAAAGAAGGAATAAAACCCTTCTTGAAATGGTAAGATCTATGATGGTAGAGGCAAATTTGCCAATATATAGATGTGCTCCTAACTGCCATATATGTTCTTAACCATGTACCCTCTAAGTCTGTTACTACTATCCCTTATGGAATATGGATAGATCAAAAGTTTGATTTATCTTATTTTAAACCATAGGGGTGTGTGTCCTCTGTCTATTCTACCTCAAGTACTTTTGGTAAATTAGAACCGAGAGGTAGAAAAGGTATCCTTATAAGGTATTTTGAAATATCTAAAAGATACAAGTTCATAAGTAAACTGGACAACGAACAAGTAACATAATTTGCATCATATAATGTCATATTTTTGGGGAATGAATTTAATACTGAGAAAGGTTAATGAAAACCTTGATCTCTATGAAATAGTTGAGCCAGAGCCTTTTGGACCCTTCTTCCGAGTGGGAGAATTGAGACAGAAAGTTTTGACTTTTCATCTCAACATTGTCCGGAAGAAAGTCATCTTAGTCCTGAAAGACTTATAGTTCACTATTCCAGTGGGAGTATGAAACTTCTGTCTTGTAGTAATACAATTCCTGAAAATGATGAATATATGAAAGGTATTTATCGGAATCAAGAATTTCGTAGGTCTAGTAGAACTTGCATACCATGTCAACGATTTGATATCGAAAGTGAGGCTAATGCATACTTGGTATTATTAAAAAATATTGGTGATTCAAGTGAAGTTCTTCTAACTATTATTCAGGATAAAGATGAGCCAGAAACGTGTCTGATGCTCTATCATCTCCATAAAAGGTTGAGTAGATTAATGAGATAGAGGAAGAAAT
>SOPF01027596.1:47434-71201 GCA_012979155.1 Hypericum perforatum
TATCTATGCTAGATATGGTTGTAGACCCTATGACCAAAGCATTATCTGGAAAAGTGTTTGAGAAATATGTGAAGTTATTAGGTTTACACCAGTTTCATTAATAAAGAAGAAGTTTTGTTTTTGGCATATGAACATCTTGAGTAACATGTCAGACAGAGAAGTAGCCCACTTACACGGGTGTTTACCTCAGTCGGAGTCAAATGTGTTGATTCTTGATTGAGATGAGGTAGTTGTTGGATATTTAGACGTGCAATGTCCTACAGCAGGAATGTCGTCTTGCTATAAGAGCAAGATTAGTTATGGGATTTAGTAATGAGTTACTACATTTGGATCTTCCGTAATCCATATGATAAGTATTAAGTGGAACTTATCATACCTTTTGTCTTGAAGCCTAGAGTTAAGCTGTGGCTATGATTCTAGTATGGTGTTGATTGATATGTGTTCCTATGTAATGGAATTCACACCATAACATGAGAATGAGTATCTTATGTGTTGTTCGACCATCGGATGGGATAAAAATATTCATTGATTTCACAATCCCTGGTGTGAGACCACGTTTCGTGAACTGTGGTTCTCAATCTTTGCCCTTAAGATCCTAAACGTAGTCTAGAAGTGTGATTCAGTGCTGCTAGCTTAGTTAGTCCATGAAAAGGTTATGGCATATTGATTCGACGTGGTAGGGCTAATTAGAAAAGCAGGCTGAATCATTATGGAAGGAATATAGTTAAGGGAGAAGGAACTCTATTCATCACATTTTGAGATTCGTTGTCCAGGTGCACCAATTATATTAAAAAATACAATAGTGGACACGAATAAAATTGTTTGAAATCACAGTGTGAACAATGGAATGTGACATGAGTCCTAGGGTGAAAGCACACTTTATTATATGTGAGATGTCAAGATGCTACTATTCAATTAGCTCGTGTATCGGTGCTTCTAAATTTTAGCTCAACGTACTCGACGTGTGCTGGTCGCACGAAATCCTAAATCATTATCTGTATATTATTGACTGTGGTCAATAATGAATGAGTATTATTTTTGGGTTTTGAGCCCAAATTGCATCCATTGTTGATTGTGACCAACAATGAATGAGTGGGAGATTGTTGGCCATTTGTTATTAGCCCAAATTATTTAAATGGACACCTAATGCAAAAATCCAAAGTTTGGTAAAAAGTTAATTGCCAACTCCATATAAATTAAATCTAGTTAAAAAGTTAATTGCCACCTTCAAATAAACTAAAATTTGGTAAAAAGAAAAGGTAATTGTTAGGTTTAATTATCTGGGTATCCTTCCCTATAAAAGAAAACTCTCTGGTGACCATTTTACTACTAGACCTCTCCTAGAACTCTCAAAAAATGGGAATATCAGTTTAGTCACTGATATTCTCGGTAGATATACGAATAGGTACATTCGTGGAACCCGGGCTCCAATTCGTTACAAACGTGATCGAGCTTCGACCGACAACTCACCAACAACGATCTTGGACCTCGTATGCACACGCTACAAGAGGTAATTTTATTTTAATTGCCTTAATTTGTGGTTAATTGTGCATGTGATTATTTGCATAATATTTGTTAATTATGCATAAATAATCCAACACACTGAAACACCTTGTAACTGTAATAGATATTGAAGAGAATAACTACTTTAGATTTTGTATGGGTCAAATAAGTTTGTGCGACCAAGTAATTGATGCTTATATATTTTTAACAATTTAAACATAAATTTTTTTGTTTGAATTAGAACTACTTACCTACCAATAAATCTAAATAATGAGCTGGTAGTGTTCCATATCTTGATAAAGCGTACGGGGGATTTCTTATGATTTCTTATGTCTCAATTATTCAAGTTTTGCATATTATATTAGGAATTTGGCTTGGTTGGGGATAAAAGGAGTGTGTCCTCATTTGGGGACTAGCATCTAGATCGTTAGATTAGTATTTTTTTAAAAGATTCTAATCTAATAGTGCAAAATAGCTCAAGGGCATTTTTGACTATCATCCTAATCTAAAAAGTCAAACAATTAATGAATTCCTTATTTTTAGCCCCTCTCTCTTCTGCTTTGTCTTCTTCTCTATTCTACATTTTCCAAAATTCCTCACTATTCCCCCAAATAGTTTATTAGTCATGAAGAAAAAGCTCGAGACTAATCTAACCACCACGCGCTGCAATCAATAATGGTAACTTGACCCGATTGGCAAGTTTTTTTGAGCGAAAATCAGGAATAGATTAAAGAAAATATCACAGCGTTATTACATCAGCTTCGGTTGAAGCTTTGATCTCAGATGATAATACAGAGAAAAACATAGTACAAACAGAAAACTGGCAAGGTAACTTAGCTAGGAGATGGGCCGGTTTGTTTGCCGATCTAGATGCAAAATTCAATTGAACATCTTCAATCTCCGAAGTTTCAGAGAGGCAGTCTTCAAGAATCAGGGAGAGGTCACCTCTATGAACCTTCTTTGTTTTTAAGGCATGGACAATAGGAAGACAATCGGACTCCATAATCACGCAATTGGCAACAAGGTTCTTTGCGAGGTTTAATCCCAGCATAATACCGTGAGCTTCAAGCAAAGTGGGATGTTGAGTCTCTGGTATTTGTCTGATAGCAGCTTGGAGGGAACCTTCCGCAATGATCTCTGGCTATAGCGCTTAGTTGACCACCACCTTCCGTAAGAACTCCCATATCCGTGTTTATCTTCAGAGTACCTTCTTGAGGAGCGGACTACCGTGCAGAGGACCCGATTAGCAAGTTGATGACGACTTTATGAAATTTTTTATACACTAGCAATTAATTAATGGAACGTTCCCCTGATTGAAGCCTAATAGTAGGTGATCATGATCTTATTATCATAAGGTGTTGGGGGAAATGTACATAAATTGACTCTCCAAGGACCACATGTTCTGTTTATAGAGGGACATTGGGGTTTACATGTGTTCCTCGTATCACGGGTTTTTATTCCTAAGAAAAGACACACACACGCTTATACACATATACATGTGTGTTCCACCAAAAACAATATACATATGTGTGTATCCGAATAAACCATTTCCTTTTCTCTTCTCCTTAGTCACTCTTTTTTCAGAAAACTGATATGGGTAAACACGAGAAGACACTCACGCCATCGTCCACCCGCTCGTCGATTACCTAGCTCACCTCACCAATCACTATCTTCGTTCACCACTATCGAGGACCATTAGGACCTCTAATCACTATCCATTTAACCTCCATCCATCGCACCTTTGATCACCTCGAAAGAGAAGGATGGTTCACCTTCTGCAGTATGTTCAGGTCACCAAAACGTTCTAAAAAAATTGACGCAAAACAACCTATCAATCTTAACACGCTACGCATTCTCTCTACCCTTCAAAATCCAAGGACATGGGAACATTTTCACAGGGTTTTTCTTATTGCACACAAGGTGTTCGATGAAATTTCAGAAGTTTATTTTTTTTCTCACAAAACAAAAACACCCCAAAGGGAGAAGAGAGTTAAGGGGGGTACTTCACGGGAGGAGGGTTCATTTGGAGATCTCGAGGTAGTGATCCTTTAGGGAGCGGAGGATCATGGAGTCTACCTTGAAAACTATTGTTCTATGTTAATTGCGTAATATCCATTATCCAATCTTCTTATTGGTAGACTAAGTAAATGGTCTTGAAAAAAATGGTTTCCCAGAATTTCAAAAAAGGATTAAGTAAATGGTTTTATGAAAAAAATGGGTACGATGCAATTAAATAGTTTATTACATAATATGATAAAAAATCATTCAATTAAGATTAAATAATTTATATTGATAGGTTAATTACTTTTGATGTGTGTCAAAAACACGCATGATTTTCAGTGTGATTTTGTACTTTTGTCTTTAATTTCTTGTTGTTTTAGTTATAGTTTGAATTTTAGTGACTAATGGGCTCTTTATGTTAAATTATAGGAAAAGAGGCAATTTTGAGAAAGAATCGTATATGAAGGAGGAATCTACTAGTGGCAGCTGGTTCGGAAGGGAATATTGGTCAGGTTTGGAGCAGAATTTGGAGGAGCCTATCAAACACAAAACTGAAGATCTTTTTTTCTTCTTGAAAAGTCAATATAAAAAAATACACAAATCGAAGTTTGGAAGAGAAAGTTACAGTCAAAATACGAAAGACTGATCTACTAGAAGACTATCGTGGAAATTCAGGAGTAATACTGTAAATTAAATGGAAGAGGACCCTTTAGGTTTTCTGAGTTATTAGGACTTATAAAAACCCTCTAGACCTAGTTTTTAGGTAACTTTGCATTCCAGTGAACAAAAACCCATTTTTTAATTATCTTTGTCATGAATATGAAGAACTAAACCTCTAGGTTGATTCGAGGGAGGAGACTCAGGTTTTGGTTATGAGGATCTTGTTATTTCAATCTTATTTAGTAGTATTTATTTATTTCCTTGTGTTTATTCTTGTTCTTGAATGGTTTGCGGTCGTGAATCTATGTTAGAACTCACATGCCATCGATTTCTGATTAGCGGTTGCAATTAGGAATTGAACTAGGAGCAAAGTTAATTCAGCGAGGAATGGTCGTTACCAAACTAATTGACTAGGAATAAATAAGGCTAGTTTGTACATACTAAGGTTTTGAGTATAATCGATAGAAGTAGGAACATATATTCTTAATGCTATTGCTTTCTAGACTAGAAATTAGTTGATATTCTGTCTGTTAGGTGATAAACAATTAGTTAGGCGTTTGCGTAGCTAGTTGATCATTGGATGTTTGTGGTTTTTTTGTGGTTGCGGGAGATTAACCCCTACTTGCTACATGAGTTAGATTATCTTTTGTGATCCAGTGATCAACCGACTTAGCGTGGTACTCCAATCTCGAATCTACTATTTTCTCTTATTGATATTTACTCGTACAATTATCTTTGTTCTTGTTTAATTTGATTTCATCGTCAATCTTATAAAACCCTCCTTTTACTTTCTTGTTTGGATAGTTAGGTTTATTGAATATTCATTCCTCTTTGGATCGGACTCGGTATTTTCACTTACTTATTATAAATTAATGAGCCGTGAATATCGGTTTATTTTGAGGGATCTCAATACGCTCGTCAAAATTTGGTGCTATTTTTGGGGAGGTAAACATTTTGTTTGATTGATCTAACTTATGTTTATTAGAACTTCATGCGTAGGTCCACCAACCTCTACCCTTCAACGAGATTGTGATGGATGGATTAACTATCCAATTGAGTACTATAGAGATTGATTTCATTGGAATCATGATCCTTATGCTCATACTTATCAACCATGCCCAAACCGAGCATCCCACTCCTCATTGGAAGAACTTATGAAGAGTTTGGTCATAGCACAAGTCAGAGTTTTCAAGCTACTAACCAGAGTATTCAAGCTACTAAAGTAGAGTATTAAAAATCTTGCCAACCAAACTCAAGCAAGCATTAAAAATATTGAGGAGCAAATATCTCAACTTGCAGTTGATATAAGGGAGATTAAAGAAAGTTGTATGAACGTGGAATGCCAAGAGTTCAACGTGGAAGAAATAAATGTAGAGATGCAACACGAAAAGGAAGTGGTGGACCTTGAAGAAGAACTTGATGAAGAAGAAGATGAATGTAAGGTGACGATTGTGCTGCAACTCATCACAGAATCACTGGAGATCATGCTACCTTTGTCAACACCAATAAGATTACAACAATCGGAGTTTGAAGTTAAAGTTGGTGGACCCTATATAGATAACATGTTCTCATATCAATTTGAGTACGTGTATGTACTAGATATGGTCAAAGAGGATGACAAGGCACCAAGAGTGAACATGAAGAGGAAGATTGCACAACCTTCCCGAGTAAAAAAGAAGATTCGGGACCAAAATCACATATTTAATCCCAGTTGAAGAAGAACAAAGAGGCATCTAGCTAACGACGTTAAATTAATGTTTATTGGGAAGCAACCCAATATTTTTCTTTTCTTTTGTAGGATTATTATTTTTTATTTCAGAATAATACTTCTTCATTGGTCTAATAAATTGTCTTTTTTTTAATATCTAATAAATTGTCTTAACTTTGTAGGAATTACTTAAAAAAAAGTGGTGGAGGAGAGGAAGCATTTCTCGCCACGAAGTGAACAAAAAACCATCAATATTTAATTCTAGGGTAAATTACTCTCAGGTCCCTGAGTTATGGCCATTTTTGTAATAGGGTCCCTAGATTATTTGAATGTGATATAGGATCTCTGTTTTGCAATGAAAAATTGTTATTAGGTCCTTGGCTGACATCATAAAAAAATTTCATTTTTTAATAATATAATTAACCAAAATACCCTTCTTCAACCTCAAAACAAACAAAATAAAATCCCTCCACCGTCAAATCCCTACTTCTTCTATATAATAGCCAAACAGAAACTGCCTCTTAAGGCAACCAAACAGAACCGTGGTGGTGATAGTCTATCATAATGAATTAAATAAAATATATTTTTTAATACAAAATTTTAATTTTATACAAAAAATTTAACTAAATCATAATGAATATATTAAAGTTTATTAAGAAATATCTAATATATTAATAAAAATAATTTAAAAAGTCAATTTCTTAGAGTATATTTCTGAATATTTTAAGAAATATATTAACTTTTATAAATAAAAATTATTAATAATAAGTCTAATTAGAGTTTAATCATGATTTAGTTAGGATCTAGTTAGGGTATGGTCTAAATTAGGGTAAAAGGGTAAGGGTAGAGTAAAAATTCATAGGATTCATATCCTACCCTCGACCATACCTTTAAATATAGAGCCATACCCATACCTTACCCTAGACCTAGTCAAAGTCAATAGACTCTCGACCCACGGGGTAAGGATAGGGTCTGACCCACAGGGTATGGGCATTTCTGCCATCCCAAGTGATAAAGTCGAAAGAGGAGATCCAACCAGCACTAGCTCCTCAACTTGTTGCCGGTTACTCCTCAACTCCATCCCCTCCCCTTCCAGTTATGGAGAGAGTCTAAAAGATGCAGAGCAGTTAATAAAGGTATTAAAAGAAGCAAAAGCAGAAGGGAACAGGCTGTTTGGGGAAGGTAAGTACGAGGAGGCCTTGTTTGACACTCCAATCGCAGGGTCTGCTTCTTGAAATTGGGAAAATATGAAGACACCATTAAAAATGCACCAAGGCTTTGGAGGCTTGTGCACACCTACGGCTGTCAGAGGCTCATGCACGTCCGACTTAGCATCCTCCCATTCGTTCGATTTAGCCTCTAACCAATTCAACTAATATATTGAGATTTTTGAGCTAAATCAAAAAGACAACAGAAACCTTGATTGAGGAAGGTTGAATTACCGAAGGAGCGGACGTGGTTGGAGAGGGCGACAGAGTAGTCAGTATATAGGTCAAGTGAGAGGAATAAGAGCCATGTGGTGAGTAACTCAGAGGTGGTCCGAAGATTGGACGGTTAGAACTGGAGGAGGAATGGGTCTACCTTGGCTTCTCCTCTACTATGGGATAGGGTCCGAGAAGGGGAAGACTACGTCGGAATGGAATTTGTATACTTGCAATGTGTTTTTCTTGTGGTGTTCTTCTTCTTGTTTAATGGTCAAGCAATTTGTGTACTTGTAATGTGTTCGTTGGGATGCCGAAAGGGCGTCTTTGCTGGTAGTGGAGCGGCAGTTTGAAAGGAGCTGTAAGATAATTTTTCTTTTAATTTTTAGGGGTATTTTAGTCATTTTAGTGATAAAAAAAGTTACTGACATCATCCTCAATCATATGAGGAACCCGAGACCAATATTAATTCAAAAAATAAGGACCTTATATCTAATCCAAACTATCCAGGGACCTTACTACAAAAACGGCCATAACTCAAGGACTTGAGGGTAATTTAACCTTAATTTCACCTTGCACGACAAAAGCTTCTCGTGTCGAAGTGGGTAGAGATTGGAGATACTTACGCCTCATCTCGGGACGACAATGCATTCTCACTGCAAAAAAAAGGACAAAAACAAATTGGCGAGCAAAATACCTCGCAACGACATCAACAGATTATTAAAATATGTCACCCTTTATCGCAGCGACAACCGACTTCGCAACTAAGTGTCGAGGGAGTTAGCTCCCCCTTGTTTCGTCCATTATTTTATTATATATCCTCTTTTGCTTAATTTAATTCACCGATTTTTTAGAGATATTATTTTACAGGAACAATAATGTTTCACAAAAGATGGACAAAGTCGCACCACAACCTCACGCCACGAGCAAATTTGGAAGCTGCCAATGCCAAGCCGCCAAAGCTATAGAACCAAGTAGAGCCAAGCATATTTACACGTATCAAATAGGACTCCGATTTACACAACTGTTAAACAACATCACACTCTCATCCTATTTGTGACACGTACAAAATCAATTCTGAGCCACCACTACCTCAACCAACCAAAGCACTATTCGAGGGGGTCCTTGAATCCTAAACTCATTTGCTTAATTTTAATTTTTTTTCCTTTTGTGCTTTGTTTTCTTGTGTGTCTCGTATGTTCTGTGTGTTTGTTTAACTATTTTTTGTTTTCTTGTTTTTGGTCACCCTATTACATGAGGATATGTTGTTCTCTAAGTGTGGGGATGTTTAGGTAATTTTTAGTTTATTTTGTGTGTTGAGGCAACTACTTTAATGAACTTGCAACCTTGAATTTTTGAGCCAGAGATCCGTAGGAAAGCTCATAATACGATAAAATTAGCAAGGATATGATAAAGCCCATATTGAAAATTAGTTCTTGCTTTTCAAAAATCTCATAATTGAATTAAGCGATCACTAGTGTACAAGACTGATAGAACACTCGAGAGAATTCGGGTGGCATGGCTGTAGTAATCAACTCTGGTTTATATCGTGAAAATGTTTTAGCTGACTTGTGTGAGGACTAACTGAGTGAAATAAAAAAAACTTGCTGCCCTTCTATGTTTTGGAAGAAAGAAAAAATGTTCTTAAGGGATGTGAAAGATAGGAAAGGAAATTGAAATATGGAATATGGAAAGAAAAGGTGGATTGTGAAAGAATGCTGGCAAAAGGGCAGTAGTCAAGTAAACAAGTGGAGGTGGAGAAGTCTCCAGCTTGACTAGGAGATAGCTTGATGACAGTTGTAAAGCAATATTGGAACAACAAAGTTATATCCAGCCTGGCAACATCTAATAAGTGAAGTCCCAAGTGTCACGCAAGTTAAGTGCTAACCATATCGACTTAAAATATTTTGGGACGAGGCCAAGCTAAATAGCACTATAAGTGTCTTAATATCCAGTGATCAACTGTGCTTATTGATGTTAAGTCTTTAGTGGTCTTCACCATTTTTGAATGATTAAAATTATGGGGAACTACTTTGATTTATGGGCTAGACTTGAATTGCGAAATTAACTTGGCATTGGAATTCCTAAGGATAGTCTTTTGTTAATGGTTTATTGATTCATTGTGGTTAAAATGCAAGTGCTCGAGTTGCCAATATTTATGTCATGTATATGTGTTATGTGTTTTCATTTATCTCTAAGTCTTTTGTCTTTTGAGTCTGTCTTAGTACGAGTCTTGCTTGGGGACAAGCAAAGTTTAAGTGTGAGGATGTTTGATGTGTGTCTAAAATACGCATTGCACGTATATGATTTTGAGTGTGATTTTGTACTTTGTCTTTGGTTTCATATTGTTTTAGCTATCTTTTGAGCTTTAGATGACTAATGGGCTTTTTATGTTAAATTATAGGAAAAGAGGCCATTTCAAGAAAGAATCGTATGGCAACTAGTTTAGAAGAGAATTTTGGTCAGGTTTGGAGCCGAATTTGGAGGAGCCTATCAGACACAAAATTGAAGATCTTTCTTTCTTCTTTTCTTCTCTATAAAAAATGCAAATTGGAGTCTCGAATAGAAAGTCGCAGTCAAAATACGAAAGACTGATCTGCTAGAAGACTATCGCGGAAATTTAGGGGCAATAACGGAAATTATATAGAAGATGACCTTTTTAGGTTTTCTGAGTTATTAGGACTTATAAAAACCCTATAGACCTAGTTTTTAGGTAACTTTGCATTCCAGAGAATAAAAACCCATTTTTATTATCTTTGTCATGAATATGAGGAACTAAACCTCTAGGTTGATTCGAGGGAGGAGACTGACGATAGCTATTTTTTTGTATGTACAACTCTGCTGTGACTAGACGACTGGGCGTCCAGTCTGAGGGGCTGGCGTATGCCACCTTTTGCTGGCATGTGCTACCTATCACGATCCGAGGCTTGGAGTATGCCAACTGATACTGGCGTGTGTTTTTCCTCTCGGTCTGAGAGACCTGGCATACGCCACTAGTGGTTGGCTTTATTTGTCGTCCCACAAGGACTGAGTTTAAGGCTTTTCTTTGGTTTACTAACTTGTCTAGGATCAGATTATGAAGTTTTATTTGTCGAACACGTGATCTAAACTCTAAATTATGAATCTAAGGATTACTTTAACTAACACTTTGAAGGTTAGTTTGCAAAACAGATTTCAACAACTCAATATGCAAAGGTGAGCAAGGTGAACTTAAAACCAATATAACCAACATGTAAAGAGATTTTATTATGTATGTGACATGGTTCGAGTGTTTCAAAGGCAACCAAACTAAGCTTTCGCGCTAGAATGGTCTAAGTTGCTTCTAAACTAAGCTTAGAATGGTAAGATGTTCTTTTGACCCCAAAAACCAACTAAACTCAGCAAAAAACCGACTATATGCATCACTCAATGGACAATAAGTTACTGAGGAAGAGTTTTCTAAACTCAAACCAACAAATCATCTAACTAATCTCTCCATTTAAACCATCTCATTTCGGTCTCAAGTTTAAACTAATTTCTAATCTTGGTGATCAAGCAAGTTTAGCATAGAATTAAGTTCGTTAGTTAGAACATATTCCTCATGATTTTCACCCTCTAAACCGTGGCTACATGAATGGTTTAAAGACACCAAACTCACAAAATCAACTACTCACACATGCTTACAAAGAACAACATAAATAATAACATAAACATACTTAACATTAATGAACAAAAGGAAGAGTACAAGAGAAGAAAGCTTATCAAAGTTCAAGGAATCTTTCTCATTCCTTTCCTCATGTTCATCACAGAGAGAGGGAAAAAATTCATAGATGCTAAGTCTCTCCTCCCTCTCACTTATCTCTTTTCACACTAATGCTCATCATTAGCTAAATCCAAAGTCAAAAGTCAAATAAAATATAAACTAAAATAATATCCTAACAACTACTCCACCCTCCTCTCCAAAGGTATCTGCCATGGTCACAAGAAGGCCAAAAATCCCGAGTGCATGGCCCCGTCCAATATTTTCCACTCAAAGAAGCAAGTGGAAGCTCTGTCACTGTCTAGCCTGGCATATGCCAACTGTGCCTGGCGTGCGCCAAGTCCTCAAATGCTTGGTCTTTCGTGTCTCGTCGTTCATGCTCGTAGTCATTCGTGTTTGTGGCTCCATTGGCATGCACTAGAAGCTATTGGCATATGCCAGTCCTCGTGATTCAGCATTTTTCTGCTTCGTGAACTTGCTCTCGTCCGTGCCATTGCATCTTCACTTGATCATCCTCCACTTTTCCTCTAAAATAGCTTCTAAAAGCACGAAAACACAATAAGAAATAATAAACACAACTAAAACATAAAATAACAAAAACTAAGACCTAGACATCTAAGACTCAACTAAAACAACCTAAAATACTAAAAACAAACTAAAAAGAAGACACAAATAATGAGTGTTTTAAGCACTCATCACACCCCACACTTGAATCTTTGCTTGTCCCTAAACAAACTCAAATGCGGACAAAAACAAACCAAATATCACATAAAAACAAATAGACATACACCTAGGTAAAGACTTGGCAAGACTCGATCAAAACTTAACTTCCTTAAAAAATATCAAGTCGTATTACAATAATATCATAAACTAAGTTAGTTCATCAATTCCAAAACATAAAACACTATGAACTAGTAGACACCTCGACACTCTATTGTTTAAAAAAGTGTTAACATTATGTAAAAGACACTAGAAAGTTAAACTCTCAAGGATTGCAAAGTGTTTCACTCATGTAGTGTATATGGTCAACTTCCTATCACTCGCATACAGGTCAATATCTCAAAGTATCCTAAGTCCTACTCAGCGTTATCTAAAAGTCGCAATGGTTGTCAATGATCGGGGGGCTTTTCATTGGGTTATAATGGGGCTGAAGATCAAGGTGAGGTAAAAATGTATGGATAGTGGCTAAACCACCCAATCCGAGGACTCAATACAAGAACTACTCGATTACTTGTCTATGCTAAAACATACTCACCAAGTATAATAAAAGTAAACTCCCTAATATCCCAATGTACTAAGATCGAAAAGCTCAAGTTATGCCTAGAACTATGCTTTATTCAACTTCACATTCTTTTTTACTTCATTTTTCTTTTCTTTTTCATTCATTTTTCTTTTCTTTTTCTTGATTTTCTCTTTTCTCTTTTTTTTCTTTTTCTTTTTCTCAAACATTCAACACACTATAAAACATGCACATGTCTAGGCAAACTTGGCTTCTCGAACGGTCATATACCATAAATATCCCAACAACATACCCTAAGTTGGTTTTAGATACCAGCTACTCTCAATACAGATCATCCCCAACATGCACAACCTATGTGTCCTCGAATTAGATGATCAAAGGTAGGGAAGATGATGGATATAAGGCTCAAAGTTGGCTTGTAATTGGCTTCCTTATCTAAGATCAAGAAAAGGTTCAGCTCAAATGGTTCAATGCAACTGATAATGAAGGTTTTTGGCTCTAAGGCTCTCAAATATCAAAGAAGGCCCTGTCATTTCACTAACTTCCACACAACCTAGACTACGATAAGTACTAGTAGGATGCCTCGATTAACTAAAACTAGTATGCACCTCATGAAAAATAGAGACTGGTGTCTCTTCCATCGGCTTAAATCCTCACAAGGTTCACTCATAAACCCTCTAGTCTAGTCTACATAATGAAACCACTTGTTTAAACAACCAAGTATGAGGTTTCTACCAATTCCTAGGCTTTGAGCTCGAATTAATCGCTAACTAAGAGTTTGATATTATCCTAACACAAGTTGAAAATTTTTTAGGGGGGGTCAAATTTTTGAAAAATTCATGCCAAGTCTAGCCTAGACACTCTAAACAACCTAAGAAAGGAAGATTCCTAGAAGGAATCTTCCCCCAGACTTGAATGACACAATGTCCTTAAGGTGTCTAAAACATGCATTCAAAAACACACATATCACAAAAACAAAAACACAATCATGCAAGTAATCAACAATAAAGACAAGCAAACAAACACACTCAACAAACCTCAACGAAAAATCTATCACAACTAATGTAAACAAATAAGGAAAATAAAATAAAATAAATAACAAAAATAGGGAAGTAGGAGCTCCCTATCAATCCCATGCTGAAGGCTATGGCTGGTCATATGGTGGGTTCTATAGTGGAAACTATAGTGGAAACATAAATCCACTACCAAAGTTCTCGGCTCATTATCGCATCCATGCCGCGTGTGTCCTCTATTGCTCTATGAACGCTTACTGCTCGGCGTAGAATGCCTACTGCTCCTCCCTCTGAGCTCTCTGCTGCTCCTCAATGCATGCAGTGGACGATGTCAAATGCTAAAGCTGTACACCATATCCCTAGAGCTAGTCTCCGTAGCCCTGCAGCTACAACTACATCGTGGAGAACTGGTCATGAAGATCTACCTTCGGGTATGGAGCCTAATGGCTGGGTCCAGCCTCATCATGATGCTCTTCCTCCTCTTGGACCTGCTCCTCCTCTCTCGGCTTGGGCCCCAGTGCATTCCTCTCGAGGTGCTCGTAGATAGTCCTTCTCTCCTCCTAAGGCTTGTACCACACTATCTCCTTGCCATCCCTTGTCGTTGTCCTCTTGATTAGCTTGCTGTAGTAGAGCTTTTCGATGTCAAGCAACACCAGCTCCACATATGATCCTCGATGTGCTGAAAATTGCTCAGAGAAACGGTGACGTCCAATGCGTGATCTAATATGACCTAAGTACAGATGTCTAGAGTCTCTATTGCTAATGGAACATGCAAAGCAGTCAACAACCATGGCATATATGCTAAAACAAATATCATAGCAGAGGCAATCAATGGCATATAGCTGAGATCGGAACACTTTAGACTCTTTCTAATGACCACTAAAGGTTAGAGTTATAAAACGATGGAGGATGCCTAAATGTGGTTCTCTAATTAGCACATTAGGTGCCCTCCCCGACTCGTATCTCTCGAATCTAGTAATCTCATGTCATGCTCGGTGGGCCTGACTAGCAGGTGTGAAATCTAAAGCTCCTCCTCTAGCCTTAAGGTCAAAGAGGTCATTAAATTCAGATTCATGCATGCTAAAATCAATATCAAAGAAACATGCAGTGAATGAACTCCTCTAACACTAACTCCTGCTTAGCCAAGATTCCTCTATCTGTAAAGTACCTCCAACCCAGCTTCTCCATATCCTCAGTCAAATCATCAACTACCCCTAACTTTTCCATGTCATTCCAATCAATCTAAAAATGACTCAAGGTAGTAAGTCGAGAAATTTTTTGATATCTCTCTCCCTCCCAATCGTGGAAGATTGTGAAGGAAGCATGGTAGCGGTGGCGGATGTCTCTGGGTGGATCTGACAAGGAATCTGATACTGATGGTGTAGGAGTCCACTAAAGCTTCCTCCTTTCTGGTCTGCGAAAATGGCTAGATCTTTTAGCTTCCGACATCTTCAAATGCATTTTGTGTAGTGGGTGTTGTGGGTAAATGGTTGGGCAAGGTTGGGCAAGTGTGAATTTGCTATTTCGAGTGGAGAATTCGAAATGGGGGTGAGTTGTGACAAAAGTCAGCTACTGGCCAAATTTATATCCTCTGGTTCTGACCTAGTTAGCGTACGCTAACTGTACCTAGCGTATGCCAGTTTTTCTTCTCGGGTAGAGTTGGCATAGGCCAATATGCCCTGGCATGCGTCAGGAATAATGTTTGGTGAAAATAGGCCAACTAAGCTAATTTTTTTTGTTTTCTTTTTTTTTGATTTTTTTGGCTTTTATTTACGTTGCGTTCCTGGAAAGCTTGAAAACCAGATACCCCATTTTGATGGGTCATATCTTGATGGATTGTATGTTACAGCAACCTTTTCAGCGCTAAGCTTAATAGGGTCATGACGTAATAGCATGGTTGCTTGGTTGGCATATAGTACTATGTCTAATGCAAACACCATCAAAGATGTAACTTTGATATCCGCAACTCACATAACTCCTCAATAGCATACCAAGACGAACTCCCCGGTGTCACAACCTTTTTAGCTCTAAGCCTAATGGGGTCTTGATATAAAAGGACAGTTTGCTAGGTTTGTGATGTTGTACTATGTTTACTGCAATCCCCGTTGTAATCCAACTTACCATACTTATGACAGAAACCAAACTTTGCCATCCTTCTCCTGTAGGCACTCTTTGTTGTTCCTTTGGAATATTTTAAGAAATTTTTGTCTCTTTGCTCAATTCTCAATGTCTCTTTCGCTTGCTTAAGAATGACTAGACAGATGTCCGTGGGGATTTTTTTCGAAACTAAGAAACTAACCAACAAAATATACTTAGCACAAAACATACTGTTCTTTATTCTCTTACAGGTAAAAGAGGACAAGTATATTTACAAATTCATCTTTGACCTTTACAATTCACACAACTCACAATTGGAGTACCATGATGAACTACCCTTCCTTGCAACCCTTTTGGTATTAAGCCTAGTCGAGTCATCAGGTAGTACCGCAGTATGCACAACTTGTGAGGAGTGTCTCTTATGATAAAGTCACGGAGCTCAATCCTTAATGTTTCTTTTGTCGTACAAAGAATGATGAGGCAAATGTCTTTTGGAAGCTTTTTCTTGACTAAGAAACTTACTAGCAAAATGTACTTTGAGCAAAACATCCCGTTCTTTATTCTGTGCAATTACAAGAGGACAAAATCCTAAAAATGAAAATGATATAACTATATACAATAACATGCTAATTTTGAGTCGTTAGCTTGACTCTTGCTCCTCATTTGTCAAGTACTGAATGATTCATTAACCGATTGCACCTCTACAACTCGATTAATGACGCCCCTTCCAATATAGATTTTGTATCTTTGGCCATTGACTCTAAAGATTATCCCCTTGCTATCTTGCAAATCGAGTGCTCTGAATAGGAACACCTTGACAATTTGGTAGGGATCGCTCTATTTTGATTTGAGCTTCCCAAGAAAAATTCTAAGTCTCGAGTTATAGAGAAGAATATGTTAGCCTTCTTTGAAATCTTTCTTTATGATGTGGGCATCATGTCTCCTCTTGGTCCTTTCCTTATAGAGTCTTGAGATCTTGAATACCAAATCATGTATTTCTTCCAACTCTGCAAGTTGGAGAATTCTGCGCTCACCAGCCTTTTTATAATCGTAATTAAGGGTCTTGATGGCCCAAAATGCACGATGCTCAAGTTCAACAGGAAGATGGCATGCCTTGCCATAAACAAGTCTGTAGGACAACATTCCTATTAGAGTTCTAAATGCTGTTCGATATGCCCTTAAGGCATCATCGAGCTTGTTCGACCAATCTTTCCTAGCCGATCCGACTGTCTTTTCCAAAATCTTTTTGAGTTCTCTATTTGAAAGCTCAACTTGTCCACTTGTTTGGGGATGATAAGGTGTTGTCACCTTGTGCATTACCCCATACCTCTTTAGCAGGACTTCAAAGGGTTTGTTGCAGAAGTGTGATCCTCTATCACTGATAATTGCTCTTGGTACCCCAAATCTTGAGAAGAGTTTCTTAAGAAAGTGGAGTACCACTCTTGCATCATTTTTTAGTGATGCTAGAGCTTCTACCCATTTGGAAACATAGTCAACTCTAACCAAGATATATTTTTTGCTATACAATGTGGGAAAAGGTCCCATAAAGTCCAATCCCCAAACGTCAAAGAGCTCAATCTTCAAAATTCCAGATAAAGGCATCTCATTCCTTTTTGAGATGTTACCTGTTCTCTGGCAGCGATCACATTATTCTACATAGGTACATGCATCCTTAAAGATATAAGGCCAATAGAATTTGCACTCAAATACCCTTGCTGTGGTCCTTGTTGCTCCATAATGACCTGAGTACGGAGTGTTATGACATTGCTCTAAAATATTAGTTACTTCCCAATCGGCAATGCACCGTCGAAGCACCCAATCATTATATCTCTTAAGGAGGTATGGATCATCATATACAAACATTGAACATCCTTTAGGAATTTCTTCCTTTGAGGATAACTCAGGCCTGTAGGAATACTTTCTCTAACTAAAAAGTTGGCATAGTCTGGTACCAGGGGGCTTGAACTCTACTCAAGGTCATCAAAGTTTCATCCGGAAACTCTTCCTTTATCTTTCTATCTTTCTCCATCCCGTCGCTTTTCTCTAACTGAGAGAGATGATCTACGACAACATTTTCAGCTCCTTTCTTGTCTTTGATGGACAAGTCAAATTCTTGAAGTAACAGAATCTAGCGCATTAAACAAAGTTTGGCATCTTGCTTTGAAAATAAATATTTTAAAGCTGCATGGTCAGTATAAACTATCACTTTTGAACCAAGCAAGTACGCCCTGAATTTGTCACAAGCATAGACGACTGCAAGTAACTCTTTCTCTGTGGTTGTATAATTGAGTTGAGCCCCTGCCAATACTCTACTAGAATAGTAGATGAAATGTAGCTTCCCTTCTTTCTTCTGTCCAAGCACACAACCCAAAGCTAGATCACTTGCATCACTCATCAACTCAAATGGAAGTTTCTAATCCGGCAATGAAATAACCAGAGCTGTGACTAGAGCTTTCTTTAGAGCATCAAATGCCTTCTAACATTGTTCGTTAAAGTTGAAGGACACGTCCTTAACTAATAAATTTGTCAGAGGCTTCACGATTAGAGAGAAGTTCTTGATGAATCTTCTGTAAAAGCCTGCATGACCCAGAAAGGCTCTAATTCCTTTAACTATGGTTGGTGCAATCATCTTCTCTATTGCTTCTGTCTTGGCTCTGTCAACTTTCATTCCAACTTTAAAAATCTTGTGCCCCAAAACTATCCCTTTGTCTACCATAAAATGGCATTTTTCCCAATTGAGCACAAGATTCTTTTCCTCACATCTTTCTAGTACATTATCAAGATTTTCCAGACAATGATCAAATGAGTTCCCAAATACCAAGAAGTCATCCATGAAGATTTCCATGATCTTCTCATTCATCTCCCAAAAGATAGACTCCATGCAACGTTGGAATGTTGCTGGGGCACAACTTAATCCAAAAGACATTCTGCAATAAGCGAAAATACCAAAGGGACAGGTGAAAGATGTCTTCTCTTGATCTCTGGGATATATTACAATTTGGTTATACCCTGAGTAACCATCCAAAAAGCAATAGTAAGAATACCCCACTATCCTCTCCAACATTTGATCAATGAATGGCAGAGGGAAATGATCATTTCATGTGGCATCATTCAATTTTCTGTAGTCAATGTACACCCTCCAACTGGTTGCAGTCCATATTGGAATGAGCTCTCCCTCCTCATTAATTACCACTGTCATTCCCCCTTTCTTTAGGATTAAGTCTTCTTTGTCGGTCTACCCTCGGCCTCGCTCTATCCTCCATGTGAATATGGTGCATCACAATTTTAGGGCTTATCCCCTTGATGTCGGAGATTTGCCAAGCAATCACCTTAATCCATTTGTTCACAATTGCGAGTACTTTATCCTCTTCATCCTTGGAGAGCTTGTTCGAGATTATAATTAGTAACCTCCCTCTATCTATTAAGAATGCATACCTTAGATGCGAGGGTAGCTCTTTCAACTCCAAAGATGGAGCTTTCACAATTGAGGGTGGAGTTCGATATTTTAAATTAATTTCTAGTTCCTTAAGTAGACCTTTTTTGTTAACTTCCTCTTTTACTTCTTCCACAATTTCATCCTCTTCTTCTTGTTGTCCTTTATCCTCGATTCTAGAAATATTTTCCTTGCAGAACTCGAGGATACATTCATCTACAACATCAATTTTCATGCACATCCCTTCATCGAGAGGATGGAGCATAATACTTGTCATGTTAAACTCAACCTTCTCATCTCTAATTTTGAGAACCAATTTATCATTATGCACATCTACCAATGCATGTTCAGTGTTGAGAAAGGGTCTGCCAAAAATTAGTGGAGATTTCTTGTCCTATGAAAAATCCAGAACCACTAAGTCAACTGGGAAGATGAACTTGTCAATCTTTATCAAGATATCCTCGACTACACCAAATAGTTTCTTAATAGTTTGGTCTGCCAACTGGAGAAGCATTGAAGTTGGCTTAACTTTACACAGCCCAAGTCTCCAAAATATAGATAAAGGCATCAAGTTGATACTTGCGCCTAAATCACATAAGCACTTTAGAAATTCAATGTCACCAATAAAACTGGGAATAGTAAAACTTTTAGGATCTTGAAGCTTAGTAGGAAGGTTCTTAGAAATAAGGGAGCTAAATTTGCCGTGAGGGTGACTGTCTCTTTATCTTCCCACTTCTTCTTCTTTGTGACAAGTTCTTTTAAAAACTTGGCATAGTGTGGAACTTGATCTAGCATCTCAAGAAAAGAGACACTAATCTGTACATCCTTCATTTTTTTCCATAAAACGGAGAAATTTCTCATCCATTCTTGTCTTTATCTTTATCCTCTGAGGGTAAGGTAGAATGGGAATCATTGGTAGTGATAGTACGTAAACTTCTTTTTTCTCCACAACTTCCTCTTGCGGGATTTTTTTATTCGAAACTTCTTCAACTTTGTCTTTAAAAACTTCTTCAACCTTATCTTGGTTAGGGTTCACCACTTCACTCTCCTTAGCCTTTTCATTGACTACTTGAGAAGCTAATTCTTTGCCACTTCTCAAAGAAATTACATTGACGTGGCCTCGAGGAGTTGCTTCGGTAGAACTTGGGAGAGAGCCAGATGCTCTTTGTGCATTTGCCTTTGCAATTTCCCCAAGTTGTACTTCCATGTTGTGCATGGCAATCGCTTGTCCCTTTAGGAATTGTTCCAAATTATTTTGCCTTGCTTCTTGGCTCGCCAAAGCCTTCAATATTTGGCTTTAGTGAGTGGATGATTCTCCCATTTGTTGGATGAACTTCTCCACCTTGTAAAATCTCTCCTCTAGGGCCCCCATTCTTTCTACCAAAAATCCACGTGGTTGAAAACTAGGAGGTGGTCCTTGTTTTGGGACACGTAAAGATAGTCCTTTATCAAGAACAATTGCCATATTGTCATCATTGCTTATATCATTATTGCTTGTATGTTGAAGAATATGGGTTGTTCCCCATTCAGTTTCCTCCTTGACCTTGACCACTAACAAAATTGACTGGCTCAGTTTGTTGTATAGCAACAACATCGATCCTGTTTAGGGTCAAATCACATAACTACATTGCTATTAAATCCAATTGAGCTTGAAATGATGAAGAAGCATCAAGTTCAATCATTCCTCTCTTCTCTCTTCGCTCAGTTAGTTCTCTTAGCTCTCTGATTGGTTGCTTTCTTCTTTCATGGGCGATTATCATGTTCGTTGCTGCCAATTCTTCCAGAATATGGTAGGCTTCACCTCTTTCCTTCCTCAGAAAATTCCCATTGGAGGCAGAATCAACTGTTCCCATGGTTGTTGGTAAAAGGCTAAAATAAAAAGTTTTTAACAAAGATTCCTCTGATAAACCATGGTGAGGACAACTTCGTTGCAATTCCTTAAATCTCTCCCAAGTTTCACTCAAAGAATCACCTTCAAATTTTTCGAAATTGGGGATCTCCTTGACGAGCTTACTTGTTTTTGAATATGGGAAATATTTGTCCAAAAAAGCATTTGCCATTTTCTCCCAAGTGGTTATTGGAGTACCTTTAAGTTATTTGTACCAAAGTTTAGCCTTGTCCCTGAGGATGTATGGAAACATCCTTATCTTCACGGCATCATCAGTTGCTCCCATGAAATTTCCAAGATGGTCATTTGGGTCTTCATTAGGCAGTCCATAGAACTGACCCAAAGCTAAGAGCATATGAATCACAGCTAGCTTGATTTTGAAGTGATTAGCTTCAAAAGCTGGCCGCTGTATTCTAGTTTTTGCTCCTTCAAAAGTTGGTCTTCCATGGTCTATTAAAGATCTTCGAGGAGCTTGCGCTTCAGCTCCTTGTCCTTCGTGCCTTTGATCCATCCTTTCTTTCTCTCTTTTCTCTTTTCGTAATGACCTTTCTAACTGAGCAATGTCCACTTCAAATTCTAACGAAAGATTTTTGGTGGAACGGGTTAAGGCATGCACGTAACTTCTTTGCAAGTAACTTGTGTTGCAAGTAAAGCTAAAAATTAACTCTAATTTTTTTGGTTTTTTAATTATTTTATATATATATATATATTATATTATACTATTATATAAAAATAAAAATTTTCCTAATCCAAGTTCATTCACCAAATTGAGCATTTAAAACTCGATCCCTGACAATGACGCCAATTGACGATAGCTGTTTTTTTTGTATGTACAACTCTGTTGTGACTAGACAACTGGTCATCCAGTCTGAGGGGTTGGCGTATGCCACCTTTTGCTAGCTTGCAACACCTATCACGATCCGAGGCTTGAAGTATGCCAACTGACACTAGCGTGTATTTTTCCTCTCAGTCTGAGAGGCCTGGGGTATGCCACTAGTGGTTGGCGTGCTCCAGTTCTGCAATAGAGCTATAGCAGCTTGCAATACGAGTAAGAAAGGGATTGTCATCCCACAAGGACTAAGTTTAAGGCTTTTCTTTGGTTTACTAACTTGTCTAGGATGAGATTATGAAGTTTTATTTTTCAAACACGTGATCTAAACTCTAAATCATGAATCTAAGGATTACTTTAACTAACACTTTGAAGGTTAGTTTACAAAATAGATTTCAACAACTCAATATGCAAAGGTGAGCAAGGTGAACTTAAAACCAATATAACCAACATGTAAAGAGAGTTTATTATGTATGTGACATGGTCCGAGTGTTTCAAAGGCAACCAAACTACACTTTCACGCTAGAATGGTCTAAGTTGTTCCTAATCTAAGTTTAAAATAGTAAGATGTTCTTTCGACCTCAAAAACCAACTAAACTCAGCAAAGAACATATTATATGCATCACTCAATGGACAATAAGTTACTGAGGAAGAGTTTTCTAAACTCAAACTAACAAATCATCTAACTAATCTCTCCATTTAAACCATCTCATTTGGGTCTCAAGTTTAAACTAATTTCTAACCTTGGTGATCAAGCAAGTTTAGCATAGCATTAAGTTCGTTAGTTAAAACATGTTCCTCATGATTTTCACCCTCTAAATTGTGGCTACATGAATGTTTTAAAGACACCAAACTCACAAAATTAACTACTCACACATGCTTACGAAGAACAACATAAATAATAACATAAACATACATAACATTAATGAACAAAAGGAAGAGTACAAGAGAAGAAAGCTTATCAAAGTTTAAGGAAGATTTCTCCTTCCTTTCCTCACATTCATCACAGAGAGAGGGCAAAAATTCATAACTGCTAAGTCTCTCCTCCCTCTCACTTGTCTCTTTTCACACTAATGCTCATCATTAGCTAAATCCAAAGTCAAAAGTCAAATAAAATATAAACTAACATAATATCCTAACAACTACTCCACCCTCCTCTCCAAAGGTGTCTACCATGGTCACAAGAAGGCCAAAAATCCTGAGTGCATGGCCCCCTCCAATATTTTCCACTCAAAGAAGCAAGTGGAAGCTCTGTCACTATCTGACCTGGCGTATGCCAACTGTGCCTGGCGTGCGCCAGGTCCTCAGATGCTCTGTCATTCGCGTTTGGTTGTTCATGCTTGTGGTCGTTCGTGTTTGTGGCTCCATTGGTGTGTGCCAGAAGCTATTGGCGTACGCCAGTCCTCGTGATTCAGCACTTTTCCACTTCGTGAACTTGCTCTCATCCGTGCTTTTGCGTCTTCACTTGATCGTCCTCCATTTTTCCTCTAAAATAGCTCCTAAAAGCATGAAAACACAATAAGAAACAATAAACACAACTGAAACATAAAATCATAAAAACTAAGACCAAGACATCTAAGACTCAACTAAAACAACCTAAAATACTAAAAATAAACTAAAAAGAAGACACAAATAATGAGTGTTTTAAGCACTCACCAGAGACCCCGGTTTTGGTTATGAGTATCTTGTTATTTCAATCTTATTAAGTAGTATTTATTTATTTCCTTGTGTTTATTCTTGTTCTTGAATAGTTTGCGGTCATGAATCTATTTTAGACTCACAGGCCAACGATTTCTGATTAGCAGTTGTAGTTAGGAATTGAACTAGGAGCAAAGTTAATTCAGCGAGGAACAGTCATTACCAAACTAATTGACTAGGAATAAATAAGGCTAGTTTGTACATACTAAGGTTTTGAGTATAATTGCTAGAAGTAGGAACATCTATTCTTAATGATATTTCCTTATAGATTAGAAATCGGTTAATATTCTGCCTCTTAGGTGATAAACAATTAGTTAGGCAGTTGCGTAGCTAGTTAATCATTGAATGTTTGTGGTCTCTTTGCGGTTGCGGGAGAGTTACCCCTATTTGTTACATGAGTTAAATTATCTTTTTCTAATTCAGTGATCAACCGACCTACCGTAGTACTCTAATCTCGAATTTACCATTTGCTCTTATTGATATTTACTCATACAATTCTCTTTGTTCTTGTTTAATTTAATTTCATCGTGAATCTTA
>SOPF01027596.1:71211-91362 GCA_012979155.1 Hypericum perforatum
TACAATTCTCTTTGTTCTTGTTTAATTTAATTTCATCGTGAATCTTACAAAACCCCCTTTTACTTTCTTATTTGGATAGTTAGGTTTATTGAATATTCATTCCTCCTTGGATCTGACTCGGTATTTCCATTTACTATAAATCAGTGAGTCATGAATATCGATTTATTTTGAGGGGCCTCGACACGCTCATCAAGTTTTAGTCATGATAAAATAGTTTAGCATGATATGTTTGAATAATTTACGAAATTAGGATTAAATAATTTGTTACATATCATGATAAAAAATTGTTCAATTAGGATTAAATTATTCTTTCTCATATATTCGAATGGTTTATTTTGATATATTCAAATGGTTAGCTCTAATATGTTCGAATGATTTGCTCTGATATGTTCAAATAGTTTGCTCTTGTATGCTCGAATGATTTGCTCTGATATATTCGAATGGTTTGCTCTGATATGTTCAAATGGTTTGCTCTGATATGTTCGAATGGTTTCCTCTAATATGGTTGAATGGTTCATTCTAATATGTTCGAATTGTTCGCTCTGATAAATGTGAATAGTTTGCACTAATATGTTTGAATAGTTTGCTATGATATGTTCGAATAGTTCGCTCTGTCAAATAGTTTCTTCTGTTATATTCGAATAGTTTCTTATAATATATTAGTATAGTTTGTTCTGATATGTTCGAATGGTTCATTCTCATATGTTGGAATAATTTTTTCTGAATATCTTCGAATGATTTGCTATGATATGTTCGAATGATTTCCTATGATATGTTAGAATAGTTTCTTCTGATATGTTTGAATGGTTCGTTCGGATATGTTTGAATAATTTACTCGGTTATGTCAAATAGTATGTTGTATTCACAATCAATTCGGTAATATTATTTGTGATTTTTTTAAATAAATTTAATCGAACATATATAGTTAAATATATTTTTTTGTTATATCAAATTATTTATTAGTTTATATAAAATATTTTGTCCAAATATAATAAATAATTTATCTATTTATATAAAATAGTTTGTATAATTATAATAAATGGTATATCTGTTTAAATCAAATGGTTTTACCAATTATAGAAATACTAAAACTTAAAAATTAAAAAAATTTAATTGAAAAATAAAGTTTAAATTATTGAAATAAAAAATTACATCAATAACCAAAACAAAAGTCCACGTAAACTTCCCAAATAAAAAACAAAAACTGATGTAATTCCAGAAATAAAAAATCACGAGCATTTTACTTTTATAATCTTACTTATTCTATGACCATTTTACCCCTTTCATTAAAAATACTGATCCTGTATAAATTCTTATAGGACCAAATTTTACCCTACCACTCACAACAGAACTCCTCATGAATGTGAATGATAATTCGACTAATCTCAAACTTATGAGTTTATATACACTTGGAATTGACATGGAATTGAACTTGTTAGTATATGAAAAAAAGTAACGAGAGTACTACAAACAATCACGTGACGACTTAAAAATTTATCTCAAGGTCAATTTAACGTTATAAGTAATCAAAGTTGAGTGGATCTAGAATATTCTACGCTATCTACTAAGTAACGCTAACCTACGAACTAAGTTAAGCTAATCTAAGATAAAAAAAATTAGAGTTTGATGATAAATTTATGATCTGTGGATATCCCTTTATCTTAGCTCAAGCTCTCTTAGGCATAGCAATCCGTCTTTGTCTTATAAAATAAGCATATTCCATAACTTGAGATTCAGATTCAGAAGATTCAAATTGTTGTGAAATGCCAAGACATATAAATACAACCATGTCGTTTATGATTTTTTCTATAAATCAGAGTAAAATGGGTCTAAAATCATTGCCAACTCTGCCTAGGCAAATCGTCGCGGTTTGCATCCTTTGGATTATTGCAGGTTGCTAAAATAAGTGTAACTTAAGACTTTAATTTTGGATCCAGAATATCAAAGTTATAATAGAAAGCTAAGATATAGATCTACAATTTTGTAGTTCATTACTTTCTCTAATTTAGAGCAAAAGAATATCAAAATTTAAGTTGAAGTCATTCCAAGGTGGATCGAGCCCACTTGATCCTTGCATCATTGCGGGTTATGACTCCCCATGACCGATCGTATGTTGTATTCATTTACAGCTCTGGCTGACCTCAAATCACTACAGGGTTAGCTTACTCGAAGCATTTCAATCTTTGTTGAGGGGTTTATGACCCTAAATCATCACGGGATTCAATGAGGGGCTCGAAGGACACACATCATCGTGAAGTATGAAGGCTAGGGTTGTCGTAAGATTATGGTGCTTGAGTCATTGTAATAGGATCATCATAGGATAAATCATCATGAGTTCAAGGCGTTATGAGCCTAATCTCTTGGATCATTGCAGGGTCTTCATGAAGAAAGATACTTGGTCATCGTTAGCCTTGAGGCCTAGACTAGAAAGTAGTAGGTCTATATCTTAACTTCCTTTAGTTAAAAGAATTATCCCAATCTAAAATTGGAGTCAAGATATGTGAACGAGTCACCAATGTCCAATAATCCTGAACAAGAAAAATAGGATTAGAACATGAAGCCTAAGTTTGATCCTCCTCGAGGAAAAATTAGGTAGTTCCTTAAAAACAAAAAATGGAGATATACTCCTTGCCTTCCAATACAATAAAAAAATTATTTAATTCTGATGTTCAAGTACCAAGCTATGATTAATTTATTAATAATAGGAATCCTGATTTAGTTGTTGCAAGTCAATGAGCATTCAACCTCAATAAGTAAGTGACTTGATTTGTGTGAGACTTCCTAACAAGTGTATGACTTGACATGTAAGAGTTCCACTTGACTTGAAACTAAGGTACCCAAAAGACCTGATTATACATGACCAAAGTAAAATAACGTCCGACCACTAATACTTTAGAAACTATCTTAATCGACCCAAACTCAAACCAACAACTACGAGCACCCAAACTCAGATCAATAACTACGAGCACAAAGAAGACTCTAAGGAATGAAATCACTGTTCCTGATCCTCCCGGGCGAGAGAGGTCTACTCTTGTTCTTAAGTTTTTTGCTATTTTTCTAAACGACAGGTCGTCTATCTGGACGACCTGGCGTACGCCAAAAATTCCTAGCGTGCGCCAGGTTTAACGAATTAGAAGAGTTGGAGTACGCCAACTCTTCTGGCGTTAGAGTTTTTGCCTCGGATGGCCAAAGTTGGCGTACGCCACCTATGTCTGGCGTGCGCCAACACAACAGTTTTTCTAGCTGAGTAGCACAAATGAGTAAGTAAGGGAAAATCGTCCCACAAGGACCGAGTTTAAAGCTTCAACTTGGTGTTGTAACTTGTGTAAGATCAATTTATGGAGTGGTTTGATGGAAATACTTGTTCTAAGTCGAATTACTAATCTAACAAATTATGAACTTAGTTACTTGAAGGTTTGGTTTTCTAACAGATTTTTAACAACTTATATTGCACAAATGAGCAAAGTGAACTTAAAACCACAATAATCATCGAATTCAGAAGGTTTACTAAGTACATAACATGGTCCTAGTGTTTCGAAATCAACCAAACTACACTCTCGTGCTAGAAAGGCCTAAATTGCTTCTTTACCATGCTTAGAATGATAAGATGTTCTCTCGACCCCAAAAACCAACTAAGCACAGCAAAGAACCAACTATATGCATCACTTTAAGGATAATAAATCACTGAGTAAGAATATTAGCAACTCGAACCAGCAACTTATCTAACTAACCTTTCCCTTTAAACTATCTCCTCTCGGTTTCAAGTTTAAACTAACTTATAACCTTGGTGATCAAGCAAGTTTAGCATGGCATTAAGTTTGTTAGTTTGACATATTCATCATGTTTTTAACCCTCTAAACCGTGACTAGGTAGTGGCTTTAAGCCACCAAACTCAAAGATCAACTACTCACACATGCTTGCAAAGAACATTATACACATAAACATGAACATACTTAGCATTAATTAACAAAATGAAGAGTTTAAGTGAAGAAAGCTTTACAAGATTGAAACCAGCTTTCTTCCTCACGTTCTTCACTGAAAGATGGCCCAAGTTCGTACTGCTCAATCTCTCTACCTCCCAAACTTGTCTATTCTACACTAATGCAATTAATTAACATAAAACAAAAGTCAAAAGTCAAAACAATAATAAACTAACTTAATATCCTAACAACTATCCACCTCTACATCATAATGGTCTGCCATGGTCACTAGAAGGCCAAGAAATCCCAAGTGCATGGCCCCATCTATTGTTTTCCACTCAAAGAGGCAAGTGGCAGCTCTGTCACTGTCTGGTCTGGTATACGCCAACTATTCCTGGCGTACCCCAGGTCTTCAGATACTTGGTCGTTTGCAATCAGTCGTTCATGCTCTTAGTCATCTGTGCTCTTGGCTCCATTGGCGTACGCCAGAAGTCATTGGCATGTGCCAGACCTCGTGTTTCAGTCCTTTTTTGCTCCGTGATCTCGTACTCGTCCGTACCTTTGTGCCTTCGCTTGATCGTACTCCACACTTCCTTTAGACTAGCTCCTAAAACACAAGGAAACACAATAAGAAACAATAAACTTAACTCAAACATAGAATAATCAAAAACTAAGACAAACGTAACTAAAACTCAAATAAAACAACCTAAAATACTAAGAACAAATTAGAAAATGGACACAACAAATGAGTGTTTTAAGCACTCATCAATCACTCAACCAAACTTGCTAAGGCTTTCCTACAATATGTGTTGTCCACTGTGAGTGGTCAAAAATTTATCAGGGGACAATGATATGAAGGCTACAGGATTCGACCACTCCCCCTCAATGCATTAATGACTTGATATGATATCTCAAGTAATGGAGATTATAAGTTATCATTTAGTTCTTAGTGAGATATAATTTTTCATTTCTAGTTAGAAAAATTAAAACCACAAAACACGGATATGATAAAGCACCAAATTGTAGATCACTGAAGTGAGCTTTAACATTGATAAAATAAAGTCAATGATATTTATGTTTTAAAGAAATGTGAAAATCTTTGACTAGATATTTGACTTTTAGATCTGGCGCCAGATTATTTTATAATTCATGTTAGTTATGGTGATTAGGAAAAATGGGTAGTGATCGCTATCCACCTAACGATCGCTGGGTCCAAGACTGCTTTTAGACCCCAATGCTCGCTGGAAAGCCAGCAACAGCTTGGTACTGCTACGATGATTTTTCCTAATCAACTCGAGACCTATTTTTAACTCTTAATTTGACCTATATAGGTTTATTTGAACCTAAGTATTGTCTACTGTATAAAAATATGTTATCTAGGATTGTGTATGACTTTGTGATTAGTATCTATTAAAGTTCTCCTTTCTACAAGGTGGTAAATGGTCTAATTAAGGTGGAGAAGAATACTGTGGTGGTGATGAAGTGTGAAAGAAATGTCCGCAATACTTATATATTAGTGGAGGCACTATTATAGGTAGAGTTATATCCTTTTGTTTCGATGGAGAGGTGAAAAGATCAAGTCATGTGAGGTTAGTTTGCATGAGGGACCAAAGGCCTAACATGGATGGTTTGAGTAGAATTGGGATTTGTAGAGATATAGATAGCAAGCTATGGTTGCTTCGTTGAGGTATGATTGATAAAGAGTCATGGTTATATTGGAAAAGATTTGTTAGCTGAGCTCGGCTATGGTTGTCTAAAATGATGTGCATGTCAAAGGTGTTTGGTAGGTTTGACATTGGGCATGTGAAGCCATTAATGACATCATACATAGATTATGTATCTTATTCAAGGCCGAGCTTTGAAGTTCGAAGCATATTGAGGATTCTACTAGGTGGAACAAAAGATTGCCCATTATATGCTATGGCAAATAGCATTAATTAGAGGCAAGGTAGTCTCGTAGAAAAGTGGTTTGAGGTTGTAGAGCTTGGGGCTGATTGAATAATAAATAGCACATCTATTGGTCACAAGGTTGCTATTTCATGTCTGTTGGTTATTATTACAGGTGAACTTACTATTTTGAGTTTAATAAAGAGTAGAGGGAATAGACCAAGTAAGCTCGAAGGCTCGAGCTTTGAGGTTGGCTCCAAGTGATTGAACAAAGAAACATAAACAAGTTGAGATGGTCTATTGATGATGGTAGTTATTTATGGTTCGTGGAAGAGTCAATAAAGTTGGATCTACCCACCCAGTGACTACTGGGTCTGAGACTATTTTTGGACCCTAGTGCTTGTTGGGAAGCTAACGCCTGCTGGGTGTACTGCGATAGTTTTTTCTAATCAACTTAGGACTTGTTTTTAACTCTTAATTTGACCTAGATAGGCTTATTTGAACCCAAGTATTATCTACTATATAAAGACATGTTACTTGGGGTTGCGTACGACTTTGTGACTCATATCCATTAAAATTCTTCTTTGTCATTGTGGATATATGTATTAGGTCAAACCACATTATATCTTGTATTTGTATTCTTTATGTAGTCTTGTTCCTGATGTTGTGTGTTTTTAACAACTAGTATCAGAACTTTTGGTAAGAGGATGACGGATTGGTCAAAGTTTGCTCCTGTGAAGCTCGATGGTTCATTGAATTTTGGATTATGGCAAAGGCTTGTCTAGGATCTCCTCATGTTACAAGAGGTGGTCATTATGCTCTCGGAGAAAAAGCTTGAGAAGATGGAGAACCAATAATGGAAGATGATAGAGGCCAAGGTAGTGGTGATAATTTGCTTGTGCTTAGCAGACCACGTGATGTATCACATGATGAATGAGGAGTCATCAGCTGTGGTATGAAAGAAATTTGAGGCAAGATATATGTCTAACTCTTTGTCGAACAAGCTTTATTTTAAGTAATAGTTGTACGAGCTCACGATAAAGGAAGGCTCAGATTTGAGCTAATATATCAATAGTTTTAATTAGCTTGTAAGTGACTTGAGAAAGGTTGATATAAAGTTTAAGGAGGAAGACAAGACATTATTGCTCCTGAATTCCTTACTAGGTTTCTATGAGAATTCAGTTATAACTCTAACTTGGCGAAAGGACTCCCTAGTATTAGAGGAGAGCACAAGTGCTCTTTTAGAGTTTCATCAAAGGAGAAAAACCATAGATGAATGAACAAAAGTGCTAGCTGGAAGGGGTAGCCATGATGATCGAGAAGCAAAAGATAGAAGATGATCCAAGTCAGGGTCAAGGAGGTCAAGGGGAATTGCTTCAAATGTAGAGAAAAAAGCTACTTGAAGAAGGATTGTCCAATAAGATCTCAGGACTACGAAGGAAGATTAAGATCCATGAATATGACCTCATGCTTGGACTAGACAGATAATGAGTGACTTTCTATTTTGTCAGGTCCAAGTATTTGGATTCCCAGATTTTGGATAGTGCTTGTTTCTTTCATATAACGCCGAGGAGAGGGTGGTTCGAAACCTATAAGTTGATTAATTTATGTATGGTGACTATGGGTGATGGTTCTACTTGTAAGATTGCCAAAATAGAAAATATCCAAATTAAGATATTGGATGGTATTGTGGTAAAGTTGTGCAGGGTTAGGCATGTTATAAAGTTAGGGAGGAATTTGATCTTATTAGGAGCCTTGGAATATAGCAGGCACGACTGCAAGTTGGTTGGTGGTCTAATTGAGGTAGAGAAGAATACAGTAGTGGTGATGAAGGATGAAAGAGATGTCTGCAATACCTATATGTTAGTGGGAGTGGGGGTACTATTATATGTGGAGTCACATCTTTGTATTCCAATGGAGAGATAAAAAGATCAGGTCATGTGAAGTTAGTTTGCATGAGGGAGCAAAGGCTCGACATGGATGGTTTGAGTAGAATTGGGATTTGCATAGATAAGGATAGTAAGCTAGGGTTTCTTTATTGAGACATGGTTGATAAGGAGTCATGGTTATCTCAGAGAAAATTGTCATTTGCACCTTTCTATGATTGTCTAAAATGACGTGCATGTCAAAGGTGTCTGATAGGTTTGGCATCGAGCATGCAAAGCTATTAGTGACATCATGCACAAATTGGGTATCTTACTCAAAGCCGAGTTTTGAAGTTCAAAACATGTTGAGGATTCTACTAGATAGAACAAAATATTGCCTGTTGTATAGTATGGCAAATAGCATTAGTTTAAGGCAATGTAGTCTTGCGAAAAAGTAGTTCGAGGTTGCATATCATGGGGCGGCTAATTGGATAATAAATAACACATCTATTAGTTACAAGGTTACTATTATAGGTTGCTATTGCACGTCTATTGGTTGCTATTGCAGATGAACTTGCTATTTTGGGTTCAATGGAGAGTGAAGAGAATATGCCACATAAGCTCGAAGGTTTGAGCTTTGGGGTTGGCTCCAAATGATTGAACAAAGTAACGTGAGAAAGTTGAGATGGTCTTATTGATGATGGTTGTTATCTACAGTTCTTGAAGGAGTCAGTAAAGTTGCGTCTACCCACCCAGCGATCGCTGGGTTTGAGACTATTTTCAGACCCCAGTGCTTGCTGGGAAGCCAATGCTCGTTGGGTGCTGCTGCGACAATTTTTCTTAATCAACTCGAGACGTATTTTGAACTCTTAATTCGACCTATATAGGTTTACTTGAACCCCAATTGTTGTATACTATATACAGAAATGTTACCTAGGGTTGTGTATGGCTTTGTGACTCGTATCCATTAATAAAAGTTTTCTTTTCTCACAGTGGACGTAATTATTAGGTCCAACCACATTATATCTTGCATCCGTGTTCTTTATGTAATATTGTCCCGGTGTTGTGTATTACGAATAATTTATTTTCTGTTTGAATAATTGGTCTTTTGTAAAAGTTTGTTGGGTGTCAAATTGATATGTTTGTTGGGTGTCAAATCGATATGTTTGTTCTTAAACATGAGTTTGACCGTCTCCTCGAGCTAGCATAGCTAATTCTCCATGGACATGGCATAACTTACATTATTAACTACACAATGTACGTTTATGCTTAGACTTGAGAGTTATGTCCGCATTGACTTGCAAAACTTCATATCAATCTATAATCTTCCATGATAAGAATCAACCAAACAATAAACTAAAGAAAATCATCAACTTTGAAGAACCATTATGACTTTAAGTAATCGTAGAAAAGTAATAAACCCGAAAAATTAACTCATATCCTCCTCCTTGACACACTAAATCTTATCAAATTAACTTCATATTGAATTCGATATAGTTTCTGGAATTTTAAAAACTAATTATTTAAAACTGGTCTATTGGTCCTCAAACGATTTGCAATTGAATTGAACATAAAATTCAAGCTTATTTTGCTAAATTTCTTGCAGAAGCTTGACAAGCCCATCCATGTTGTTGTAAGAAGAGCCACAACGGCCAATAGCCTCCTCTGCCTTGGCCTTCCACTCCATAGCCTTCTTCCTCATTTCTTTCCCCTTCTCTCCATCCATTAGCTCCCAAACAAGCTCTTTCACCTCATCTCTCTTCACATCGCTGTCGATCTCCACCCCAATACCCCACTTCTCACAAGCAAACCAGCAATTTGTCTGTTGCTCTGCGAAGAAAGGACAACAAACAAAGGGCACCCCACCAGCCACACTCTCCAGTGTCGAGTTCCAGCCCATGTGGCTTAGGAATCCTCCGATTGCCGGGTGCTTCAGGACCTGTTCTTGAGGGCACCAACTGGTTAACATCCCTCTATCTTTCGTCTCCGAGACGAATTCCTCAGGCAAAATGGAGGATTCCCCCGCCACCAAGTCGGGCCTAATGATCCATAAGAACTGCTTCTTACAATTAACCAATCCCCATGCTAACTCCTCAAGTTGGTAGCGTGTTATCATTGTTAGACTCCCAAAGTTCACGTAGACCACCGAGTTGGGTTCTTTCGTATCCAGCCACTCAAGGCAGCCCTCTTGCTCTCTCCATAAATTAGAGCCGATGCTCTTCCATTTGCCACCATCTGGAATTTGGTCGACGAGGAGCTGGAGAGGCCCAATAGTGTATATGGGAGGGAAGATGGTTGAGAGAGAGTGAATGACATCTTTTTCTAAGGCGTCGAATGTGTTAATTATAACGGCGGAGGCTCTACGTGTCCTGCTTATTTGTGATGGAAGGAAGTTGAGCATTATGTCGTTAATGTCCGTTGTCCTGATAATGCTTGGGAAATCCTTCAATTTGATCCCTTCCATCCCTGGAATACCATCGACTTGTGTGTTCAAGTAGCCGCTTGTTAGATCGCTCACATCTGGAAAGTAGCATCAATGAAAGTCAGTTTGAAAATTAGTAGGGTTTATAGAGAGATAGTTGATAGTCTATATGAAAGATATGACATTACATGGCATACAAAATGTCCGAGCTGCATGAATAAGTCTACTTGTATGTTAAATTGTCAGAATTTTGAACTAGTAATTGGTTTTATACGTTGTAAACTACAGAACATCAATAAACACCCACAATATAAGACGACATGACGTTAACTTAAAAAAAAATTAAGTTTAATCGTGAGTCAACACAACTATGGAAAAAGCAACTGTACATATAAATGAAAAAAAGGATTCGAGAATGAAATCCATGTGGTGTCCGAATCAAGGTCTCACTTGTTGCTATGATCTAATTTTGCTGAAAATTTACAGTTTACAAGTACAAAAATCATAATTTAATATGTTTTGGTCTGCAAATTGTTTTCATCTATGTGAAATTTAATGGATTAGTTTAGATAATGACTTAAAAAGGAAACAAGTGACAGAATACGATAAATGAGTAGAAGTGAATAAAGAATGAATGATTACAAGTGGATTAGTTTCTTGTTTGTTTTCGGGACTGCCTGGATTTACTTGACTTATAATTCTTTATATTTTTGTTTTGAAAGGAACATTTTCAATATGGAAAAACACATTATATATTTTTTAGAGCAGTGAAAACTAATAAGAAGTTCAAAATTGTTTTCGACAATAATTCTAGAAATGGTGCAAGTGGATTCAGACAATGACAAGTAGATTTAGACTACCAAATGTCTCTTTGCCTAATAGAATAAGGCTAACCAGGATTTGATTGGGACGTTCAAGTTCTAACTATAATCATTGTTATAAAAAATTAACTTTGAGAAAATGGATTCTGAAGATGGCTCTTGACATTAAGCAAGTGGATTCAGAATGACTTTTTTTATGAGAGTGGATCACACCGTAGGTGACTTGTTTAATCTTATTCCAAAATATACTAAAATAATTGAAACTAATTACTACCAGAAAATGACTATATATGATGATTTAGACGATGAAAGAGAAGAAATGGTTTGCAACATTCTAGGGTTTGTAATTCTATAGTTCTTGTTTCCATTTGAACTTCTCTACATAACATAAAAGTTTATATTTGTTAGGGACGGTGAGAATTTGGTTTGTCATTGTTGGGTGAAAAACGGTCGTGAGAGTCAAGGTCGATCTCGTGACGGCTCTAGAGGCTCGCCCCAAGGTCGGCTTAACTATGCGTAACTACGTGTGGCCGGAGCCGGACTACTTCTACCTAAACTACGCCTAGACTACGATAAAAGCCGAAGCTTGAGTTGATTTGTGTTTGGTGATTGATTGATAGATCGATCCTTTCTTCCTTCATCGTCCGTCCTTTGTATAGGCGTAAAACTCCGTCTTCTACTTGCACTCGGACTCCTTCAATGCCTATCCCGACGATGTTATCCTTATCCACGTGGAATACTTATCCTAAGTTTACTAGGATTTATCTTCCTCGGTTAATTCGGAATCCACATTTATCGCCTCCTTACTTGAGAGACTGGTCGCGCACGGTCTTTTGACGCGGCTCCTCAAGCGAATGTGATTATCCAAAAATAACCTTCCAAAGTTTCTAGGTGTCACTAGGCAAAGGTCGTGACACCCTTTGCTTTCCGGGACTTCCAAGTGTCACCAGGAAAAGACATGACACCCGTCACATTTCGGAAGCTATAGGTGTCATCAGGCAAAGGCTATAACACCCTTTGCGTTTCGAAGCCTCGAAGTAGCGCTAAGTAAGGTGTTGACACCCTTCGCCTATCGGAGCCTCTAGGTGATGCTTAGGCGAAGTGTTAATACCTTTCGCTTCTCGGGAGCTCTAGGTGTCACCAGGCGAAGGCTAGAACATCCTTTGCGTTTTGGAAGCTTTAGGTGTCTCTAGGCAAGGCTGTGACACCCTTCGCTTTTCAAAGCTTTAGGTGTCTCTAGGCACGGCGATGACACCCTTTGCTTTTCAGAAGCTTTAGGTGTCTCTCGGCAGGGCGATGACACCCTTCGCTTTTCAGAAGCTTTAGGTGTCACTAGGCGAAGGCTAGGACACTTCGCGTTTTAAAAGCTCTAAGTGTCTCTAGAAAAGGTGATGACACTCTTTACTTTTCGGAAACTTTAGGTGTCACTAGACGAAGACTAGGACACTTCGCATTTCGGAAGCTTTAAGTGTCTCTAGGCGAAGGTCATGACACCTTTCGCTTTTCGGAAGCTCTAGGTATCTCTAGGCGAAGGCCATAACACCTTTCACTTTTCGGAAGCTCTAGGTGTCTCTAGGCGAAGGCCATAACACCTTTTGCTTTTCGGAAGCTCTAGGTGTCTCTAGGCGAAGGCCATAACACCATGTTCAACGAAAAGTCGAACACTCCCCTTTGTGCTTCGTCGAGGAGCTGAGGCACCTTACTCACCGAGATCGACCGAGCCCCCTCTTCAAACCAGGAAAAATGTGCGACATTTTTCCTCGGACAAGGCGAGAATGCGTGTGCTAACGCCTCTTGGAAGGGCAAATATTTGTGAGGGTCACTTCAAGGAGGGTAAACTTTATCGGACAAGTCACTCACAACAGGGCAAATATTTGCGAGAGTCACTCTAAGGAGGGTAAACTTTATCGGATAAGCCACTCTCAACAAGGCAAATATTTGCGAGGGTCACTTGAAGGAGGGTAAACTTTATCGGACAAGTCACTCTCAACAGGGCAAATATTTGCGGGGGTCACTCCAAGGAGGATAAACTTTATCGGACAAGTCACTCTCAACAGGACAAATATTTGCGGGGGTCACTCCAAGGAGGGTAAACTTTATCGGACAAGTCACTCTCGACAGGGCAAATATTTACAAGGGTCACTCTTCACAGGGCAAATATTTGTGAGGGTCACTCTTCACAGGGCAAATATCCATTTTAACCCTCGAAAGGGTATTATTAATTTCCGGATCTAACAATGCCCCCCGCATGGTGACATTTTGAATCGTTCGAATGAGAAGGGTCACCATGTAGCTTTTAAATTTTACCAACTCCCTCTTTTGTCACTTCCTAAGCCGCCTAGCAATGCTTAGGCCAGAGACGGCCATATTAAAAGAATGGTGAAGCCGTGATCGGCCAAGTCATATAATGCGTGTGTTAGGCCGTGGTCGGCCAAGCCTTACATAGTGATGTTTAGGCTAAAATCGGCCATATTAATAAAAAGGCCGTGATCAGCTAAGTCGTGTTCTGTCATTCTTAGGTTGTGGTCAGCTTTCGAAAGCTTTAGGTGTTACTAGGCAAGGTTATGGCACCGTTTGCCTTTTGAAAGCTCTAAGTGTCGCTAGCCAAGGTGTTGACACCCTTTGCTTTTCGGAGACTTTAGGTGTTGCCAGGCGAGGTTATGGCACCTTTTGCTTATCATAGGCTTTAGGTGTTGCCAGGCGAGGTGTTGTCACCCTTCGCCGATCGGAGGCTTTAGGTGTCGCCAGGTGAGGTATTGACACCCTTCGCCGATCGGAGGCTTTAGGTGTCGCTAGGCGAGGTATTGACACCTTTTGCCAATCGGAGGCTTTAGGGGTCGCCAAGCAATGTGTTGACACCCCTTACCTTTAGTTGTCACTGCCTAGTCTTGGTACTCCGTTAGTAATGAGACTAGGTCTTTCTCGAAGTCTGGAGGAAGCCGTTCGCTGATGAAGATGGGCCGGCCTCCTCTCTCTGAGGGTAGGAGTATTTCTTTTAGAGGGTCCTTCACCTCCGCCTTAGTATCATCAAGTTTATCCAGAGTTGGGTGAAGGTCACTCATCTTTAATCTTTTCAGGGGGTCTTGGCCATCATCTTCGAAAATAAACTTGGCCGCTTCAGGCTTAGACAAGGCGTAGACCTCCGACTGCCTTGCTAGCTCTTCTCGTAGATTAGTCTCGAAAGGTAAGCCTAAGGGTTTGCCTTTCCGGAGTGACATTTGCAAGTCGATTAGAGGAGGGGATCTCACTCTCCACTGAACTTGCGTATCCAGCAATATTACCGTCTATGCTACTTCTAGCAACACTGCTTGGGATGATGGAACCATCGTAAAAGGCTGCTTCAACACAATTGGTGGCCGTTTTGAAAGGGTCTTCATCAGTCATCACTGTCTCTACTTTGCCATCCAGTCTCCATTGTATTAAGAATTAATGAAGGGAGGATGGAATCACCTGTCCAGTGTGTATCCAATCCCTTCCTAGCAGAGCGTTGTACGAGGTCTTTGGCTCAATCACATAAAAGATCACTTTTTGAGTGACTGATCCTATAGTGATCTCTGCTGTAAGGACTCCCAACGGACGAGTGGTTTTTCCAGCAAAATCGGTCATCATCATGTCCGTTGGCGCTAACTTTTCGTCCTCTTTGTTGAGCTTCTTCAAGAGGAAGTAGGGCATTATGTTGACGACAACCCCATTGTCAACAAGTATTCTCTTGATCGGCTTGCCAAAAATGTGAGCTGAGATGTAAAGTGGCTTCAGGTGCTCACACATCTTCTGAGTTGGCCTAGGCAAGGTGATGTTCTCGCCTTGCTCTTCGACGCAGGGAATAGTGAGCGATTTATTCCCAATTTCTAGCTCGACCACACTCTCTTCTATCACATCTTCTTCGAAGTGGGTCACTTGTCCTACTTTAGGGCCGTAAGCGGCCGGTAGGGTAAAAACCATGTTGACCGAAAAATCACGATCATCTCCGCTAAGGTCGTCATCGCTCATGTCATCGCCTAGGTCCAGCCTCTCCAAATTCTCCCCTGAGGCGTCCCCTAGGATCTTCATGATCTTCATCAGATCTTCATCTTCGAGGCTCTCAAGCCACCGATATTCTTCGTCTTTGATGTCTGATTCAGATGACTTATCGTCCTTCTCATCTCGAACTTCCTTGCTCTTTAGGGTCTGTACCTCTTTCTCATGACTTGGCTCTTGGTCCTCACCACTAGAGGGCCAACTTACCTTGTCATCTTGATCATCATGAAGTACTAGACCGCATGTCTTTAGGGAGGTTACGTTGCTACTTCTTCCCCTTGTATGACTATCTTTTGCCGATTTTTGTCCTTTTTCCCCCTCACGACCACCTTTGGCTGATCTATGCTTTAGTTTGAATCTCTTCTTCTCCAGGGTTTCGACCTCTGTATTACTTAAGCTTGAGACCTCTCTCTCGGTGCAGGGGAGCTAGGAGATGTCTCCTTGCTGATGATAGGTATTCATACTTTTCTTATCGGTCCCTTTTCTAGGCTAGCCTTTGCGCTAGGGGTGATTCTGCCTTGATCTTTAGGTCTTTGCTCGGATAACCTAATCTTCACTTGATGAAGTGTCTAGTTCGGTGGAGGAAAATATGACTTTTTCTCTTGGATCATCCTAGGCATTTGGCCTTGCGTGACTCAGCCTTTGGTTGGCCGATAATAGGTAAGGTCAGAAGGGCTTCTTGTTCCTTGATTCGTGCCTTCCTCTCTTCTAGTAGCCTTTCCAGATCAAAAGCCACTTGCCTCTCGGCCTGGACTTTTCTCTCAATACGGCGTTTCTGAGTCCGAGTGAGTGCCTTAGGAGGCCCGTATACATCTCCTCTTTCACTATTAGTGGTATGAGGCTTCATGTTCAAGTCTATTTTTACATGGGGGTATGGGCTTTGAATGCACCTTCATCCAATGACTTCGTGGTAGTTTCTTTGGTGGTTCCTTCCCATCTTGGCCTCAGTCTTATCTTGCTCTCCAAAAAGGGTCCTCCGTACCCTTTTCCTCACAAGAGTCTCCCTGAGATCTTCGTTGGGAGCTTGCCCCCGAGTCTTCTGCTAAGCATATCTCTTAAGTCCCTTGGGGGAGTTGTCCTCCTTGGAGAGTTAGGCTGAAATTGCCCCCCGAGTGCGACATCTGAGTTATCTTGAGGGATGAGTCTTTGAGGCGTATCGTGATCAGCACCCTTTTTTGGACTTCTTTGAGGGTCTTGCCCCCCGTGTATCTCTTGTCTGCTCCTCTTTCCTAGGACCTCTCTCAGATCCTCCACAGGTGTTTGGCTTTGTTTATGATCTCCCTTTGGATCTCTCTTCAGGTCAACCATAGCGATGCTAGCTACAAATAATACCTCTGGTTGATCATTAGCAAATTTCAATCGCCCGTCCTTAATTGCTTGTTGTATTTGGTTACGGAAGATCACACAATTAGTAGTATTGTGTGACTTGCTTGCGTGCCACTTGCAAAACTTCATTGACTTGAGCTCCTTCTCTTCGGGGATCTTGTGGCCCTTGGGTAAAATGATCTGACCATTCTTCAAGAGATTATCGAAAATCTCCTCTACCTTAGTCACATCAAAAGAGTACTCCTTCCCGCTGTCACTGAAGTTCCTAGATTGGTTACCTTGAGCTCCTTGACGTACAAACTCATTAGGTACTGTCACCTTCTTTGGGATGAGGCTCTCGCATTCATATGGCTTTCCTTTGATGATTTCAGCCACCATCTCCTCAGCAATGTCTTCATCACCCCAACCTCGTCCATTATCGATGTGATCAATCTCCAGTGTGGGATCATAAGAGTAGGTCCCTTTGGAGGAGGCAGCCCTCCTGTCCTTCTTGTTGATAAGTTGTTCAGCCGCTATCGCTTTCTGCGTTAGGTTGGCTAGATCCTGGAACTTCTCGATTCCTAACCTATCTCGCAGATTGAAACGAAGCCCATGTACTGCTAATGATGTGAGCTCTGCTTCAGATAGGTTTGTTTGACACCTGTTCTTTGCTTTCCGGAAATGCACCAAAAACTTCTCCACTGACTCTCCCTCAAGCTGTTGCATATGGGCAAAGGCGGAGATGGTAATAGTGGGTTCGGGCTTGTAGAACTGGTTATGGAATTTTTGTTCCATCTCTGCCCAATTCCTTACTGAGTTCGGCGGGAGGCTTATGTACCAAGTAAAGGCTATCCTAGTGAGGGTCATAAGAAATTGCCTTAACTGTAATGCCTCACTAGAAGCCGTGTCCCCGCACTGTATGATAAACCTTGCCATGTGTTCGAGGGAAGATCGGTTATCTTCTCCCGAAAACTGGCTAAAGTCTGGGATACGATATGTCTTCGGGAATTCTTCCCTGTCAAATCATTCAGGATAGGGCTTGGTGAACCTAGGGCACGGGGTATGTCTGGTCTCTACACCCATATCCCTAAGAACCTCTGCCACTAGCACTCTTTGTTGAGCGTCTTCAGGTCTAGGTCTGGCATCATTATTTTGGAGCATATCATGGGGTTCCCTTTGGAGTTGATCAAAATCATCCTCAGAGGGCGATGCAGGTCGAGGGTCCCCTGTATAGGTCCCAAACATCAATTGCCTCTCGACATGAGGATAATCTTCTTCGTGATTTGGCCTCCTTTCATTCCTATTATGAGGCCAAGTGTGGCCTATCGGAGTCCTTATTTCATAAGTTGGGTTGTTCCGCACATTAGGTCTGTGGGTACTAGTCCTTTGATGAGTAGGAGCCGTATGATACCGACCTGAGTCCACTCTCGTGTTACTTCCTCCTGCTCCAGCACTCTCATAGTGTCCCAAGAAATCAGTCCCTTGAGTCCTCCTGTTGGAGGATGTTTGAAAGGATTGACACCTTGTAGCAGTGGCTGGGGTGCCTTGGCCTATTCCAGGCCTTTCTTGAGTCAGATTAAGGGTAGGTGTCTCCTGATAGTGTGTTTGCTCCACGGGGTGAGGAGCATCAATTCCTTTCCCCCGACTTATGACTTCTGACATCCTATTCGAGATGGTAGGAGCCACAATACTGTTAAAGAAATCCACGGTGTTGTCGTGGTGATCTCTAGCAGCTCGGTATATTGACTGGTCCATGTACCCGTACACCTGGTCGATCATGTGAGTGAGTTGGCTGTGAGAGAGCTCGCTACCTGTTGCGATCTTCTCGAACCTTTCGTGAGTCTCTTTGAAAGACTTCTTATTATCAGCCGCTAGTCGTTTGAGTCGAGTTGATGTAGACTTAGCTTCGATAGCAATGTCTTCCATTCTCCGCTCTAGCCGACTGGCCATGGCTTCTAACACCTTCTGCAATGTGTGCTCGTGAGTGGCCGGCTCTCTTACAAAAGCTGTGTTGTCATTCCTCTGGAGAGGGGTCGACCTCCTTTCAGAAGCCGTGTCTTCATTCCTCCTAGAAGGAGTCGGCCTTCTTGCAAGAGCCGTTTCATCAGCGGATGTCCTTCCGGTACCAGGTAGGGTATTCGAAAGGTTCGACTCTCTGATAGAGAGAGCTAGATTAGTCGTATTCTTCTTAACTGGGGATTGAGAAGAGGGTGATGATGTCTCCTTGTTCTTGCCCATCTTGGTTGGATCGAGTTAAACCGCCTTCTCTAGACGTCCTCCTAGTCCCACCGAGTGTGCCAAAAACAATGTTGGGTGAAAAACGGTCGTGAGAGTCAAGGTCGATCTCGTGATGGCTCTAGAGGCTCGCCCCAAGGTCGGCTTAACTATGCGTAACTACGTGTGGCCAGAGCCGGACTACTTCTACCTAAACTATGCCTAGACTACGATAAAAGCCGGAGCTTGAGTTGATTTATGTTTGGTGATTGATTGATAGATCGATCCTTTCTTCCTTCATCGTCCGTCCTTTGTATAGGCGTAAAACTCCGTCTTCTACTTGCACTCAGACTCCTTCAATACCTATCCCGATGATGTTATCTTTATCCACGCGGAATACTTATCCTAAGTTTACTAGGATTTATCTTCCTCGGTTAATTCGGAATCCGCATTTATTGCCTCCTTACTTGAGAGACTGGCCGCGCAAGGTCTTTTGACGCGGCTCCTCAAGCGAATATGATATCCGAAAATAACCTTCCAAAGTTTCTAGGTGTCACTAGGCAAAGGTCGTGACACCCTTTACTTTCCGGGACTTCCAAGTGTCACCAGGAAAAGACATGACACCCGTCACATTTCGGAAGCTGTAGGTGTCATCAGGCAAAGGCTATAACACCCTTTGCCTTTCGAAGCCTCGAAGTAGCGCTACGTAAGGTGTTGACACCCTTCGCCTATCGGAGCCTCTAGGAGACGCTTAGGCGAAGTGTTAACACCTTTCGCTTCTCGGGAGCTCTAGGTGTCACCAGGCGAAGACTAGAACATCCTTTGCGTTTTGGAAGCTTTAGGTGTCTCTAGGCAAGGCGGTGACACCCTTCGCTTTTCAAAGCTTTAGGTGTCTCTAGGCACGGCGATGACACCCTTTGCTTTTCAGAAGCTTTAGGTGTCTCTCGGAAGGGCGATGACACCCTTCACTTTTCAGAAGCTTTAGGTGTCACTAGGCGAAGGCTAGGACACTTCGCGTTTTGAAAGCTCTAAGTGTCTCTAGAAAAGGTGATGACACTCTTTACTTTTCGGAAACTTTAGGTGTCACTAGACGAAGACTAGGACACTTCGCATTTCGGAAGCTTTAAGTGTCTCTAGGCGAAGGTCATGACACCTTTCGCTTTTCGGAAGCTCTAGGTATCTCTAAGCGAAGGCCACAACACCTTTCACTTTTCGGAAGCTCTAGGTGTCTCTAGGCGAAGGCCATAACACCTTTTGCTTTTCGGAAGCTCTAGGTGTCTCTAGGCGAAGGCCATAACACCATGTTCAACGAAAAGTCGAACACTCCCCTTTGTGCTTCGTCGAGGAGCTGAGGCACCTTACTCACCGAGATCGACCGAGCCCCCTCTTCAAACCAGGAAAAATGTGCGACATTTTTCCTCGGACAAGGCGAGAATGCGTGTGCTAACGCCTCTTGGAAGGGCAAATATTTGCGAGGGTCACTTCAAGGAGGGTAAACTTTATCGGACAAGTCACTCACAACAGGGCAAATATTTGCGAGAGTCACTCTAAGGAGGGTAAACTTTATCGGACAAGCCACTCTCAACAAGGCAAATATTTGCGAGGGTCACTCGAAGGAGGGTAAACTTTATCGGACAAGTCACTCTCAACAGGGCAAATATTTGCGGGGGTCACTCCAAGGAGGATAAACTTTATCGGAC
>SOPF01027597.1:0-33286 GCA_012979155.1 Hypericum perforatum
CATCTAATCCAAATATTTTTATTTTTGTATATCTCTGTATAAATGCCAGTTGTTTGCGCCGAAATCATTGGAAGAACCAATGCAGAGATGTGTGTAAAGTCAAAAGAAAAAGAATTCCGTTGATTTCACCTCTCCATCATTCCGACTCATGTTCCAGAAAAAATGAGCACCAAAGTCGTGGCCTATGAAAGCAACCAGTTGATCAAATGTTCCGAAGAATCGAATAAAAGATTCGGAACTTAGTTGAGTCATCAAATTCCAATATGAGCTAATATATAAAATATATCGTATGATGCTGGACAAAACGAAAAAGAAATTCGACGTTTCCGACATTAATGGGACAATCGAACAAACAAGATTCTACTGACTTGTGAACCATCATTCCCTATAAAGTAAGAAATCTGTTGAAAAAAGGCTCGAAATGACTCGAGCATCATCCATTCCCATGCTCCAACTTATAACTGATTAAAAGCCAATTCGCTTTATGTTGAAAAATAGATAAGGCAGACGTGTGAGGCTGTTACATATTTGTCTTTGGTTTCCCTTTTGTAATTTCTACCACTCGAAGTTGGTTGGAAGTATACACTAATGCCCTCACTAAAATCAAGTATCATAAGAATTCCACGTTAGTAGATTGTAATTAATACTTACAGAAAATTTTCCTATAAAAAAGCAAGTATCCTGAATCTAGTAATCAAATTGCAGAAAAAGGCTTAAACTGTAGTAGTAGTAGTATATGCGGCGAAATTTATCCACAAAGTTCAAACTCTTAAGTTGATACTAATTAACCAAATCAAATGTACTCTTAAATTCCAAGAGCTACGACAAGATATTGAAACATTAACAAGTTCTATTTATCTCTCCACGTAATAGCTTATACAAAGTTCAAATTGTCACTGTGATATTAGTTGACTAGCTCAATTAATAAACGATATCAACATAACCACATCGTTTTTAAAATTTAATTCAACGGCAAATATAAAAGAGTGAAATATGATGTGATATCGAATTGTATTAGAAAATCAACCAGTTCATTCAATTTCAAATCTGATTAACTTATCAGGCTAAAATCACCAATTCTTATTAGCTTGCAATATTTTGGAGGGATCCATAAATGATAAGACGCCGTCCAGGCTAGAATTATGTCCTAAAACTGGCTAGAAGTTAAAACATGCTTAATTAAAGGGATAACTGTAATAAAGGTGAGAAAGTTTCACAAACCTGGAAAGCTGAAGAAGCTGTTCCAAACACAAACCCACTTGGGAAACTTGTCCTGTTGATCTGAGCCAGAGCTAAACTTGTCTCGTGGGCTTCCAAAATCACCAACAGTGACAAAACCAAAGCAATGTGCCCTTGCATTTTTCTTTTGCTTAATTTATGATCCAAAACCTGCTTTGGCTGCTTCAAGAACAGAGGAGGGTGAAGGGACTTTTGAGGTTTTTATAGAGAATTCCGACCTTGTAAGAGTGAGGACAAATTTGACTTTTGAGAGAGCAAGAGAAATGTGATTGTGACGTGATAAGTACAATTTATTTTTAAAATGAAACTGAGAATGCAAGAAAAATTCCACAAAGACTAAGATTTGTTTGGAATGTGTGTATAGTATTTTTTTTCGATGATACTACCTGGTATTCGATTACTCATTTGACTATTTAAAATTGAAGTCGAGTACAAGATATATTAGATCAGCGCATGATGCTTAATGGGGGAGCAAATAGATAATTTGCACTTTAAAATGGATTGGGTGAGTTTGGAAATGGTTTTCGATTGGGCTAGGAGAAGGCAAAAAATGGTGGCGGTGAAGGAATTAATCGTATGAAATGAATGGTCTTGGGCTAATTATATTGTGGGGTGGTAAGGTGTTGGGAAAACTCGTTATTTTCTGCTTCGTGAAATTAAGATGGGTACTTGGTATTAAAGTTAGTAATTGGAGCACACGAGTATAATTCTCCAATAATGAGATTCTTTCACTATATAAGATGAATAATGGGATTACAAGAATGTGTTTACAAAATTCACTCACCCTACGGTGGCTCACTCAAGTTTGGGGATAAGAACTTCCCAAGCTATCTCTCCTCACCATATGGTGGCTCACTCAAACTTGGGGATAAGAACTTCCCAAGCTATCTCTCATCACCTTAGTAGCTCACTCAAGCTTGGGGATAAAGAATTTCCAAGCTATCTCTCCTCACCCTATGATAGCTCACTCAAGTTTGGGGATAAGGACTTCCAAGCTATATCTCCTCACCCTATGGTGGCTCACTCAAACTTGGGGACAAAGACTTCCAAGCTATCTCTCATCACCCTATGGTGGCTCACTCAAGCTTTGTGATAAAGACTTCCCAAGCTATCTCTCCTCATCCTATTGTGGCTGTCACGGACTTGTTCTCAAGATCCGTGCGGTACTAGCAATACTCGCACAAACTCGTGCTAGTCAGCCTAACTCTACGACAACAAGGACACCGAATTGTAAGTGGAGGAACTCTCTAACACTTGTATTACTCTTACAAGTTTTTGATGTTACAAATGACCCTCATAAACTTTGTCTTGGTTGTGATCGTTTTGTCCAACCATTTGGTTGTTTTGTGTTGGTCGGTTTTAAAACCGTGTTAGTTAAATTCGTCGACTTTTGGTAGAAAAATCATAACTTTTGCATAAGAACTCCAAATTGAGCGATTCCAAAACGAGTAGATCCGTAAGATCTAGATCTACAACTTTGCTGATTTGTGTTTTATGAAATTCAGAAGTCGGGAGTTACAGATTTGCGAGTTTTGGGGGCCAGCGACCACTGGGATGCCTAGTGCTTGCTGGGCTACGTGCCCATTTCTTAGAAAATTCATAATTTCATCATACGACCTCCAATTTGAGTGACTCCAATTCATGTAGGTTCACAACATCCAAAACTATAACTTGGTTAAGAAAGTTTTGATATTTGAGGACTTATTTGATGAAATCATGGGGGAGTTATAGATTTGCCAAATTTTGAGGCTAGTGGCCACTGGGGACCCCAGCGACCACTGGGCTACCCGAGAAGCTCTATTTTGTTACCATTTTGCCCCTCCACTTGGTAAAAACTATAAATACCACCTTCCTTATTTAGAAAGTCCTATCCAAAGGCATTCCAACTAAATATCTAGCCATTTGAGAGGAAGAAAAGGAGAAGAAGAAGGAGAAGAGAAAGAGAAGAAGATTTCTTGGTTTTGGAGATTGGTAAGTGATTTTTAGATTAAGGTTTATTAGAAATAAGTGTAGATCTAGTGCTTACCTTTAAGTTGGTGTAAACTTGTGAGGATTGAGCAACTTTGTGATTTTTGGATAATTTGGAGTTTTAAGTATTTGAAGATTAAATGGAGAATTTGATGATCATGAATGTTGATCGGTCATTGATGATGAGATAGGAGAACTATTATGCATATTTTGGAGACTTTGTGTAGGAATGTAATTTTAGAGACTTTAGTATAAGTTTATCCATTTTTCCATGAGTTTGAGAGGTTGAAGATTAATATAGGGTTGTTATATGATTTAGTTGATCGCATATTAGAATCCGAACACCGAGGAATGTAAAGCGAAGAACGGAGATCTTTATGAACATTTACGATATTTGGTTAAGGTAGGGAGATATTATCCCTAACCTCTGTTTTGGCTAACATTGTTTGTTATAAACTTGTGACTTTGTTTTGATATGATGGTTATGTGGTAATTTGATGGATTGTGAATGTAAGTCTTTGATTTGTGTGCTTTGATGATTTTGGTTTATGCATGATTTTGGAAATCATGAGTCTTTGGATTATGAAGTTATGATTTGAGATTATGAATTTGTGTATGATATATGTGAATCAATTTGTGAGATAGTGGACGATGAGGTCTACCCGTGACCAACCGGGGATGTTGGCACATGTGCACATGTTTTTGGGGATACATTGGATTTGATATGATTATGATATGGCCGGCAGAGTTTGATTATGAAAGCGCTATAAGATATGGTATCCCAGTATTGTGAGAAGGAGTGACACGATCTAGACCTATCTTAAGTCCATCCATTATTTGACGTTCGTGACTCCAAGTTTGGGTCAGAACGTGTTTATCTGTGTGATCTGAAATTTGGAGCATATCTGTGCTCATTTGTTCGTCTTTGCTTATGATTCGAATTACTTGTGAAGTGCTAAGTGTTATTTTGGAACATTTGTCTATGCATGAATTTATGTCAATGTATGTGGTTGGTTAGTTAATTATAGGTTAGTTTTAACATCCTCTACTAAGTACTTCCAAGTACTTACCCCTCCTCTACAGGTGACTGAGGTTAGAGAATCGCCTTGATGTCCGAAGAATTTGTTTGATAGATCGTGTGAACCCATTGTCTTCTTCCGGGTTTTGAAGTCTTCAGATGGTATTTCTCTTTTGTGATCTAGTAGAGTCGCTCTGTTGTACACATTGTGGGACTTATGTTTGTATTTGGAATTATGTAAGAGTATTTGTGATATATATGTATAATTATGAAATTATGCTTCGGTATTTGTATAAGTTATGTTAACACTTCTGCAATTTGATTCATTTGTTCGTATGAGGCTGGTTGGATCACGGCTCATTGGTTTAGGTGAGCGTGACCCAGCACCATATCAGCAACCCAGATTTAGGTCGAGATAGAGTTGGTATCAGAGTCATAGATTTTCAAAGTTCTAAGTTTGTCAGAGCCTAGGATTCTTGAGTTGAATTATGTGTTGTGTATAATAGAGCATATGATTTGTCATGTCTTTGTCTTCTTTCGTATATCAATCCTTAGAGTGTCTAATTCAAAATCATTCATATAGGAGGATATGACGAGTACTCATAGTGATTCTGAATTGGCAAGAGGGAATGAAGAGAACTCCCAAGGGCGGGGAGAGGAAGTTGCGTGTGAAAATGTGCCACCAATTGGAGTCGTAACTGGGAGTGGTGTTATGAGGGATGAGATTCATTTACCTATCGCTAATGTTCTTCTGCCAGTGCTAGAAGGGCAAAGTAGCGATAGTGTAGATCGGGTGATGTTAGCAATAGAGAAATTTATTGCTACTCAGCAGGTTCAAATTGAACAGAATGTGTTGATAGGTGCAAAAGATGACTCTTTGGGAGAGTTTCTGAGGTTGAGACCGTCGACATTCTCTGGTATGAAGGATGATCCTCAAGTCTTCATCGATGAGATGGAGAAAAGGAAGAGAATCTTGAGATGTAATGGGGTGAGAATGGTAGAACTCACCTCATTTCAGTTGGTTAGTGAAGCTGGAGTATGGTTCCAGAATGAGGGATCGTATGCTTGGATGTGGGAAGAGTTTACTAAGGCATTACTAGATCGATTCCAACCAGAGAGTTTGAAGGATGCTCGAGCTTTCGAGTTTAAGCGGCTGGTGAAGACAACTGGGATGATAGTGGATCAGTACGATCAAAGGTTCAACTATCTGTTGCGTTATGCAGAACATTTGGTTCCCGATGAGAAAAAGAAAGTAAAGAAGTTTGTTCGTGGCCTTGATGACTCAATGTTCAAGGTATGATGCCTCGTGACTTTGAGACCTATGCTGCTGCAGTAGATTGTGCTCAGACATTGGAGATGCGAAATAATGAACGTCAAGTAGTTCCTAATCCACCAAAATTTCAGAAGTTTGATAAACAACCACAAAGGAGTATGAACCAAGGGTTCAGGCAGCAAGAGAGGTGGTCTGGTGGACAGTCTATGGCTTCTAGGGGCAGAGGAACCGTCGGAAGGTTTGAAAGAGAAAATGACATACGAGGACAATAGTCAAATCTGCGCTAGTCTAGTAACTATAGGATATGCCCGAGTTGTAGGAAGCAACATTCGGGGGATATTTGCTATAGGAGTACTGGGGCTTGCTTCAATTGTGGCAAAGTAGGCCACCAAGTCCGAGATTGTCCTATGTTTAAACAGCATAGACAAGTGGCAAGCATGGTAGCCTTGCAGTTTGTGCAAGCAAATCCTCATCCGCAAGTTCAGATGGAAGATGGTTCGAGGATTGAGAGAGTAAGGTCTGAAGGTAGAGGAAGCAGAGTGCAACCTTGTGTTTATGCTCTAACAAGGAGAGATGCCGAGGCAAGCAACAATGTGGTCACAGGTACTCTTCCTGTTGGATCTTCTAATGCACGTGTGTTATTTGATTTGGGATCTATGCACTCTTTTGTGTCATCCTGATATATGCAATTTTTGGATATATTGCCTACGTGCTTAAATGATTCTATGATAGTTGCTACATCTTCGAGTGGTTATGTGAATGTTTGTGAAGTTGTTAGGTCATTCATTGTTTTGATCAGTGGCCATGAGTTGTCAACTGATTTATATGTATTAGATATGGAAGATTTTGATGTGATAGTGGGGATGGATATGTTATCCACTTATCATGTGGTAGTGGACTACTTCGATAAGCAAGTTACCTTCCGTTCATTGGGGGAATCAGAATTTGGATTTCAGGGAGAGCGGAAAGTAACAACTGCAAAGTTGATTTCTTACCTTAAAGCTAGCAAATTTCTTGAGAAGGGATGTATGAGTTACCTAGCTTGGGTTAAGGAGGTTGAGAAGGAAGTTATATTGGTGGATGATATTCTGGTTGTTAGGGAATATCCAGATGTGTTTCCAGAGGATCTGCAGGGATTGCCTCATATGAGGGAGATTGAATTCTGTATTGAGTTAGAGCCCGGCACTACACCAATCTCTATTCCACCATATCGTATGGCTTCGGCTGAGATAAAAGAGCTGAGAGAGCAATTGTAGGATCTATTAGATAAAAGTTATGTTCGGCCTAGCGTGTCTCCGTGGGGAGCACCAGTCCTATTTGTGAGGAAGAAAGATGGAACTTTGCAGTTATGCATAAATTATCGGAAGTTGAATAAGATGACCATTAAGAATCGGTATCTACTTTTGAGGATTGATGATCTGTTTGATCAACTTCGAGGAGCTAAGTGGTTTTCTAAGATTGATTTGAGATCAGGGTATTACTAGTTACAAATAAGAGAATAAGATATTCAGAAGACGGCATTTAGGACTCGGTATGGACATTATGAGTTTTTGGTCCTGTCATTTGGTTTGACGAATGCTCTGGCTGCGTTCATGGATATGATGAACCGGAAATTCAAACCTTTCTTGGATCAGTTTGTAGTTGTCTTCATTGATGACATTCTGATATACTCCACGAGTCAGGAAGAGCATGAGAAACATCTCAAATTGGTGTTGCAAAAGCCGCGAGAGAAAGAGCTATACGCTAAGCTCTTGAAATGTGAGTTTTGGCTTCAGAGTGTAGCCTTCCTAGGACATGTAGTGTCCAAAAATGGAGTTTCGGTAGATTCCAGTAAGATAGAGGCTGTGATAAGTTGGGCTACTCTGACGAATGTGACAGAGATTCGTAGCTTTCTGGGTTTAGCGGGTTACTATCGATGATTTGTCAAAGACTTCTCTATTTTGGCATCACCATTAACTCGGCTAACTCAGAAGAATGTAAAATATGAATGGTCAAAGAAGTGTGAAGAAAGCTTTACAGAACTAAAGGATCTGTTGATGCATGCACCTGTGTTAGTCTTACCTTCGGGTACGGGTAGATATTCAGTTTATTGTGATGCATCAAGAGTTGGATTGGGGTGTGTTCTAATGCAACACAAGAATGTTATCGCATATACTTCTAGACAGTTGAAGAAGCACGAAGTGAATTATCCGGTACATGATCTGGAATTAGCGGCCATTGTGTTTGCCTTAAAGATTTGGAGGCATTATCTGTATGGTGAGAAATTTGAGATCTTTACGGATCATAAGAGCCTCAAGTATATCTTCAAGCAATGAGATTTGAACTTACGGCAAAGGAGATGGATGGAGCTGCTCAAAGATTATGATTGCACCATCAACTATTATCTGGGAAAAGCTAATGTAGTAGCTGATGCTTTGAGTCAGAAATCAGTAGTTCAACCAAGGATTTTGGCTGAGATGCATATGAGGCCCGTCTTACGAGGACGAGTCATAGATTTGCAAAAGGAAGATCCAGAGGTGATTAAGATGATAAGAAAAGTTAAACTAGGTGTGTTGCCTAAGTTTCAACTTGAAGATGGTGTGTTGTATTATGGTGTGGTTATTTCGGATGTCGGAGAATTGAAAAGAGAGTTGTTGGCTCAAGCACACCAAGTGGTGTATAGTATGCATCCGGGGTCTACAAAAATGTATCACGACTTGAAAGGTAATTATTGGTGGAAAGGCATGAAGAGAGACATTGCAACATTCGTCTCTAAGTGTTTGACCTATCAGCAGGTGAAAGTGGAGCATCAGAGACCTTCAGGATTATTGCAACCATTGGAAATTCCAATGTGGAAGTGGGAACGGAACGGATAACGATGGATTTATTGGTTGGACTTCTAACAACCTCTTGAGGTTATGATAGCGTTTGGGTCATCGTTGATAGATTGATCAAGTCAGCGAATTGTCTACTGATGAAGATTACCTACGATGCAAGTAGGCTTGCTCAGATTTTTATTGATGAGATCGTTCAATTGCATGGCATGCCAATTTCGATCATCTCCAATCATGGAACACATTTTACGTCATGATTTTGGAGAAAATTTCAGGAAGCTATGGGAACTCGATTAGATCTGAGTACGGCCTTTCATCCTCAAATGGATGGCCAATCTGAACGGGTCATTCAGATTCTGGAGGATATGATGTGAACTTGCACCATTGATTTTGAAGGTAGTTGGGATCAATATTTGCCTTTGATGGAGTTTGCATACAACAACAGTCATCAGTCGAGTATTAAGATGACTCCGTATGAAGCTTTGTATGAGAGGAAGTGTAGATCTCCACTGTATTGGAATGAAGTTGGTGAGAAGCAACTTTTGGGGAATGATTTGGTACAAGAGACTAATGAGAAGATTCAATTGATCCGATGAAGATTAGAGTCAGTTCAAAGTCAGAAAAAGTCTTACGCGGATAAGAGGCGAAAAGACATCGAGTTTGAAGTGGGATGGCAAGTTTTCCTCAAAGTGTCACCCATGAAGGGGACCATGAGATTCGAAAGAAGAAGAAAGTTAAGTCCTCGATATGTTGGTCTGTTTGAGATTCTAGAAAGAGTCAGACCAGTTACTTATCGGTTGGCCTTACCACCATCTATGTTGCATGTTCATCCAATTTTCAACATCTCTATGCTTAGACGGTATCTACATGATCCTACGCATGTTTTAGAACCGCAAGTGGTGGAGATTAGTGGAGATTTGATGTATCAAGAGGATCCAGTCAGAATTTTGGATCATGAGGTCAAGAAGCTTCAGAGTAGAGAGCTCCCAATGGTCAAGGTTGAGTGGGCTAATCGCTCATTGGCCGAGGCGACTTGGGAAATGGAGGAAGAGATGAAGATCAAGTTCCCTCGTCTTTTTGAATGACAAGTAAGTCAGTCGGTCTTCTTTATGCAAATTCGGGGACCGAATTTTATAAGGAGGGGAGACTGTTATGACCCTCGTAAACTTTGTCTTGGTTGTGACCGTTTGGTCCGACAATTTGGTTGTTTTGTGTTGGTCGGTTTTAAAACTGGGTTAGTTGAATTCGTCGACTTTTGGTAGAAAAATTATAACTTTTGCACACAACCTCTGAATCGAGTGATTCCAAAATGAGTAGATCCTAAGACCCAGATCTACAACTTTGCTGATTTATGTTTTGTGAAATTCGGAAGTCGAGAGTTACAAATTTGCGAGTTTTAGGGGCCAGCGACCACTGGGGTGTCCAGTGCTCGCTGGACTGCATGCCCGTTTCTTAGAAAATTCATAACTTTATCATATGACCTCCGATTTGAGTGATTCTAATTCGTGTAGGTTCACAACATTCAGAACTACAACTTGTTTAAGAATGTTTTGATATTTGAGGATTTATTTGATGGAATCATTGGGGCGTTACAGATTTGCCAAATTTTGAGGCCAGTGGCCACTGGGGATCCCAGTGACCACTGGGCTACCCGAAAAACTCTATTTTGTTACCATTTTGCCCCTCTACTTGGTAAAAACTATAAATACCACCTTCCTTATTTAGAAAGTCCTATCCAAAGGCATTCCAACTAAATATCTAGCCATTTGAGAGGGAGAAAAGGAGAAGAAGAAGGAGAAGAGAAAGAGAAGAAGATTTATTGGTTTTGGAGATTGGTAAGTAATTTTTGGATTAAGGTTTATTAGAAATAAGTGTAGATCTAGTGCTTACATTTAAGTTGGTGTAAACTTGTGAGGATTGAGCAACTTTGTGAGTTTTGGATAATTTGGAGTTTTAAGTATTTGAAGATTAAATGGAGAATTAGATGATCATGAATGTTGATCGGTCATTGATGATGAGATAGGAGAACTATTATGCATATTTTGGAGACTTTGTGTAGGAATATAATTTTAGAGACTTTAGTATAAGTTTATCCATTTTTCCATGAGTTTGAGAGGTTGAAGATTAATATAGGGTTGTTATAGGATTTAGTTGATCGCATATTGGAATCCGATCACCAAGGAATATAAAGCGAAGAATAGAGATCTTTAGGAATATTTGCGATATTTGGTTAAGGTAGCGAGATAATATCCCTAACCTCTGTTTTGGCTAACATTGTTTGTCATAAACTTGTGACTTTGTTTTGATATGATGGTTATGTGGTGATTTGATGGATTGTGAATGTGAGTCTTTGATTTGTGTGCTTTGATGATTTTAGTTTATGCATGGTTTTGTAAATCATGAGTCTTTGGATTATGAAGTTATGATTTGAGATTATGAATTTGTGTATGATATATGTGAGTCAATTTGTGAGATGACGAATAATGAGGTCTACTTGTGACCAATCGGAGATGTTGGCACATGTGCACATGTTTTTGGGGATACATTGGATTTGATATGATTATGATATGACCGGCAGAGTTTGATTATGAAAGCGCTATAAGATATGGTATCCCATTGTTGTGAGAAGGAGTGAAACGATCTAGACCTATCTAAAGTCCATCCATTATTTGACGTTCGTGACTCCGAGTTTGGGTCAGAACGTGTTTATCTGTGTGATCTAAAATTTGGAGCGTATCTGTGCTCATTTGTTCATCTTTGCTTATGATTCGAATTACTTGTGAAGTGCTACGTGTTATTTTGGAACATTTGTCTATGCATGAATTTGTGTCAATATATGTGGTTGGTTAGTTAATTATAGGTTAGTTTTAATATCTTCTACTAAGTACTTCCAAGTACTTACCCCCTCCTCTACAGGTGACTGAGGTTAGAGAATCGCCTTGATATCCGAAGAATTTGTTTGATAGATCGTGTGAACCCATTGTCTTCTTCCAGATTTTGAAGTCTTCGGATGGTAAATCTCTTTTGTGATCTAGTAGAGTCGCTCCGTTGTACACATTGTGGGACTTATGTTTGTATTTGGAATTATGTAAGAGTATTTGTGATATATATGTATAATTATGAAATTACGCTTCCGTATTTGTATAAGTTATGTTAACACTTCCGTAATTCGATTCATTTGTTCGTATGAGGCTGGTTGGATCATGGCTCATTAGTTTAGGTGAGCGTGACCCAGCGCCATATCAGCAACCCGGATTTGGGTCGTGACAATACCACTATTGGGAAAACTCGGTATTTCTTGCTTCGTGAAGTTAAGATGAGCACTTGGTTTTAAAGCTAGTAATGGGAGTACACGAGTATAATTCTCTAATAAGGAGATTCTTTCACTATATAAGATGAATAATAGGATTACAAGAATGTGTTTACAAAATTGAATTACCCTACGGTGGCTCACTCAGGCTTGGGGATAAGAACTTCCCAAGCTATCTCTCCTCACTCTATGGTGGTTCACTAAACTTGAAGATAAGGACTTCCCAAGCTATCTCTCATCACCATATGGCAGCTCACTCAAGCTTGGGGATAAGGATTTCTCAAGCTATATCTGATAAGTGTCGAAAACACTTATTATTTGTGATCGTTTTACTGTAGTTTTAGCTTTGTAATTAATTGTTTAAGTGTGTTTTATTTGTCTAAATCTTGTAATTGTACATTATGTTCTTTTTATGTGATCTTTCATTTTTCTTGTATTTTCTTTATGTTTAGGAGCTTCATGGACGATGATTTAATGATGCACGATCAAGACCATGAGAATACGAGCAAGATGGTTTTGACAAATCAAAGGCACCAATTATTTCCGAGGCTAAGTATGAAGTACGTCAGCCCAGACCTCTTACAACTAAAAAAATCATAACTTCCTCATCCGAAGTCCAATTGAGACGTGGTCAGTGGCATTGGAAAGAAGACATCCATAGCTACAATCTGTCCAAAAATCATGGAGGGCACCAAACATTTGTCGTGCTCCACCCTCCCAGTCCCTGGCAAATGGTGGAGGGGGCCAACATCATGGAGGGTGCCAATTTCTTGCTTTCAAGGCAAGATTGGAGGGTGCCAACTTTGGATGACAAGGCAAGCACTCCCACGTTTCTTGCCAAAATGGGTGGCAAACATTGTGATATGTTTATAACAACTTACCTTAACTTCTTGTGATGGATGGCAAACATTTGTGCAAGGTGGTTAGGATATTAAGTTAAAGTATTAGTTTTCTTATCATTTCACTTTGGCTTGTAATAATAGACATTTTAATGACACTAACTCATTAATTAAAGGAGACATTCACGTGAGAGGAGGCAGAGAACGAGAGAGAGAGCAAATGAAGAGAAAGAAAAGAAAGAAGGAGAATGAAGGAGGAGAAGAACCAAGGCATAAACCAAGCTTAGGCTTGGACTTATAAAACCTTCCTTACTCTTTCCTTTCTCTAATTTTCTTATGCTTTGTCTTTGTTATATATATGTTGTTGTTTGTGTTTTTTGTAAATATGCGTGAGTAGTTATATTTGTGGGTTTGATGCCTTGAAATCCTAAGCAAAGCTAATGGTTTAAGATGGTAAAAATGATAAGGCCATGTACTTGTTAAGAACTTAATGCTTAGTCTAGATTGGCCACCTAGAACTATGAACATAATAAAGTCTTGAGACCAAGAGGAGATATACTTAATCGAGAAATTAACTAATTGATTAGTCGCCTTGTGAGATATGGACTCCTCCTTGACGATCGATTATCCATAGAGTGATAAACATAGTTGGTGTTTAGTTAGATTTAGGTAACTTTTGGGGGCGAGAGCACATCTTGTTCACCTAAGTCTAGCTAAAGATTAATTTAGACTAATCTAGCACGAGAGTGTAGATTAGTTGCCTTGAAATACCCGGATCATGACACAAACTTAATAAACCCCTCGAATCATTTAGCCAGCTTAGGTGCTCGATGGTATCTTACCCACTTTAGTTTAATTTGCTTGTCTTTATATTTGTGTTATTATTCTTGTGTTGATTATTATATGCATGTTTGTTTTTCAAGTTACCAAAACCAAACCACTAAGTCAATCAAGTTCCTCAAAACTAGCAAGTAAGCCGAGAAAGACGAATACTCGATCCTCGTGGGAACGATAACTCTACTTCATAAAACTATATTGCAATGGTGATAAAAGTATTTCACGACACCAAAAACCACTATCATCAATCTTTCCTCATCCTATGGTGGCTCACTCAAACTTGGGGATAAGGACTTCCCAAGCTATCTCTCATCACTCTATGGTGGCTCACTCAAGCATGGGGATAAGGACTTTCCAAGCTATCTCTCCTCACCCTACGATGGCTCACTTAAGCTTGGAGATAAGGACTTTCCAAGCTTTCTCTACTTCTCTTGGGATTACTCTTCATGCTCCAAGAGACTCTCTACTTTTCTTGGGATTACTCTCCTCACACTATGGTGGTTTCACTTTCATCTCTTGGGGGAGTAGCTTAGGAATGAAGCTACTTTGCGATTGTCCACACTACTAGATCCCAGAGTGGATGATCAACCAAACGTTCTACAATGGGTGTGATTCACAAGTTTGAATCAGCTTGAATGCAGCAGCTGGAGGAGATTTGATGGAGAAGGAAGAAGCTAAGGTCTCCGTATCATTGAAGCCATGGCCATCAATAATCATGTGTGGGGAGATTGAGTAAAAAAGAAAAACGTGGCTAGCATACAGGAAAATAGTGAGATCACTGCACTCAAGGTACATGTGGCAACTCTCACACAGCTAGTCCAAGCTTCATATGCACCACCTACCACACCTGCTCAGGTTTGCGAGATCTGTACTAGACCTCATATTATTGATAATTGTTCTTTACTGGCTGAATCTGTGAATTATGTTAGCAACACAAATAAGAACAATGATCTGTATTCTGCCACATATAACTCGGGATGGAGAAACCACCCAAGTTTTTTATGGAGAAACAATGTAGGTCAACAGGTACCGCAATAACAAAAACTCCCTATGGCCGCTGGCAATGCTCAAGGACCATCTCCACAACAACCCCAGTTATATCGTAAGAGTGAAGACGAGCTGAGAAAGCAAGTCCTCAGTCATGAGGCCACGATCAAAAATCTGGAAATTCAAATCGGTCAGCTAGCACTTTAGTTAAACGCAAGACAACCAGGCACCCTTCCAAGCAATACGGAAGCCCTTCCTACTACACAGGAGCACTGCAAGGCCATCATAACTAGGAGTGGACTCAATTTAGGGAAGAAGGTTGCCAATCCAGCGATGAAATCTCTTGGGAAGTCAGTGAGTGAAGAAGAGGAAGATCTCCGGGTGATTCCTACGGTAGCAAAAATAGACGAATCTACCGCGGAAACTGTCAAGCTAGCACAAGAAAGGAAATACCCTCCACCATCATTCCCTCAAAGAGGGAACAAGCAGGTATCTCACCCTAGCTATCGGAAATTCCTAGAATTATTCAAGAACCTTCACATCAATATTTTGCTTCTTGACGCATTCGAGCAGATGCCCACCTACAGAAAGTGGATCAAAGAATTCATCTCAAAGAAGAGGAGCATCAATGACTTTGAAGTCATTCCTTTGACTAAGGGGTGCAGTGCAGTGTTGACTCAGGATCTCCCTCAGAAGATGAAGGATCTCGGTAGTTTTACCATTCCATGTACTATTGGAGATCAAATCTTCAAGAAGGCACTCATTGATCTGGGTTCTAGCATCAATCTCGTGCCATATTTCATATTCTGGAAGCTTGGGTTGAGAGATATAAAATCTACATCAATCGTTCTCCAGCTCGCAGATCGATCAGTAGCTAGACCTAAGGGAATCGTAGAGAATGTATTGGTGAAGGTTGACACCCTAATTTTTCCAGTAGACTTCATTGTCATGGAAATGGAAGAAGACCGTAATATTCCATTACTCCTTGGATGCCCATTCTTAGCCACAGGAAAGACCAGTATTGATGTCAAAAAGGGAGAATTGCAGTTCAAGGTCTGCGATGATGAAGTGGTGTTCAATGTCTTTGAAGCTGCCAAGTACCCCTCTAATGAAGATGACTGTTACAGGATCAACGTGATTGACGAGATTGTCACTATGAACGGTCTAGATGCTCCTACCGAAAATGACATAGAATCATTGGAGGAATCTGAAGCCGGAGTTGATAATATTGAACATATTGAACAAGTATCATGGATACGCGCAGTGGAATCTCTTGAGCTGGAGAACACACAAAGGGCAAAGCTTCAATCTTCCATTGTTACACCACCAGAGTTGGAGCTAAAGCCACTACCAAGTTACCTTAAGTATGCCTATTTGTGTGTAATAAGCTTTCCGTTATTATCTCTGCTTCTCTGACTCAGGATCAAGAAGAACAGCTCCTCAAGGTAATTGGAAGACATAAGGAGGCAATAGGGTGGACACTTGGTGATATAAAGGGTGTCAGTCCCTCCCTATGCCAACACAAGATTATTCTAGAGGATGACTTTACACCATCAGTTGAAGCCCAACGAAGGCTTAACCCAAAACTGAAGGAGGTAGTGCGGAAGGAGGTAATCAAGTGGTTAGATGCCGGCATTATCTACCCAATCTCAGATTCCAAGTGGGTAAGCCCTACTCAATGTGTGCTGAAGAAACGAGGGATTACAGTTGTCCCTAATGAGAATAATGAGTTAATTCCTACACGGGTGGTAGTCGGTCATAGAGTTTGTATTAATTTCTGAAAATTGAACAAAGCTACTAGGAAAGACCATTTCCCACTACCATTCTTTGATCAGATGTTGGATAGGCTAGCAGGTCACGCATACTATTGTTTTCTGGACAGCTATTCTGGATATCTTCAAATTCCAATTGCTCCAGAAGATCAAGAAAAGACCACCTTTACATGTCCATATGGTACGTTTGCTTTTCGACGAATGCCCTTCAAACTTTGTAATGCACCTGCTACTTTTCAGAGATGCACGATGGCAATCTTTTCTGATATGGTCGAATGCCAAATTGAGATTTTCATGGATGATTTCTCAGTCTTTGGAGATACATATGAGGAGTGCCTTTTTCATCTGGGCAAAATTTTAGAACGTTGTAAGGAAACTAACTTAGTGCTCAATTGGGAGAAATGCTACTTTATGGTTACCAAAAGAGTAGTCCTTGGTCACAAGATATCAAGTGAAGGGCTGGAGGTTGACAAGGCCAAGTTGGAAGTCATTGACAAACTTCCCTATCCACTAACAGTCAAGGGAGTCAGGAGTTTTTTAGGGCACGCCAGATTCTATAGGCGATTCATAAAGGACTTCTCAAAAATCACCAAGCCCCTCTGCAAACTACTTGAGAAAGACACACCTTTTGTGTTTGATGAAGAGTGTAGGGTGGCATTCAACACACTGAAGGAAGCACTTGTATCTGCACCAATTATCATCTCTCCAGATTGGGAACTACCTTTCGAGATCATGTGCGATGCAAGCGACTATACAGTCAGAGCAGTGCTTGGTCAGAAAAGGGCCATGGGATTCCATGCAATCTATTATGCCAGTCGTACCTTGGATGACGCTCAGATCAACTACGCGACCATAGAAAAGGAATTCCTAGCGGTGATCTTCTCTATTGACAAGTTTTGAGCCTATCTCCTTGGGAGCAGGGTGATTGTCTACATGGATCATGCAGCCATTCGCTATCTCTTTACCAAAAAGGATGCCAAACCTAGGCTTATCAAATGGATCCTTCTTTTTCAAGAGTTCGACATTGAGATCCGCGATCAAAAGGGGGCGGACAACCCAGTCGTTGATTATGCCACCTAACATGTCTTAGATATGATTTCAATTCCATGGTATGCTGATTTCGTTAATTACCTTGTGAGCAACATTATGCCACCTAACATGTCTTCCGACCAGAAGAAAAGATTTTTGTATGATGTCAGGTTCTATGTGTGGGATGAACCCTATCTGTTCAAGCAAGGAAAAGATCAACTACTACGCCAGTGTGTACCTCAGGAAGAGCAAGAAGTTATCCTCCATCACTGCCATAACTCACCTTATGGAGGCCACTTTGCTGGCGAGCGCACTGCTACCAAGGTTCTATAAAGCAATTTCTACTGGCCTTCTCTGTTCAAGGATGCCATGGAGTTCGTGAAGAAGTGTGACCGCTGTCAACAGACAAGAAATATATCCCATTGTCATGAGCTGCCCCAGCACGGAATCATGGAAGTGGAAATATTTGACGTCTGGGGAATCGACTTCATGGGACCGTTCCCACCATCCGACCGGAACCTCTATATACTCCTCGCAGTGGACTATGTTTCCAAATGGGTGGAAGCAGTGGCTCTCCCGACAAATGATGCAAAGGTAGTCACTAAATTCTTGCAGAAAAATATTTTTAGTCATTTTGGAACTCCCAGGATTCTTATCAGCGACGAAGGAAAGCATTTCCACAATAATTTGCTCGCCAATGCATTGACGAAGTACGGGGTCACACACAAGATTGCCACCGCCTACCATCCCTAAACTAGTGGCCATGTCAAAATCTTGAATCGGGAAATTAAAAGAGTCTTAGAAGTCACTGTTAACCCATCACGAAAAGACTGGTCCAGCAAGCTGGATGACGCATTATGGGCCTATAGGATAGCCTACAAGACCCCCATCGAGATTTCACCATACCAACTAGTTTATGGGAAGGCATGTCATCTACCAGTCGAGCTTGAACACAAGGCATACTGGGCACTCAGCCGACTTAATCGGTATTTCCGAGCAGTTGCATGAATCACTGCGCCAATTAGGTTGGGAGTGTTTTGCCGACAATGCTATCTCAGTTAGAACTGATCTGTGTCTTGAATTTTTTTGCACTTTCACTCTTGCTGATAACCATAAATCGTTTACTACACGCTTATTCAATACTCTGATTACGGTCCCGGAAGCCTTGCTTAGAGAACTAATAGGCATTACAAGGGGTGGGAGTAACATTGACTTTGCATCCACTGATTCCTGTCATACAGAATGGTGCATTCTCATTAGTTTCCCCACATTTGTGTCACAATCTTCCTCCGCGCTCCTTAAGGAGTTGCATATGAGTGTCCTTCATCGCTTCATGTGTGCTGCCTTTAGCGGCCAAAACAAAGACAACCGGGTTACCAAAACCCAACTATATGCCTTCTCTTGCATGCGGCGAAAGCCACCATATAATACTTTTGCTTTGATTATGGATGTGATGTGGCGATTTCATTACACCAAGCGTCCAATTTTGTTTTATCTCGGTCACATTGTCATGGTACTTGCCCAGCACTTCTTTCCAGATAGGGTTGCCGAGAAGCAGGGAAAACCAAGCTTGGAGATTACATCAGCCCGATTAGCCGATTGGGGGCTCCTCAAGAAGGTAAAGCGCGAAGACACAATCGTCTACAACTTCATACCGTGGGAGGAATGCAAAGCTGTTAAGGAGTGCCTACGCGACCCACAAGAGATGCACTTACCAGAGCACCAGATAGAAATCAACGAGTTGGCCTGTCGCCTGACCGATCTTGAGATCAAAGTAGAGGAGAACACATCCACCCTTGTCAGACTCGAGCAATCCCAGGAAGCTTGTTGGGCGCAGTATGATGTTGATCAGGCTCACCTTCATGCTCAGCTTGCTGCACAGGACGCGTATAACACCCGTCAAGAAGCTACCGATGATGCTCACTGGCAGAGACACTATGAAGAACAAGCACGCCGCGCAGTGGCCAAACAAGCTCAGTGGGACTGGATGCAAGCATAGTTCTCGGGATTGCCTCCTCCTCCTCCTCCACACCAAAGATCAGGCTATCTCTGCTTCCCCTGCTTTATTTTTCTTCTTCTTTTTCTTTCATGTGGTGTCTTGTGATGGTACGAAAAGTGAACTTCCACACATTGAGGATAATGTATCCGATAAGTATGGGGGAACACCTCGTTTGATTTATCTATCGTGTGTTAGTTTAATTTGTTTCTTGTTCTCATTTTGATGTTGTCATATGCATGTGATCGAGTCTGTCTGTGTGTGACATATGTTTTTGGTTGAAGTGAATGAGTCTTGCAATTGATGAATTACTCCTCAATTTTTGAACTTTTGTTAAGGGATAGACCCCATGTCACGCTAGGAATCAAACCTGGGTAGCATGAGTAGGAACACATAGCAACCTCACCCTCAGTTGTTTAGGTTAGTCATCACATTTGGTAGGCTAGACTAGAGAATTTGATGAGCAACCTTATGAGAATCTTAAGCCAAAGGAGAGAACAACAGTTCTCATTCATTCATGAGGTGCCTATATGATCCGAGCAATGAGTGTGTTAGACAATTACTTAGCATAACTCGTCTGGGCAGAGTGCGTCGAGGGCCATTTTTGTTGTAAACCTAGAGCCTAGAGCCAAACTCCTTATAAATACCCATTGTTTAACCCGTTGAGCTTAAACCTATTCATTGAGAGACTATATATACACCATTATACAACCCATACTTAACCACATTCCTACCATTGACTATTCGTCCGAGGAAGCATTAGGATCATATCTTTTGGGAAAGTTGTAAGGGTCATATGGTAGCATAGCTTGGGAGGGAAAATCAAGTAGGGATAACGGGGAGATGAAGACTAGCAAAAATGTAAAGACCTGACCTGTTATGTTCACAAAAGAGAAAGAAAGAAACATTGTGCTAGAAAAAGAAGAGGAAGTAGAAAAGAAGAAAATGGAAAAAGTATGAAAAGAAAAATGGAAGTGAAAAGTTGGAAATGCAAAAGTGAAAAATCAAGGAAAGTGGAAAGAGAGGAATGATTGTGAAAGAAAGAGCACAAAGAATAATGGAGCAAGTCAGGAACAATTGGTTTTTGAGATATGGGATACATGGGGATGAGTGTTTAGATATAGAGTGAGATGTATAGACTAAACGAGAGTTAGAACATTCTTATATAGCTCCTTGGATTGGGTGGTTTAGCCACTATCCATACTTATATATCCTCACCTTTACCCTCATCCCCGCTACAACTCGAGAAAAGTCCCTCCGATGATGCATTCTGCTTTGGTTTGAGTGTGTTGTGTATGATGTCTAGCATTCTTAGACCTCGGTCGTATACGCGAATGATAGGGTAGTTGACTATTATACATATGTGAGCTTAAAAATTGATCCAATCCTACGAGTGGTCAACTCTCTCATTTAGAATGCTTGGTGTGAAAGCTGGTCTACACGATTGAGGGTAGGATGTCTATGTGATTCTTGTTCGTTATGCTGGGGTGCGTGATCTACGTGATTGTGGGATCGTCCTGTGACAAGAATTTGAATTTTGAGAGCAATGTTTAGTTGATACTTCTGATGCACTTTGCTTGAGGATAAGCAAAGAAGTAAGTGTGGGGGTGTGATGTGCGTACAAATGTACACATAATTGGTCGTGTTTATCGAGTCGTTTGCTCTTAGTTGAGGTCATTTATTTCGTAGTTATTATGTGTTCTTTCCATTTTGTGTGTTAAGTTGAGAAGACATGTGCTTGTTGAGTTTTATATGTTTTTTGCAGGAGCGGGAGTTGAGTGCGGATGATAGATCGTTGGCATTACAAAGAGAGGACAGCTGCGTGATGAAGGATGACCGGTCGCCTACGTTGGAGTGAGGATTGGCATGGGGTAGCGAGCACTGGAGGAGCAGTGGGTGCTAGCCCAGTGTTGGAGCTCCGATCATAGCAGGAGAGCAGCGGGCACTGCTCAGGGCGAGGAGAATTTTCCTAATTAGCAAATTAGGATGTTTATTTTGGTTAGGACTTTTGTAGCACCTATATAAGGTGTTAAGATCTAGGTTAAAGGGGGTTCTTGGTCAGTTTTCACGCAAGAGTCATAAACCCTAGCTTTCTATTGTTCAAGGATTGTATTTGACAATTCGAATCTTCAATCAATGCGGTATTTTCATATCTCGTAGTTAAGAGCTGTTTTTACATTCATCTGCTTGATTATCTATTGGTTGATAAATTCGCATTGTGTGATCCTAGATTGAGATTGACAACCTTAGTCTTTAGCACGGATTACACATCACGTTATATTGTTTCGTTGATTTACTTAATCGTTGTGCAAATTTAGGATTGACAACCCTAGGTTTGTTCCGCGAGGCATAGCAGTTAGTTACAACTCAATCATCCAATTTGAATTGCTTAGCTTAAGATTGGAATCCATAATTTGGTAATTAAGGAATTGACTATTCTGTCCCTGTGGAGACGAACTTATTTATCATTATATTACTTGATCGATCTTGTTCTCTTGCACGTAAATTAGACCAGATATTTATCGCATCATGGGGAATCTGAGATCCTAGATCTCCCTATTGATCTTGTAAAGGAAAAGCAATTGGGGGATACAAGGTCTCTATTATTCACCATCTTCATACAGAATACTCGCCAGAAGGGGTAGAGGGGATGACGGCCCAAGGCACGGTACAGGAGGGGCGACATTGTCTAAATGATGATTTTGAGGATGGGGAATCTGAGATCCTAGAACTCCCTATTGATCTTGTAAAGGAAAAGCAATTGGGGACTCATCTGAGTTTAGTAGGGACAGTGTGTACTGAAAAGACAATCAACGGTAGAGCTTTTTTGACAATGATACGCAAACTTTAGCGGCCGAAGGGGGGGATGGAGGCATCTGAACTAGGGCATGGAAGATTCATGTTTATATTTAAAGAGAGCAGAGACCTTCAGAAGGTGCTGATGAGACAACCATGGCACTTTGATAGGTGTGTGGTGCTTTTAGCCATGATCCCTCTGACTCAACAACTTATGCAGGTCTCATTCGTCATGGTCCCCTTCTGGGTGTAAATACATGATCTTGAAGTGGCACGAACAATAGGGAACATGCTTGGAGAATTCTTGGTTATGGATGATTCAAATGATCTTAAAGGCATCTTCATGCGAGTTTGGATATCCATTGATACTCGAAATCTCCTAGTGCAAGGACGACGAGTTCGCTTTCAGGATGGAACAGTAGTTAAAGTATCCTTCTGATACGAGCGACTGGGTTTCTTTTACTATATTTGTAGAATGCTGAATCACATTGATCGTGATTGCAATCTAGATAATAGGTATGACGTGGTGACTCAGTTATCTTCCTCTTATGGTTATAGGCTCAGAGCTGAAGCTCGAAAACTAATCATATTATCTGTGGAGACGAAAACAAATTTTATGGCGACAAAGAATAAGCATGCTCTTACTGATGTAAGTAGGTCCAAAGGATTTGCTACTCTGGTGAGGGATGAGGAAGTGCTATGGATGAAACAACTAGGTAAATCCCTCGATTGTGTGGCCTTATCAAAGGGAGAAGACTGTGCCGATTCATCTAAACCTCTGGAAGGAAAAGGAATCTTGGACTGTGCTGGTGGCGATAAAGGCCTGGCGTGGTATATTCCTCCACCTTTGCAATTTGATATCAATAGAAATATGATCTATAGGACCAACGACAACAAGCTGTACACCAAAGATGAGCTGATTTGGAAAATTCCAAGAGACATGATATCAGGTGAAAGGAGGACCTTTAGTCATGCTACTTTCTTCCCTCCAAGCATAAAGATAGATCATCTTGAGGCAAGAAAAGCGGTGGAGGTAGAGAGCCCAAGTAGTACATCTCCAATGGTGGAGGAGATCAGCATGCTCTTTGAAGGGAAGCAAAATAAGATAGAGATTGACAACTCACGAGGGCTTATAACCGAAACCCCACAGCTGGTAGGATTGAAACGAACAACATGGAAAAAGAGAGCCTGAGGTCAGTCTAATCTTCCAGGGACTTTGGAGGGACATGATGGAATTAGCCTGCTGGGAAAATGGACAACGATATGTATAGAAGCCAATCTTGAACCTCGGGTTAGCAAGCGAGCTCAGCTTGCTTCAGAGATTTACAAAGACCTTTCTAGTCTGTCGCCAATCATCATGAATCTATTGGCATGGAACTATTATGGGTTGGGGAGTCTATGAGCAGTTCAACAACTTAGCAGGTTAGTCAAAGTCTGCAACCCCATGGTGGTGTTCTTATTGGAAACTAAATTAAAAAGCAATAAAGTAGAGACTATTAAATGGAGTATGTATTTCGAGTGTGGGGTGTTTGTTCTATGTGAAGGTGAAGGTTGGGCCAAAAGCGGGGGTTTGATGCTTTTATGGAGAAGGTCCCTAGACATATCTCTATTTTCACTATCTCTACATCACATTGATGTCCAGGTGGTGGATAACGCCACGTAGAGATTAACTAAAATTTATGGTTGGCCAGTAGAATAGAAATGATCCTAAACTTGGGAACTCTTATGACATCTGAGCAATCAGCTGCAATTACCTTGGCTATGTCTAAGGGATTTTAATGAAATCCTGTCACTGTCAAAGAAGATGGGCGGCTGAATTATCTCGTGCTCATGCTTACATGCCTTTGCATCAGCCATTGAGACCTATGGCTTTTGAGAAGTGCAATAAGATGGCCTCCAGCTAACCTGGTGGAATGGACAGGTCAGCATAAACTTAGTGGAATGCAAGCTAGATAGGTGTCTTGCCACCGAAGACTGGTTTGATCTCTTTCCTGCTACGGGAGCCTTGGATGAGAAACCTGTTCAATTTGGAAAGTGGAATTAATCTACCCTCTTACCATTTCCATATTGAGACCATGTGGATGAGAAACCCCAAACTTGAATCTGTGATCAGATCAGGATGGAATGACGGTATGGATAGGAGGGGCTTTGAGGACTGAGTGCAAACCTGCAGACAGACTCTAAAGAAGCAGGACTACAAAATTTTTGGTAGTGTTCGACATAGGAAAAGCTATTAGAGAAGAAAATTCAAGAGATACAGTCTTCCCTACCTTCGACTACTTCCAAAGACCTATTAAAAACTATTTGGCTGAACAAGAAGAAATGTTGTTATGTGAGGAGCAAATGTGGGCACAGAGATCACGAATAGATTGGTTAAAAGAGGGGGATACGAATACCAAGTTTTTCCATCTAATGGCAAGAGAACGTCGAGAGCGCAATTGGATCACAGATGTTCGGGATGATAATGGAATGCTGGTTCAAGACCAACCAAATTTTGAGAGGGTCTTCTGCAACTACTACAGGGAACTCTTCTCGGGAATTCAATATTCACAGGTGGAACTTATTACTAATACAGTGATAACTAGGGTGACTGAAGAGATGAATTCCTCACTTACAAAATGCTATGAATCCAAGGAGATCATGGAAGCATTGCCTCAAATACACCAAACTAAAGTACCCGGACCAAAAGGTATGCCTCCTATTTTTTTACCAGAAATACTATTGTGTGGTGGGTCATTCTATAACTAAAATTGGCCTGGAAGTGCTAAATGAGGGATGCGATCCAACAAGCATAAATAACACAATCATAGTCCTCATCCCTAAAGTGAAGAATCCAACATTCTGCTTCGAGTATAGGCTAATCAGTTTATGCAATGTGGTGATGAAACTGATTGCAAAATTCATTGCTAATCGACTAAAGCATTTCATGACATTGTACATGAAAATCAGGGTACATTTATCCCGGGGAGACTTATTACTAATGTGGCACTGCTTGGTTTTGAGGTTTTCCATTACCTCAAGAAGAAGTCCATTGGACAATGTGGTTTTTGTGCCCTAAAACTTGATATGAAAAAAGCATATGATAGGGTAGAATGAATGTTCTTGGAGAAGATGATGAATGCGCTGGGTTTTACTGAAAGGGTGGTTGAGCTGATCATGCGGTTTGTGCAAATGGTCACCTATGTAGTCCAAGTAAATGGCTCTATTGGCAAAGTCTTTACACCTACAAGGGGCCTTCGTCAAGATGATCATTTATCCTCTTACCTTTTCTTATTTGTGGCAAGAAGGTTTCGGCGCATTATCAGCTGACTCACACAGGCGCAGTATGCTCTATGGTATTCGCCTGCATCAAGCAGCTCCATCTCTCACATATTTGTTCTTCACTGATGATGCTCTCCTCTTTGCTCTAGCTAATGAAATGGAATGTCAAAATATCCTCTAGCTTTTGGACACTTACGCAAGCTTCTAGCTAACAGGTAAACTTAGAAAAAAGTGCCATCACTTTTAGCCATAACATTGAAGACAAAACGGCTAGCCAACTACTGGAGGTGCTGGGTGTTCGTCTAAGTGTGAAAGAAGAAAAATATTTGGGTCTTCCAATGCTGATTGGAAAAGCAAAAAAGCATATCTTCTCTATTTTGGAGACTCAAATTAGATAAAAGATTGGGACATGGAAGGTGAGAACTTTGTCACAGGTTGAACGAGAGGTGATGATTAAATCTATACTTCAACCAATTCCAATATATATTATGGGATGCTTTGAACTACTAGTTGGTACGTGTGTTCAGATTAAAAATATGCTTTTTGACTTCTACTGGGGTGGGGATCGTAGTAGGAGGAAGTTGTATTGGAGAAGTTAGGAAAGACTATGTCGTTCAAAGAGAGATAGAGGCCTCGGCTTTTAATGTCTATAGAAATTTAACCGTGCTATGCTTGCTAAGCAAGGTTAGAAATTATTGACAAACCCCTACTCCTTGGTAGCAATCATCTTGAGAGCTAAATACTACCCCAACAATCCCTTCTGGAGTCCTGATACTCCTCGTACTCTAGCTTTACATGGCTTAGTATTCTTAGTGGGATCCAGGTTCTTCAAAATGGGATAGAATGGCATATTGGCCAAGGCTCTTCGGTGAGAGTTTGGAGTGATCCGTGGGTCCCAGATGCTAAAGAGGGACTACCATGCTAGCATTACCCCAGATCGGATTCTTATGCATATGTCTCAGACTTTATTCAAGAGGGTGCATGGAATATAGACCTATTGCAATAATGTTTTGAGGAAGTGGATGTGATGCGTATCCTAAATATACGCCTAAGCTCCCGTTCCCCTGTAGATGTAGTCTGATGGACGCATTCAAAAGATGGAGAATATTCGATTAGAAGTGGTTATTATATTGATTTTCAATCATGGTGGAATAATTCTTATTTTGTGTCCTTACCATCTACGAGGTGGCAATTATGGAGGAGATGCTAGAACCTTATATGTCTACCTCGTATGAAGACCCACTTATGGAGACTGATCGATAAGAACCTTCATGTTCACATAAACTTAAGGAGACGTGGGTTTGAAGTTAATGATATTTGTCCTTTTTGTGCAGGGGATCCAGAGACCGTGTTCCACCTCTTCTTACAATGTCCTTTCTCCCTTGGCATATGGCAGGCAGTAGATGTGCAACTTCAAGGAGGAACTTCAGAGGACATAGAGCTGGAACTAGAAAATTTATTGGCATCAGTTGACCCTATAGAACAAAGCAGGAGGGTGGTCGCTTTATGGTTGATTTAGAAGATTAGAAATAACTATATTTTCTCACCTGATGAAGTGATAGTGATTCAAGATATGTTGGCAAAGGGTTTTAAATTCTGGCAGGATTATATGGAAATGATGGAGACTGTCAAAATGTGAGAACCTATGCATGAGGTATAGTGGAAACCACCAAATGAGGATTGGTTTAAGGTCAATGTCGATGCAAGCACTTGTCCAGATGGTGGTGGACAGGTCAGGATCATAGTGTGCAATAATGAGGGGTTCTTCATACTGGCTACGACATGAAAGTTCCCAAATCTCCATCATCCCACCCATTTGGAGAGTCTGGCGATCCTTACAAGACTGGAATTTATAGGTGTTTTGGGACTCGAAAGGGTGGAAATAGAATCTGACTGTCAACTAGTGGCACTGCATTTAATCAAATTCTTCATGGATAGGACTGATTTGGCAGGGATAATTGATGACTATAAGAGCTTATTCCCTCAAATTGCTCAGGTCCATGTTGGTTACGTTCAAAGAGAAGCCAACCAAGCAGTGCATGAGTTAGCTAAAATACCTATTCCTACAGATCGGGAGCTGTTGATGTTACCTGGCCACCTGACTACATCCAAGGAGTACTCGACATGGATGGCTTATATGGAGAAGTTTCTTCGTCCTAATTTATTTGATCGTCGCTGGGTCTTGTTCTTTTAGCATATCCTTCATCTCAGTCAGTGTTATCGCTGGCACTCTTTTTCCTATTTCCATTTTTTTCCCTATAGAAACAGGTTTTTTTTAATAGGTTTTTTAATGAGGCCAACAATTGTAACTTCATACTTGTATGTGGGGAAGGGTATACTTTAATTTTATTTTATATTATGCTTCTTTAATCATTCATCTGTAATCTGCTGATATAACCTTGATCTTATAAGAATGTAGCATCTCTTTCCATAAAAAGAAAAGTTACCCGTCGATTGTTTAAATGAAATTGTTTTGGGATAATTGCTCTCAGACCCCTCGAGTTTGAGAAAATTCGTGTTCTAGCCCCTGCAATATTTTTTATTATCATTCAACCCTCATGTTTGGGAATTTCTCTAACAAAAGTAGATATGAGATTACAAAAAACACCGGGAAAAGTATAAAATAAGTCTTGTGGTTTCGCGCTTTTTGACATATGATCCTGTACTTCAAAAACGACTAAAAAGTCCTGACGTTAGCTTCGGAGTATCACTTTTAGTCCTCCGAACCGAAATTCGTCCCGAACCTATGGAAAATTACTTTTTCATCCTATTTTTTTACATTTTAGTCCCAAATAGATGTAACTTTTTCGTATAAACTCTGATTTGGATGATTTCAAGTCGGGCAGGTTCGCAACACATTCATCTACGACTTTTGTGTTATGAGTTTTGTGATTTGAGTCTTGCATTTTTGAGTTGCATGTGATTTCGGTTGGTATTAGGATTGATAGGCTTAGTTCGTCGACTTTCGGTAGAAAAATCATAACTTTCGCATACATACTCCGAATCAAGTGATTCCAAAATGAGAGGATCCATAAGACCCAGATCTATGACTTTATTATTGAGCGTTTGGTGAAATTCGGAAGGAGAAGATCCCAACGACCGCTGAAATCCCCAGCAACCACTGGGAGGGTTACAGATTGTCGAGATTTTAGAGTCGAAGAGAGCTGACTTGAGGGACTCCACATCGGAGAGGAGAGATCGGAGGTCGTTGACGGCGAGGATGAAGTCATGAAGTCCTAATAGTGAGCCTTGCAGACCTCCTCGATCTCAGACTCTTTGGAGTAGGAGAAGTAGCAGAAGTTTTGGAGGAGCACCTCCTGTTTCACGGTGGCGAACTTGGAAGCAGGTGAGGGGTATTTCTGGAATTTTATCAAGTCCAGACTAGTGAATTTCACCAAACGCTGGGGTCTCCTACTTCCCAATTTCACCAAATGCTCAACATCAAAATCATAGATCTAGATCTTACGGATCCTCTCGTTTTGGAATCGCTCGATTCGGATTACGTATGCGAAAGTTATGATTTTTCTACCAAAAGTCGACGAACTAAGCCTATCAATCCTAATACCAATCGAAATCACATGAAACTCAAAAACGCAAGGCTCACAAAACTCACAACACAAAAGTCGTAGACGAATGTGTTACGAACCTACCCGACTTGAAATCATCCAAATCGGAGTTCACACAAAAAAGTTACACCTATTTGGAACTAAAATGTAAAAAAAAGGGGATGCAAAAGTAATTTTCCATAGGTTCGGGACGAATTTAGGTTCGGAGGACTAAAAGTGATACTCCGAAGCTAACATCAGGACTTTTTTAGTCAATTTTGAAGTACATGATCATATGTCAAAAAAGCGCAAAACCACAGGACTTATTTTGTACTTTTCTCAAAAACACCCTTTGTCTTAAAAAACCTGATTGAAACACCTTATCCAAAAAAAAAACCGTCTAATCTTGTTTGCAACCAACAACCTACAACCACCTTCTTCTTCTTCCTCATGAAGGGGACCCACAGAACCCTCTACGTCACCGAGCTTGGCTCCAACATCTTCGTCCTCACCGGATAGGAGGCAAGACTCTACTCTAACATGATGGTTACTGCGGGTAGAGATGGAGGGGAGGATTGTGTCCGGCTAGGGAAGGCGAGCCTTCTCTGTCAATTACAATTTCTAACCCCTTTCCATTTTCTCTCTACCTCTCTATATTCCACTCTAAATCAGAAATAACCAAACCATTCCCCTCCCCCTCATCCTAGACCAAAAATTGGTAACCATTCAAAGAATTAAAGAAACCACTGACGAGGATCTGCACGATTATCGAGGGTCGGGGGCTCCTAGGTAGATCCGTCATCATGAAGCTCCTCAATCACTCAGATTGCCAACTCGATCCCTCCCGTGACCCCATCCCTATCCCAAACGATGATGACTCCTTCCTCCTTGATGCCTTCTCCTTTAGTCGCGCATCCTACCACTACCTTGGCCTCTCTCTCTCTCTCTCGAGTATCTCTTTTCCTTTATTTAATCAAATAAAAGCTTCAAAAAAAGGCTCAATTTGTTGTGCTTGCACATACTTTGTAATTGTGCAAGCCTCTTGTGGCTATAAGAGACTCGTCGATTGTGTTTTACATGGATTCGACCAACTTACGGAAATCTGAGTTTAAATGGAATTGGAAATTAGAAATTGGAATTGGCAAGGAAGAAGAAGGTTTTTTTTGTTAAAAAGAGTTTAAATGGTTTTTTAAAGGCAAGGGTATTTTTGTAATCTCAAGTCTAAAATTACCGAAAAAATAGTTCGATTCCTACGAGAGGAGTTAAAATATACTATTTTCACAAACTTGAAGGGTCGAATGATAATAAAAAATAGAGGGGTTAAAACATGAATTTCTCAAACCTGAGGGGCCTGAAGGTAATTATCCCAATTTTTAATGTTTTCATGTAACTTTAGAATATATGTTCGTCCACGTAGATGCCACATTTTCTAAAAAAAAATTGACCGTTGTTGTAAAAAAATACCCAAATAGCAACTTGCTTTATTCTTTGGCTCACAGACTGACCAGTTGGATGGTTGGACTTTCGTTCGGACTAGAAGTTTTTATGTAAAGAATGCTATTTTATATACATATATACTCATTCTCTTAGCCAAAAAATGTAAAAAAAATTAAATAAAACAACCCACAAAATTTAAACTATCCAAGTCCAACAAAAAAATAACCGAGTCCCCTTTTTTCTTCCTAATAAAAAAGACACTCTTTTCTCTTATCTCTCTCACAACTAACACTTCCCAACTTGGTAATTAATAACACTTCCAAGTTTCATCCCCAAACATTTCCCCACTAATCTCTCGTTCCTTTATTTTATTTCATCTTATTCCTTATTTTTTTTTCATTTTCTAATCAGAATATCTTTTTTTTGATCCTAACCACAATATCTCGATAGCAAATAAACAACACTCTATAGTCTCATCCTTCACATCTCCTCAATTCAGTCTTCGGGACATCTTGCACAATATAGTTACGGCTAAAGAGCTCTTGCTTGGAAGATGGTGATTAGGGAAGTCAGATCCTGGATTAGGTCCTCCTCCTCTCCTCTTTGCTTCTTCATCCATTTGGGTTTCTCATGGCTTCAGCGTACCAAGTTTTTTGTTGGATGTCTGAATAAGAATTAAGGATTATAGAGTCTAGGATTAGGATTTGAGGTTCGGGTAATTTGAGAAAAATTTCAAAATTTTGAGTCAAAATTAGGTCTCACCTAATTTATCAAGATTTTTTTGGTCTAATTTCCATTCCGAGCGCCCGATCATACCAAAATTTGTTCGGTTTATTAGGTACCCATCTCTACCGATATTTTTGGGCCGATAACTTGGACGATTTACAGTCTGATTGGTCAGACTGCTAGTCAAATCACGTTTCCAAAAACAATGCATATGGTGTGGACATTCCATTTTGTTTAAGTTTGATGACGTGACATGTGACAAATATCTAATTTAGTCTCAAATTCAATAGGAGAAACCACAATTTTTTATTCGGGAGTCTGATTTGTTTGATTCAACTTACTCTAGAAGATGAGATAATTTGTTATAATTTTTATTTTATAATTTTTTCCAAAATTTATATATAAGATTGTAAAAAATATATTTGAAATTAAAATGTTCGTAACTATTAATTTTTAAAAAAGCAAAAATCTTATAGGTGATTTCACTATAGGTTAGGAATTTGAGAGAAATTCGCTTAAATAAATTTAAAGTTGATAAGTTAATATTGAAATTTTGATGCTAATTTAGTAATTAATATTATACATATCCCACCAAAAAATATATTTATACTTATTAGTTTAATATTATATCAAAAACCGCCTATAATGAGAATAAAATTCTATAAATTAGTGTCCACACCTTTATCTTTTTCAGCTTGTTTGGAAACATAAAAAATGAGGGGAAATGAATTCTTTTCCTAAGTTTTAAAAAATGGAGTGTGTTTGGAACCAAATTTGATAAAGAAAGTAATTCTTTTTCACCTTTAAACTCCTGATTTTGATTCTTTCCAAAATAGGTCAAAATTGTTGGGAACAAAACGGAATTGTACGTAAATACCAATTATACCCCTAGCCAAAAATAAAAATTACCAACTTTTTATCCCCTTCTCTCTCGGCAGTCTCCTTTCTCACGCTCCCATAAAAACGAAGTGGGTTCCTTTTATCTCACGGGTTCAATCTCAGGTACTTCTCTCGCGATTCTTTGTCCTGTAGGTTATCTTTTGATCTGGGTTAGGTGTTTAGTTGGTTAATTTTGACCGGAGATGAGCTGAGCTGTGCTGTGTCAGTTTTGGTTTAGGGTTGGCTGTGTTAAATTATGGACCTTTGCAGGTTTTTGGAGTTTTCCAAGAGGTGGCCTTTTGTGGGTCTTCGTTCTTTTGAGCTGGAATGTGGAGGAAAGGATGAATCTTTGTGGGTTTCATTAGAAAAGATTTGATGGGATTCACGGTTCTTAAGGTATTGGTGGGTTGCTTTGTGTTGATATCGATTTGCGGTGTCAACGATAGTTCGGACAAGGATATTGCTTGCTTGCAGAGCATCAAAGATACGCTTCAAGACCCGCGTAATAACTTGAACACGAGTTGGAACTTCCATAATTCGACTCCCGGGTTCATTTGTAGGTTTACTGGTGTTGATTGCTGGCATCCTGATGAGAATAGAGTCTTGAATATCAAGCTTCAGAATATGGCGCTCAAGGGGCTGTTTCCTCGTGGTCTGCAGAACTGCTCGAGCATAACGGGATTGGACTTGTCAAGTAACGAGCTCTATGGTCCTCTTCCTGATGATATCGCTCATCTCATACAATATGCGACGACCTTAGTACTCTCGTCGAACAACTTCTCTGTAAAATCATGGCTGGGTACAGAGTATTTTGTATATTTCGGAGTGGGATTATTTATTTGCTAGTTATGTTAGGGGAAATAGATCAGACTCTTGCCATGTATGATCTGTCACTTGGTACTTTTGTAGTTTCATTGTCTGCATTCCCAGTGCAGTCCATCGATAGAGAGAATGATAAAGTTATGCAGGTTAGCAGTCCAAGATGTTAACCAGATTTACATATCACAGTGCCAGCGTATGCTAATTGATAGTTTCCAGTATAATAGTTTATTAGTGGTCAGGATTGTAGGATGACATTTTCGTTGCTCGGTTTAAGATCACAGTGTTGCGACATGGTCATATTTTCTTTCTGTTTAAGCTGCTCTTTCTGTTTGTCTGTAGATCCATTGTGGAAACTACAATTTGCAGTTTACTATGTTGTTATTTTAGCACTTCAAATTTGCAATTGAAATTTTGAATGCTTCTTCTATGCTAATGTGGTTAACCGGATTGATAATTTATTATTATTATGTTGATTGGGCAGTTGTTTTGGTTGTGATAATGACACATCTAGTTTCTCTATTTTCGTATGTTGATAACACTGAAGGGTATTATTGTAATAAAGCCAAATCAATTCTTAAGTTAAAATTTTAGTTCCAAATAAGAAAATAGGAAAGTAATTCATTTCCATTTCCATTTTGTTAAGTTAAAAGAATTCTTTTTCTATCAGATTTAGGGTCTGAATTTTGAGCTACGAGTGAAATCTTCATACCTGCCAAAATAAATCCAAATATAAGATGAT
>SOPF01027598.1:0-24316 GCA_012979155.1 Hypericum perforatum
TTTTTTATTAAAATAATAATAATTCCAAGTCCTTGGACGAGGAAAGTGGAAGCTTTTGCCATAGAAGAAGAAGAAGAAAAAGAGGAGGTGAGACTGGAACACGATCCCAAGCTTCACCGTCTTCAATAAGGGAGGGAATCCAAGGTGGGTTTGGTCTAAAGCTTTGAACTTTGCTACTGTTTCCAATTTTCTGATAGTTTAGAGCTTGTAGAAGTAGGAAGGAGATGAACCCGTTTAGGGGGTTTCTTCAGAGATTGGAATTGGAGGTTACTGTTTTGTGTTTGTTCAAACTTGTGGGTGTTAAGGGGTCGTAGGCAAGTTGTTGAATTTACTTGCTGGGATGTATGAAATGATCTGTGGTGAGCTGGACTACCCTTCTTGTTCTGTTTGGATTATGGTGCATTTACTGCTCTTGCTGCTTGTTTCGATGCAACAGGGTTGATTTTCCTGCCCGAGAAGGAAAATTTGGTCTCAATAGAGGCTCCCCTTTAGGGTTCGTGTTTGGTGTTGTGATAGACTGTTTGTAGATCTTTTCCATTGGAGTTGGACTGTGTCTGGATTAGTTGGTGCTTCTCTTTGACAATTTCCGGATAAGTAATTAACTTGCCCCTCCGCTTTTGTTTCTCTCATTTCGCCTAGAATGACCCTTATAAATGGTTCTTCTTTGTCTAAGAATCAGAATCCAAAGATTTAATGTATGAATTGGTAGTTAAACGAGACAACTATGTTGGAGAGTCCCACATCAAAAGTTGCAAGTGGGAGATATGGAAACTTCCTATAAGCTATGCTTGTAACGTTAAGACATCACCTTCCATATAATCCAGGATTTGCGATTGTGTGAAATTTATTTCAGAAGAAAAGATAATCTTTTATGTCATATTCTTCTACATGCACAATCTTAAATTGCAGCCCGTTTGTGTTCTTTCTGGAGTTGTCCTTTACTTTCTGCCTGTCTTAATACTGGAATATAATCCCTCCAAACTAATTACTTATTTGAAGTTTGGTCTTTTATGTTTCTTCAGTTCGGTTATGCAAAAAGAATCTGATTTTGCTATCAGCGAATAGCCAAAGACAGTCAAGGGAATCTCTTTCAGTGACCAACCAGTCAACTAGCATCAGTCTATCCACCACTCAAGTCGGCTCTCGGGTTTTGCCATCAGAAAAGGGTGATCAAATCAATTCTGTTTAGTCTATTCGGCGGCAGTACAGAAAATTAAGGAAAGCCCGATATGGCCGATGCTAGTCCCAGAACCGACATATCAACTGATGGAGACACAGATGAGAAAAATCCAAGGGTTAAGTTTATATCTTTATCATTTTCTTATATGATTTAAATTCTGCAACATTGCACAACTCCTTCCTCATTCTCGATTCTATGTGCATTTTTTATGAAAGCTTTTCATTAGCTTCTCTTCGATAGAAGTTTGATTTTCCCAGAATGTAACCTCATGTTTGCTTCTTCAGAAAAAAATATAAAAAATTATGTTGTGTTTGGCAAACAATTTTCTTGCAGAAAAGGATTAGTTGTATTTGCTTATGCAAATATAAATACTCTCACTGATTTGACCAAATTGGTTGTAGTATGACATATTTTGGCTAGATGATTACAGTCTTACGTTTTGATGATAAACTTGTGCAGTATGATAGAAATCAATCTATGGCTATTGTTGCTTCTGATTCCAGTGACAGATCAAAGGATAAATCGGATCAGAAGGTCAAATAATTTGTCTAATCTCATGCATTGCACAAAATTACTACTTTTTTGGGCCCTAACTTGTAGTTTGGATAATTATGCAGACTCTCCGGAGACTTGCTCAGAACAGAGAAGCTGCAAGGAAAAGCCGTTTGAGGAAAAAGGTTTACTACCAGTCTCATTCTCTTTATCCTTGTGATTTCTTAAGGCTCCTCAACCCATTGTCAATCATTTATATGATACATTGAATCATTTTTTTTTTATCAAAACTATGATGTGATTTCAATTGCACCGAACCAGGATATTCTTTGTGTAGCAGTCTTATGTTTCCAGTTCGCATTTAACAACAATTCTTGAAACTAGGTGGTTGTGTCTGTTCCTCTGCAAGAGTTGGCTTCTATTTTGTGCATAAAACTTTTGTTCTATTTAGATACACATGTAGTTGTTTGATCTTGCTTCAAAACATTTGATTGTTTGTAATCGTCTGTCTTCATCTGCCCAAATAGGCATATGTTCAGCAGCTAGAAAGTAGCCGGTTGAAGCTGACTCAACTGGAACAGGAACTGCAACGGGCACGCCAGCAGGTAGTTCTGGCTACTTGTGTTATATGCCATTTGTTTTTATATAGTTAGTTTATACTTTTGAGCTTTCTTTGTAAGGCTTTTTCGCTTGACAATCTATTCTCCGGATACAGGGGGTCTTCATATCAAGCACAGGGGACCAAACCCATTCTATGAGTGGAAATGGTAAACTCTACTACTATCATACATCTTAATTTGGTACACTCATGATATTCAGCCCAAAATTGTTCTTGGATTTTGTAAAATGATTTTTTCCATGAGAAAAGAAAATTTATGTAGCATTGATCGACTTTGATGCCCTTCTGCAGGAGCCATGGCATTTGATGTAGAGTATTCACGTTGGTTGGAAGAGCATAACAGGCAAATTAATGAGCTAAGAGCAGCTGTCAATTCTCATGCTGGAGATGCCGAGCTTCGTATAATAATCGACGGTGTACTGGCCCACTACGACGATATTTTCAGGTTGAAGAGCAATGCAGCGAAAGCTGATGTTTTTCATTTGCTGTCTGGCATGTGGAAAACTCCTGCGGAGAGATGTTTCCTGTGGCTTGGTGGCTTCCGTTCGTCTGAAATCCTCAAGGTAGCTTCTTTCTGCCTTCATTGATTTCTTGAACTGTGCCACTTCTAGCATAAACAACAAAATTGGGAACTTGGAAAAAAAAATGTAGTGTCTAGTTGGTAGTTCTTTTGATCGGTCCAGTGAGTTATTTTGGGGGCTGTATGTCAGTGTCTGTGAAAAGTGTAATTGTACTCAAAACGGTTATATTTGTTAGTTGTTGGTTCTTTTATCTCGAACACGGGAGCCATAGTTCTCATTTCAGTTCACTCTAAAAGAAAATTTTGTTAGTGGCTGTTACACAATTGATGCCACAGATGATGAAAAAAACCCGTAAAGGACGCTATTAATATAGTCCATACAACTAAATATTCCTTTGTTTGGAGATCTTATTTTAAATGGTTATCTTCTTGCCTCTCCCATTGATGAAGCACTCACTAAAAAATGGTTCATAATGAGAGTGAGTGAGTGAAGGAAGAGGTCACTTTAAGGTGATGGCAGTAGGCAAACACCCGGGTTTAGTTTTAATATGGGAGGTACTGCTGGATTAGGGTGATCTTTGAAGGGTGGTCCATGCTGCTCTTGTAAATGTCGAGCTAAATTCAGTTGCCTCGGACCAGTAAGTCATCAGTATCGAAATCAAAAAATGTCCCAGATGGGTTCAGGCTGTGACAACCTTGCATTGATTTCTCATACCATTGTTTGCAATTCGTGTCTTTGCTACACGATTCCTCATGTTTGTGTGGTCTCTTACTGAAAAACTACCATGTTGATATAACAATGTTCTTATAATCATATTATGCAACCAGGCCAAAAAGAAGACCCGTTTTACTTCCTCCTTCTGCACTTACTTCAATTACTAAACGAATGTGATCATTAATGCAGCTTCTTATCAATCAACTGGAGCCTTTGACAGAGCAGCAGCTGGCTGGCATTACCAACTTGCAGCAGTCGTCCCAACAGGCAGAGGATGCATTATCCCAGGGAATGGAAGCACTACAACAATCCCTGGCCGAAACATTATCTAGTGGATCTCTCGGTTCCTCGGGTTCATCAGGAAATGTGGCTAACTACATGGGCCAGATGGCTATGGCCATGGGGAAGCTAGGGACACTCGAGGGTTTTATACGCCAGGTACTTTGATCTGTAAAGCTGGAAAAATATGAATTTGATTTGCTACACTTTTACAATACTGTTTCTCTTTGGAAAGTCCAGGCTGACAACTTGCGGCAGCAAACACTTCAGCAGTTACACCGGATTCTGACAACTCGGCAGTCAGCTCGTGCGCTTCTTGCTATACATGATTACTTCTCACGGTTACGCGCTCTTAGCTCGCTGTGGCTTGCCAGACCAAGAGAGTGAACTTGATGGCTGCTGCAACTCTTGTAGATGAAATGCATGTCCATGATGTTTGAATAACCCCAGTGATCTTTGCCGGAACGTAAATTATAGCTTTCACAGGTTTGTGAGTTTCTAAGCCTTGTTCCTGCTACAGAATTCATCATTAAGCCATAGGATTCAGTTCTAACAGAGCAAGCCCATGGTCACATTGTATTGATTGTAGCTTGTCATGTTGACAATATTGTAAATTACAACAGAAAGAGATGTTATCGGATCCAGGTCATAATTTCTCATGTTTTTAACTTGCATGTTGCCATTTGGTTGTTGTTGCTCCTCCATTCCGAAACTTAGAATTGATTTGTTAAATTTCCACATTACAGAAACTGGGGATTTGACAAATTTTATTTTACTTTGAATAGAAAGGTCAACACTTGTTTACAATAAACAATTTGAACTTGGATGGAGAATGAACAAATTAAAATTTTACGGAGACTGACTTTTGCATTTTAGGAAGATAAATTTTGCTAGTAGCTAACGCATCACATGATTATTTTTTTTGAGGGGTGTGCGTGACGTTATTTAGGATGTAATTAGTTTCATATTTGTATGTAGAAGCTTGACCATTCATTTTCACCGAAAAAGATCAATTTGTTGTTGGTAATAGATGTACATTACTATGCTTAAATTCAGGGGCATCGGAACTCTGGTACATTTTTTTTTATTTCAGATTCAGAATAAATATGTTTTTGTATTTTCTTGTGTATGCTCTTACGCAAATTTTGTTAATTTACATTGAATTTTAGTAGACGCAACAAGGACATCAAATGAGGGCAAAATTTTACGTGATTGCCATCTAAAGGTGGCATATCAGTTCAACTGTCCAGGTAAAAAATAAATATATGAAATTTCCCAAGTTCAGGACTTGGATAGACCTAAAATCATTAAGCAAGCTTGCTTTAATCTCTGGGAATATCCTAATGCTCGGATTTCCTGGCTTCCAGCTTTTTCTTCCTTTCCTTGAGTTTGTTTATACCAGCCTTCTTTCTTTTCTCACCGATCTGGAAAAAAGACACAAGGAAATTACCATCACCAAGTGAAGATAAAAAGACCATTAAAAGCCAGGTGCAAGGAAAATAGAATCCGAGTTTTTCAGAGAAAATGTAAATTTAGGGAATTATTAGATATACGAAGACCTCAGCAGGCCACAAGCTCCAGTGACGAATAAAAGGAGTTAAAAAGGTTACCTCCATGGCTTCAATAAGTCCCCTCTTCTTCCTTGACAACATAAGTTTGGAAAAATTTTCAGCATCCTCAGCAATCTGTTGCAAATCACCGTTGGAATTCTCCATAGGTTCTTTCTCTTCCATGGAGTTCTCTTCGGTCTGCCTTGCAGTTACAGAAGAAGAGGCAACACCCTTAATTTCCATCTCCAGCTCCTTATGATACTGCTCCTCACGAGCCAATAACTGCAACCATCCAAAAATGTCGAGAAAAATGATCATCACGATGAACTGAAATATTTTTGGAACTTCCAGAAAAGGTATCCATTTCACAGTACGGTACATACAGTATGCTTTCTCTCGGCAGCTTCCATCGCCTCCGCACGATTTATGTACCCTTCAGCTAGCAACCGTTGAGGATCATCGAGATCTTCCATTCCACCACCTGCAATCGGGACAACCTCATTTCGGGCAGCTTTCTGCAGGTTCTTGATCTTCTGTGCATACTCAGGCACGTAACCTTCGGCCTCGTTATCCACAAAAGGAGACAGGTGAGGTGGAGGAAGCCTGTACAATAACAAGATAAAGAAACAATCATCAAATCATACTTAATTCAATTCTTTAAGATCTAAAAAACAATCTATCTAACCAGATTTAAGAAAGAAAAACTCTTGGTAATAGATCTTTTGCAAAAACAATGTGCATCAAGGGCATCAAGGTGATGCTCAAGAGTAGCGCTCCAAAAAATAAGAGGTACAAAGCTGTTGGAAAAACTTACTTTCCTACAACATAGTCCTCCGATGGCAAGATTATCCTTGTATTGACACAATCAAGAATCCACTGAGGCTGAACATAATATCTTGAAAGATACTTGTGACCTTGAGTTGGCCGATCAACAATCTGCATGAATAAAAGAAAAGACCATTGCTATCTGTTGAATTTCATCGTTGCAACGGCTATGAAGCTGTCACTTCTGACAGCTTCATCTTGTTTCTCTTTGCCTTATATACCTCTTAAATGAGAAGAATAAAATTAATGCAGTTGAGTTCATTCAATTCTTACCTTAACTGTTTTCACACTATCTTAAGAGCATGTACAAAAACTTGCTTCATCAGAGGATACAATTGCAAGGTGATTAAATTCAATTGCAAACCTGATGAGTAATGCTCTTATCTGACTCTTGGAATGGGGCTGCATCGCCATCCCAAGAGACTACACCTCCAAATGCAGTGATTATGAAGAGCAATGACTCTCTAGGGACCTGAAAGTTAAATTCCCAAATCAGGAAACGGAAGCAAAGTGAAATACTAATAGCAAACTAAACCTCTCATAGCAAATTACAAATGCGGAAAGTGACCAGTGCCATGGAACAGAGAGAGGAGTGAAGCTGCATCATTAAATAACACCTCACCTCCCGACTCAAGAAAATCTTCAAATTTTTGAAGAGCCGCTTGCACTCCTTTGTATCTTGGTCTTCTTCATTTTCTTGTTGAGCATCTCCAAGAAGATGCATCAATGCACCAGGTTTGTTAGAAGGAAGTTGCTGCTGAAGTTGGGCTAGTCTAAGTTCAGATTCTTCTTCTAGCGTACCCATATTGCCTGTGTCTTCCTTCAATTTAGATAAACCAGATGCCTTGGTCTCAAGAAGCGAATAAAGACCTGCAAGATATAAGATCATAAAAACTATAGAACAATACAAGCCAGAGTTGTTCAGGAAAAAAACTATAACTGGCCGATATACCTACAAAAATAGGAAACAAACATGAATAAAAAAGGTATACCAGCAGCCAGAGCTTCCAATTTAGGATCAAGAACTGGGGGATATTTCAAGTTTATCTTGTGGTAGAGCCTGAAATTAACAAAACCCATGAGGGTCTGTTGCAAAGTAAAGTTAACATCGTGAGTGAGTTCCAATACTAAAATAAACTTACTCCAAAAGAGGGTAGCACCGTAAGAAAATAAGTAGAGATGAATATAATTAACATTAAAACACCTCCATACTTTTGTACAATTTATATAGTCTAGAAAAAGATTACGCCTACGGAAGCAACAGCAGCTTCTTTCACATTCTATGGACTCTCACCTCATAAAATTCCAAATAGGTTAACATGATGCTATAATTGACATCATCAGGCAAAACTTGCTGTGCTGCATGGGGAGTTATCCACGTAATTGTCTGACCCTCAACTTCAGCCTGAAACATGAAACAATAAGAAAACCAATTAGCTAAATGCACACTGCAGGTCAACAATGATGCAGAAGAAGGAACCACCTGATAATAAATGCCCTTTACGGATAGGAAAACTTTCCGCAGTTTGTGTGTAAGAGCTACATAGGCCTGCCATTCATGACTCAGCCTAAACAACCCAAATCAAGTCCATCAATTAGAAGAAAATAAGATAAAAAAGCAACCACAAAATTGCTTCTAGTTTGAAATTGACAAAAGAACAACTACCTTCTGCAGTTATGAACTCGTTGCACGTCAATTTTCAGCCTCTCTACAGCAGGTAAAGCAGCAAATAGGTGAACCAACGTAAGACAGTCGTCCAAGTCTCTAAGGGCATCAACAGGCTTCGGGTACCTTTCCTTGATTATCCTATCAAGGGTATACCCAGGTTCACGAGAAAGCAGACGATTAGCAAGGTCTTCGTTCCACTTGGCCTTGGCCCTATGTACCTTCTTCTCGTGCGTATGAATCTCTCTAAACTTTTCTACCAACGGGTCATGTTGCAAATAAGCGGCGTCTTTCAGATGGTAGTACGTCTGGTTGTTCCCTCGAAACTTCTTCTTTGGCTCCCGAGGAAACACCCCCTTGAAAATGCATAGTTTCCTAAAATTCACCCAAACCACCAAACAGCACACAATTCAAACACGCAAACAAACAAAAATCCTCTTTGAAACCAAATTTGTAACAAAATGTCAGAATCTCCACATCCAACTCAAAACCTAGGCAGTGGGTTGGTGATTTTTTATACTTATAACCTTGCCCCCACTCTACCACTAAGCAATGTGGGTCAACCAAGACCGTCGGCTCTGATACCATATTAAAATCCCCATATACAACCCAAAACCATAAGGCAATGGGTTAGTAAATTTTCCACACTTATAAACTTGCCCACCACACACACAATTAGCGATGTGGCATTTTCATCACAAATAAAGTTCCGTAATCATTCGACAGTGGAAAAAAAAACTCCGATTATCCAGGAAAACAGACAGAGCCTAAAAGAAGCGATCTTTTCAAAACACGGAGAGCGAAAGAGATGGTACCGGAAGATGGGGAGAGAGACTTGGAGACGCCGGATGATCTGCGAGCGGGTGCCGTACCGGGCGGTGTTGCCCTCCTTCCTTTTGCCCTGAGGAAGGTAAAAAGGTAATTAATTTAGGGGAAAAACGGAAATTTTGAGGAATATTAATAAAAGCGAAACAAAAAGTAGTTACAGGAGGACGATAGTGCTTGGTCCTCTTCGGCGTCTTCCCCAATGACTTTGCCATTAATTGGATGGTTCTCTCGAGCAAGAGAGAGAGAGAGAGAGAGAGAGAGAGAGAGAGAGAGAGGGGTTTTGCGGTTTTAGGGTTTAGCGATATAGTTAGGGACAGAGAGCTAATTTGGACAGGAAGAAGAAGGAGTTTGGGCTTTGACATTGTGTTGTGTGTTTGGGCTTCGACTTTCTGTTGCGTGTTTGGGTTTGTTTCCGAAATTAATTTTTAACATTTTGAGACACTCAAACTTGTTTCTAAAATTTGAGAAATAATTAACAACTGTAAATTTCAGACTTATAACTGAAACTTTTGAGTTATGGTTGATGTATGGAAAAAAGTGTTTGGCCGACCAGTCAGATTGAGACTCAAAGAGGATAGAAGGTTTCTGCTCTGGTCGGTTATAAAAACATTATGTAAGAGAAACAAGGCTTTTCAATAGTTGACACTTATGATTTGTGACCACTTTTTATTCAAACATCGTACGAGGAGTCCAACAATTTTATGGCTGAGATAGAACACTTGTTGGTGCTACCCATTTGAGGCAGAAGCAGGCAAGTGAAGAAGAGAAGCAGAATGAGCTCTACAATTCTGTTTTAGCAATTTATTGGAGGAGATCTAGGTGTGCCTATCTTGCAGATTATTTATAATGAGAGAGATAATTTCATGGCTTTAGAATGAAGAAAGCATCAACCTAAATTACCAATCCCTTAAGAGTCCCATACCGTTCCCAGTCAACAAGAAGTCAGCTTTACATTGTTGCAGCTCTCCCAACTTTCACATTCAAGCAGGAACCTTCAACTAGTAGACAAACTGCTACCATTTGTTTACCATCAGCTTTTTTGCTTTTCTTTAACACACTGTGCAACCGGACGAATCCCACCATCCACAACACATTGTAAATATGTCTTTCTATGATCTTAGTCAAGCGGATGTCCATTCAAAGTAATGGCAGCGTGCACCTCTAGCGGCCGTCCAGTTACCGCAGCCAAAGAACAAGCTCCCGTGCTTTGGTCCAGGTTTGCGAACCATTCCTTTGCTGCTGTTCACTCCACAGAAACACAACGGGTGGTAATGGGAAATGGGAACATGGAGCTCTTTTGGTTCCCCGGGCTGGAGAGGTGAGAAGGACTGATGCTCGAAAGACTGCTTCAATGCAACCGAGTTGTCAGTTGTCTGCCACAGTGAATTTGTGATCGAAAATCGGATACCCTTTTGCATGAGAAGGGACAAAAGGCGGGCAGTATTTTTGGCATCGTCTAGGCCACAGTGAGCTCGGCCTTGCCATGTTAAGCCAGACATCTCTACAGCCTCCTTCAAACTGCACCTCGCGCCACCAAATACTTCACAAAAAGGAATCTTCAAGTTTATCCATCTGAGAAAACATGTCAAATGTAGATAGATTTGTTATACCATATCGACCTATGAGCTTAGCTGACACAACTATCATTTCAACAAGTTTCCCAACCAATGGACATTCAATGCATTCCATGATAAGGCTTAGATAGGTATCTTTCTAAGAGAACCAGGAACAAATAGGATATCTACCTGTTAAAGTAGGGAGGCTTCCTGATCTTCTTGTATCGACATTCAGATTCCAACATCACCCTACAATCCCAGTTAGACCATGTTACCACAGCAAAATTTGTGTTCTTTATCCCCTTCTTCTCTAGCCATTTATCATGCCTGAGAAGAGCCTCACTGAGGGTAACTCCTCTGTCTACCTGGAACCAAAGGAAGGGAAGAACGATCACAACCCAAATGTAGCGGATAAATCCTTAAGTAAGTTATAATATCTGAAACATTGACAATGATACTATTCAGAATTATACAAGCAACAAGGCTTAAAAGGTCTGGCATTCCACCGTTCATGGCCCGTGAAAGCGAAATCAAAACCAAGCTGGTCCCTTTTAACATCTGAATCATACCCATCACATTCCACGAACCACTTATTTTGGAATTCAAAACAACTCAAGTGAGGCCCTCATGACCATAGAAGGGTATGATATGCTCAGGGACCTCAAAATAGCCAGGCACTACACACAGTTGTCCACAGAAACTAACTTTCCAACTCAAATACCTAGCCAATGACCATGAAAGGGTGCAAAATGCATTCTTGCAGAAAATGTTTTCTTTCCCAATTTCCTTTTTCTCAAGCTGGGTGTCCTATCTTTCATAATCGTATAAATCTATTCATCAATTGACAGAATAGTAGCATGATAGGAGTGCTATAAAGAGTTCCTGAAACTCTTGCCCTGAAAATTTTGGATGTCACCAAAGAAAAAACCCCATCTCTCGAGGTCTCCCACTATTATTCAGTTTTAAGATCACGTGATGAGCTTTTTTATGACTTGAAATACTTCATACCACAATGACACATCATTTTGAGTTCCAAGAAAAAGATGCACAAAACAAGACGTCATCCACCTCAAACAACAAACCCGGGTGGAAATAGCCATAAAAAAATTGTACCAGAATGTTATGACCAATTTGAAACGCGATTAAAAAGAAGAAGCAACAACACGAACCAAAGCAAAATGCTCCATAATAAAAAAAAATTATAAACTAACCTGATTTTGCTGGATACCTGTAAGATCTTTACAGAATTCACTTAGATGCTGATTGCAAGTAGGCCGCACATATGTCTGAAAACAAGCTTCCAGTTGTCCAGTTATACTACTCACAATTACAGATGGAAACTCGATAATCTCTTGAGGATGGGGATTTTTCTCCTTATCACATGTAGCCTCAAAGTCTATCACCACAAAATAGTGAAAATCTTGGGACTGGAAGTCACATGGATAACCTTGGAAAAATGCATTGACTGGAGCTTGGTGAAATCGGGTCTCAACAGGAAAGGGATAAATATGGCCCTCAAAACAATTCATTTGGAATTCTTGCAGCTTCTGAAAATCGTATTGAAAAGTCGAGCTCGGCACAAAATCATGATGGTAGGCAGGTTTGCTATGGAAGTTACCAGGAAATTCGAGGAATTCACTTCTCATAGCATGAAAGGGTTCGCCAACTTCCCCACCGATCACTTCTTTTTTAGGCTCTGCAAAGCCATGAACAGGATTCCCGTAGGGGAACCCATTAGGCTGGAGGCATCTTAAGGATGCCTCGCAGCTCCTCTGCATAGCTTCTGCAGTCAGAAAAAGAAAGACCATGAGCAATATGATTAAATAACCTCATACAATTCATCACAAGCACAAGTACAAGTACAAACCTAACTCGTTTGAACAATCTGGGTAGATGTTAGATCTATGACAATCATCAAAACATGATAACCAAATATAAAATACACAAAAATTCACATTCACTCTGAACCTTGCAGAAAAGGATATTATTTCAGTTCCTCCAAACACTACTCGTACCAAGATCCTCCATCCTAATCACTCCACGACTGCTCGAAAATCACAAGCTCTTAGCGCAACATTGTCATCAACCAAAATCAACTAAATCGTGACAAACCAAAAGGAAATTCCAACCCGAAAACCGTAAAATGAAATCCAAAGGAATCAAAGAGTTGAACAACCAAACAAACCCCCACACTCAGAACAAACACTGAACCTAGCAAAAACGGAACTGTATAATTTTGATTTTTGACCAGTTCTGTAAATAACTGGAAAAGAAACAGAAAATCTTCCATTTCCTCCAAACACGACTTATACCAATATCATCCATCCTAATCACACCACGACTGCTCGAAAATCACACGCGCCTAGCACAACATTGTCGTCAACCAAAATCAACTAAATCGTTACATACCAAAAGGCAATTCCAACCCAAAAACCGCAACGAAATCCACAGCAACCAAAGAGTTGAACAACCAAGCAAACTCCCTACACTCAGAACAAACACTGAACCTAGCATACAACGCAAATTCAGAAAAACCCATCAACCTTAAAGCCCATAAAATTGCGATCATAAAGATTGAAACTTTAATTCAAGAGAAGCAAAACAAAGAGAACCCACAAAAAGGAAGGGCTAAAAGTTTTAACCTTTATTATTATCAAGGGCCATCATGATCCAGTGTGTAATTAAGATCCACCAGCAAGTACATCAGATCTTCTTCCTCTGTTCTTACCCCACCTGTGTTAAACACCAAACAACCAATCAAATAACACATCGTTAGCGCCCAAAATTAGCCCACAAAAAGCAGAATTGAAAGGGAAGAAGACTGTTTTGTTTTTCTTATTCTCGGGTTAATGGAGAGCAAGGGGATACCTGGTACGGTTTGGAGAAGGTGAGAAAGGGAGAGGAAGGTTACACATTGAGTAGCTCTCCCTTTATATAGTTTATTAATTATTAATTTATTATGGTTCTATAAGGGTAAATAAGTCATTTTCATAACAACTAGGACCCAAGACCGGACAGTATAATTATTTTTTGAGGAATTGGAGGGGCAAATCTCTATGATTACCAAAAAAAAAACTAAATAAGGGAAAGTACAAAATAAGTCCTGTAGTTTTGCGCTTTTTGACATATGATCCTGTACTTCAAAAACGACTAAAAAAGTCCTGACGTTAGTTTCGGAGTATCACTTTTAGTCCTCCGAACCTAAATTCGTCCCGAACCTATGGAAAATTACTTTTTCATCCCTTTTTCTTTTACATTTTAGTCCCAAATCCCAAATTTTTTTTCAATTATATTTATTATATCAAAGTAGTATTAAGTTTGGGGTCCACTACTTCCGAATTTCACCCAATGCTCAACATCAAAGTCGTAAATCTAGGTCTCATGGATCCTCTCATTTTAGAATCGCTCGATTCGGAGTACGTATGCAAAAGTTATGATTTTTCTACCAAAACGCGACGAACTAAGCCTATCAATCGCAACTCTCCCGAAACTCACCCAAAAGCCCTGAAACGCTATCTTAAACCACAAAACACATAACAACAAAGTCGTATGCAATAGTGTCGCGGACAAACACGATTTGGAATCATCCAAATCGGGGTCCACACAAAAACGTTACACCTATTCCCCCAAAGGACGATGAATTCAACCAAACGGTTTTAAAACCAATCAACACAAATACAACCAATGGTCGAACCTAGCGGTCACAACCATGACAAAATTAACGAGGGGGTAACAGGGGAAATCGGTGAATTTAGGCCAGTCGCTCGATGCGGTTGTCGTCGAAGGCAGATAGCACGTGGACAAGCTGGGTGACGAGCAAGCGAGGAGGGAGTGGAGGGTGGGACCATGGGATAGGGCGATGGAGAGCGCGTGGGAAACATGGAACGCGTGGATTGCCTCGTCGCAATGGAGAACGTTTTTTGGTGAGTTTCGGGAGAGTTGCGATTGATACACTTAGTTTGTTGCGTTTTGGTAGAAAAATTATAACTTTCGCATACATAGTCCGAATCGAGCGATTCCAAAACGAGAGGATCCCTCAGACCTAGATCTACGACTTTGATGTTTTGCATTTGGTAAAATTCGGAAGTAGTGGACCCCAAACTTAATACTACTTTGATATAATAAATAAAATTGAAAAAGAATTTGGGATTTGGGACTAAATGTAAAAAAATGGATGAAAAAGTAATTTTCCATAGATTCGGGACGAATTTAGGTTCAGAGGACTAAAAGTGTACTCCAAAGCTAACGTCAGGACTTTTTTAGTCGTTTTTGAAGTACAGGATCATATGTCAAAAAGTGCGAAACCACAGAACTTATTTTGTACTTTTCCCACTAAATAAAGAGTAAATAAATCTTAAATTTTCTCTATTTCGCCATTATGATATATAACTACTATTAGCCACATGTGACGTAGTTTCGAAGTTCCGGCACGGCTTCAATAAAACTCCGGATGTAAAACCAAGCATGAAAAATCAAGAATGGAGCATCTCGGCAAGGTAAAACTTTGCATTGATCTTGATATTTCTATAAAAGAGACAAAAATATAATTTCATAATATTTTTCTTACGATTTGACATCTACTATGCTTTGCCATTTGAGCTATGTTTATGTGACGGGAAAAAATTTACAAAAATGTCAAAAAGATGAGAGATGTATCTGGAATGGTTGTCTCAATGTCAACTTAACATAGAGAAAAAAGAGTTATCAAGTATAAGAACGCAAAGACAACTTGATCGTTCCAAAGTCGCCTAATAGAAAGGGGGAAAAAGCTATTGGCTATGGGATAAACTAGGTTATTCTATATTGATAAAGATAAATGGTATTTGTTGCTGTGTTAAGTAATGTCTTTCTCTTCCGCCAAGTCCCTCTTTATATAGAGCTATGTGATCTAGTTCTTGACCTTCGAATAGGAAACTCAATTTCGGTACCAATATTAGAAAGATCTCGTCCAACTTGTAAGGAAAACATAAATCGACCTTGTCCAAAAACAAAATGATCTAGTCTGAAATAAGAATACTGAAACCGACTTGCTTAATCACAACGGGATCCAATTTCAAATCAGGAATGCACAAGGCATACCAAGCAAGCAAGCCAATACAAAACAAAAAAAAATCATTATTGAACCAAATATTGTGAATTTCGTCTTAAAATGAAAAAATTATGTCATGACTCAATTTAGGAAAACGTAAGCTGTTTGAATGTTGTCTACGTAACGATTGGTCCAACTTTTAAATGGGCTTAGTCCACTTTTTGTTGATCTATCTCCAAAAATTGACACCAGTATGTCCCTAAAAAAATGACAATAAACCATCTCCAAAATTTGACATCGAACTATCTCCAAAAATTAACACTAGTCTGGCACCAAAGTCGATATTGATCGAACTTTGAAAGTTGACATTGATCCATATTTAAAAGCTAGTTCGTCTCCAAAAAGCAACACTAGTCTTCTTCTGCAAATTGATGCTAGTCTGTCTCAAAAGGTTGATATTGGTCCATCTCTTAAAGTATCATCGATCCACCTTTGAAGACCAATAATAGTCCATTCCAAAATATTGACATCAGTCTATCTCTGAAAGTTGACATCAATCTATCTTTAAAGATTGAAACTAGTCTGTCTCTACAAGTTGACACTAATCCATCTCCAAAAGTTTACGTAGGTCTGTCTCTTCAGATTGACTTTGATCTGTCTTTACAATGTGATACTAGTATGACCATACTTTGAATATAAAAAAGTCATAAAGTGCAATATTGTAGATATATATCTTATCTTTCCATATTCGAAAGAATCACCTTAATTCGATACTCAAGCTAAAAGTGGTGGTGATCTCCTGAAGTCTAACAAAACTCTACAAGCAAATTAACGTCGAGATTCGGTGTCTATTTAGACCTGATCCAAATTAGGTATTAGTCTGAAGAGCAAAGTTATAGACATCCATCAGATCTATACAATGCCTTAAGAATTTCCTTAATCCAATTTATAAGTCTAAAATAAAAATAAATTTACAAAAGAACGATGATGAAGGGCTAGTGAGTGCCAGCCTACCAAGGGCAAGTGAGTTAAGACCTAGGACTGGTCACTAAATTTGAGACATGCCACCAAGATTGAAATCAATAACAAAAATTAGAGACCAATCACTGAAGCTGATACTAGTAACAAAGGTTTAAGACCAATCACCAAAGCTGAGACCAACAAAAAAAACTTGAGGCCCTTTGAGATTTTGAACACCCTATAATAATGCAAGACTGGACTTCAAGATAATATTGACAACTTTAAGATCATAACAATTACTTTAAAATATAATGAGATATACTGAGATTATTTATATATATAAATAATGCTCCCCGCACGTTAATACTTTGGTACGATCAAATGAGAACTGTTGACATAGTCCTACATCTTTAACTTAACATCCTTCACTTAAATTAGAATAGAGCGAAGATGTGTAGCTTGAATAGGTCTAGGCTATTGTCTTGCTCATATATCTGGCCGACTTATCAAATGGCAAGGTGTAGACATCTAACTGCTTTATCATTTTGCATATCACTTTGGTGCATCAATTCATGTCTAGAAAGTTCTGATGAGTGTCGAAAATACTCATTACTTGTGTTTATTTTGTATTAGTTTTCTAGTGTTTATAGTTGGTTTAGTTTCTTATTAGTTGTCAAAGTGTTAATTCTCGTTCATTGTGTGTTTTAGTTGAGTTTATCGTTATTCATTGTATTTTCTTGTGTTTAGGAGCTTATATGAGAAGAATAGAGGATGCTCGACTAAATGCACGAAGGCATGGCCAAAAAGGAGCATACAAAGGCAAGAATGGCAATTCTATGGAGCCTGGCGCACGCCATCTATGCTTAAAAAATGAGCAACGTCGTTGCTCGCGTACGCCAGGCCAGACCTCTTATGACTAATATGATGATAACTTTTTCATCTGATGCCCAAATGAGACGAATGAGGTGGCATTGGAAAGAAGATATCCAGGGCTACAACTTTGTCTCTAATAGGCGTCTTCAGATTCGGAGTCTAAAAGGTCCAAATCGCAAGAATGGCGGACACCATTGCAGTTGGCGACGAATTTCCCTCAACATGGCGTACGCCAGGGGCAAGTGGCGTATGCCAACCCCTGACAGAGATAGAATTAGGCTAGCCACTTGCACATATGAGTGGAAAACATGTGGGAGAGCTAAGGCATGCAGATTTTAACCATTTGTGAGGATGGCAGACATGTATGGGAGACATCTTTGAGTAGTTGTTAGGATATTCTAAACATTAAACTTACCTTTGCTTTTGACTTTTGATTTTGGTAATGTAATAAGTGTGTAATAAGCAAACAAGGAGACTTCTAGGCAGAGAGTAGAGGAGGAGAGGCCACGAAATTGTAAGAAACTCTCTGCCAAGAGGGAGGAACGTGATGGAGAAGGAAGAAAAGCTTCAAGAACATCATTAAGCTTCCTTCTCCTTAACTCTTTCCTTTTGTTCATGTTTATGCTTAAGTATGTTCTTGTTTATGTATGTTGTTCTTTGTAAATATGTGTGAGTAATTGTGTTTGTGAGTTTGGTGCCTTGAAACCATAGATGTAGCTACGGTTTAGAGGGTTAAACATGCTAAGGATTGTGTTCTAGTTAATGAGCTGAATGCTTAATCATGGAATCACTTAGATTATGATCACTATTAGTTCTAGCCTTTGACAATGGTTTAGGATTAATTGGCTGTGATAAAATCTTTGTGATACACCTAGGTTAAAGCTTAATCTGGATTGGCCATCTAGATGATGAACTCAGTTAATTCTTAAGACTGAGAGGAGATAGGATTGACAGACGAATTAACTAGATGATTAGTTACCTTGTGAGAGAGAGATCTTCCTTGGTAATTGATTGTCCACTGAGTGATATGCATAGTTGGTGCTTGGCTGAGTTTAGTAAGCTTTTGGGGTCGAAAGAACATCTTGCCATTCTAAGCTTAGTTAAGTATTGATTTAGACCAATCTAGCATGAAAGTGTAGATTGGTTGCCTTCGAAATACTCGGACCATATCACATACATAATAAACCTCTCGAATCAAATGGTTATATTGGTTTTAAGTGTACCTTACTCACTTTTGTATTTTAAGTTGCTAAATCTCAGTTTAGTTAGTTAAACCAGTAAACTGTTTTGCTTCTGCTGTAAAATTGGTGCACGCCAACCCTCATTGGCGTACGCCAACGGTCCAAAAACAAGAGAGTTGGTGTATGCCAACACCATTGGTGCACGCCAATCAAGCCAATCTGAGAGACTTGGCGTACACTAAGCATAGCTGGCGCACGCTAGGCCGAGCTCAACATGCCACAAATCACACAAATCTGAAAGTGATCAATCATTCGTAGGTTTAGATTTAGGTAGATCTTTCTCATTTATTTTGTCCTAAACTAGCTAGCTAACCAAAAAGGTAGTCTAAACTAGTTCCTCGTGGTTCGATACTCTACTTCACTATCATTGCAACGGGTATTTGTTTGTTGGCACAAAAAACACCCTCGTCAATTGGCGCCGTTGCCGGGGAACTAGGCAAAGGACATTTGAGTAGGTTAGCAAATTGAGATTAGGACATTTTTGTTTTTTGTTAGTTTTAGTTTGTGTTGAGGTTGTAGAGATGAATTCCTTTGGGTACCATTGGTACAATGGAATTCAAAGTTCGTTTCATGACGATGAAGTTGAGGATATACATAACTTGGTAGAAGCAAATCGAAGGAAACTCAATCTCAACAAAGCTCAGCATTGGACTTGCGAATGGTACGGGTGGTTAGGACATAACAAAAGTCGATATGAAGAATATTGGTTTGACACCCCTATGGAGCCTTCTCAGATCATGAGAATTTTACGCTTAACAATGAGAGGCAACATGACACCATTAGTATTCCAACATGGAGTGGAAATCCTTATTCCTCATGGTGCAAAGAAGAAGTACAACCCTTAAAGTCTGATTCCCTAAATGATAGATTGGACTCAATGGAAGCAAGGATGGAGAAGATGATGGAAAATATTGAATTTAAGCTCAAAGATTTTGAGGAGTTGACTGCCTCACTTCAAACTTTTGAGAGAAGGTAAACTCACTCAGATGACATTTGCTTCAATGCATATGCAAAAGATGCTATCTCATTTAAACCATCTGAACTAGTCCATCATTTTTGGGAAGACAATGAAGTGCAAGTTGAGGATGGCAATATGCAAATGGACTTGGAAGTTGAGGAACGGTCATATGTTCCTCAATTATCATACATCTATCCAATGCCATTCTTAGAAGCTTTATCTAGTTTAGAGAATAAGGCTCATTTGTGGGATTTTGAAATAGAGGATTGGTACAAAGAAACCCCCATGAGTTTATTTACTCATACCAATGCACTTCCAACAGATGATGAAAAGAATGAGGAAAAGGAGGAATGGAAGGAAGAGATTGAGGTAGAAGAAAGCACTAAAGAAGAAGGCGACGAGCCTATGACGAGTGCATATTTCCTTTTGTATAACTCTTGCTCAACTAAAGATTTGGCAAACATTGAAGATTTTGAGGAAAAAGAAGCAGCCATACCCAAAGAAGAGTCAAGTGTCATCCACCACAATATTCCACCTCGACTTCAAGATCCAAGAAGGTTTGCCAAACCTTTAATCTTGGATTTGGCTAGTAAAGGCAAAATACCCAACCTTAATGATGAACAACCTCCCACTCTTGGTTGGGATTGGTTAGTTTTGGGTGAAATTGAAATATCTCACAATCCCATGTTTAATATGAGTGCCATTGATCCTTTGGTTTTTTGGCACATGACAGTATTTTTACGATTGATGAGAGATAAGAAGTTGCTACTATATGATTATTGTGCTCAACAATTTGTATAGAGGGAGATATTCGAAAACAAGAGTGACTACAGCAAGAATTGCACTAACTCACTAAATGTGTGTACCATGTTACTATGTGGTGACCTCGTTAAGCTTAACGCTGAAAAGGCCGCCAGGAGAGGTAGTTCATTATGGTATGCCATTCGTGAGTTGTGTGGTTTGCGAAAGTAAAAATTACATTTGTGACCCATCAGAATGGGGCGTCTGGTTTTCAAGCTTTCCAGGAACGCAGCGTAAATAAAAGCTAAAAGAATTAAAAATATATAAAAAACAAAAAAATTAATTAGCGTAGTTTGTATCATATGTATGTATTTTTATTTTTAATGTTTGTATCATTATTGTTCAGTGTGTGTTATTTTATTATAAAAGTTGGCGTACACTAATTTTGCCAATGCTGAAGATCTGGTGCACGCCACTGAAGACCTGGCGTACGCCACTGAAGACCTGGCGTACGCCACTGAAGACCTGGCATACGCCAAGTAGGGCAGATTCCGAATCTAAAAATTCGGAAGTCTGCTGCTTTTTGCCATAACTCACCCACATCCGAAATTTTCACCCACAAAAATCACGGGCTTGAGCCTCCCCGACCTCTGATAGACATTACGGCCAGAATGACTTCTGCAATGGCGGGTGATGAAGGATCTTATGGAGACTATTATAGGAAGACTAGAAGGGAGTTTCTTTTTCTTGTATTTTTATTTTTCTTTTGTTTTGTTCTATTTAGTTATATGTGTTATCTCACTGAATTTTGTTCTTTCATTTATAGCTGTGACTTTAAGTGATATTGTATTTATCTATTTACTTTTGCGTTTGCTTGCTTATCTTTATTTTGTGTTTTCGAGATCTGTTTATTCATATCTTTGGTGATTTGGTATGGAAGTGTTCCCATTTTGAGCTCTGCATGGTTCAATCTCCTTGCTGCTTCTTAACGTACTAAATCATCGAGATAAAACTATCTCAAATGTGTTTTCTTTTTGTAATTAGGTATTTATTAGTATCCTAACCACATTGAGGACAATGTGTCATTCAAGTGTGGGGGAGGGTTCCCTTCAGGAATCTTCCTTATATATGAGTGTCTATGATATGTAGGTGTAGACTTGGCATGAATTTTTCAAAAATTTGACCCCCCTCAAAAATTTTCAATTTGTGTTAGAATTTTATCAAACTCTTAGTTAGGAATTTAGTTCGAGCACAATGCCTAGGAATTGGTAGAAACCTCACACTCGGTTGTTTAGATTAGTGATTTCATTATATAGACTAGACTAGAGGGTTTACGAGTGAACCTTGTGAGGACTTGAGCCAACGGAAGAGACATCAATCTCTATTTTTCATGAGGTGCATACTAGTTAGTTAATCGAGGCATCCTACTAGTACTTATCATAGTCTAGGTTGCATGGAAGTTAATGAGATGACGGGGCATTCTTTGACATTTGAGCCTAGAGCTTTAGAGACAAAATCCCTAAATTATTCGTTGTTTTTACCATTTGAGCCGAGCCTTTTCTTGATCTTAGATTAGGAAGCCTATTCAAAACCTACATTATCCATCTTCCTTACCTTTGATCATCCGATTCGAGGACGTGAGGTTTGCATATGTATTGAGTTTAGTTGGTAGCTTGGTTTATTTTTGGTGATATTTGTGGGATGTTTTAGTATGGCCATTCTAGAAGCCGAGTTTTTGCCTAGAACATGCGAAGTTTGTACAGTTTGTTTGAAGTCTGTAAAAAAAGAAAGAAGTAAAAAAAAGAGAAAAAGAGAAAAATCAAAGAAAAAAGAAGAAGAGAAAACCAAAGAAAATGAAGTAAAAAAGAATGTGAAGTTGAATAAGGCATGTTTTCTAAGCAACACTTGAGCTTCTAGGTCTTAGTATATGGGGATATTGGGGAGTGTACGTTTATTATACTTGGTGAGGATATTTTAGATTAGACGAGAGACTGCTTAGTTCATGTATTGAGTCCTCAGATTGGGTGGTTTAGCCACTTTCCATAATTTTTACCTCACCATATCCTTCAGCCCCATTACAACCCGATGAAAAAGCCCCCATCATTGACAACCATTGCGACTTTTAGATAGCGCTGAGTAGGACGTAGGATGCTTTGAGATATTGACCTGTATGCGAGTGATAGGAAAGTTGACCATACACATTATATGAGTGATACACTTTACTATCCTCGAGAGTTTAACCTTCTAGTGTCTTTTACATAGAGTCAACACTTGTTTAAATAATAGAGTTTCGAGGTGACTACTAGTTTCTTTGTGCTTTGTGTTTTGAATTGATGAACTAACTAGGTTTATGATGAGATTTTAATATAAGTTGATGTTTTTGAGGGAAGTTAAGTTTTGATCGAGTCTTGCTAAGTCTTTTTACCTCGTTTTGTGTTTGTGTGTGTGTATGTGATTTTTGTTTATTTTGTATCCGCATTTGAGTTTTGCTTAGGGACAAGCAAAGATTCAAGTGTGGGGGTGTGATGAGTGTCGAAAACACTCATTACTTATGTTTATTTTGTATTAGTTTTCTAGTATTTATAGTTGGTTTAGTTGCTTATTAGTTGTCAAAGTGTTAATTCTCATTCATTGTGTGTTTTGGTTGAGTTTATCGTTATTCATTGTATTTTCTTGTGTTTAGGAGCTTATATGAGAAGAATAGAGGATGCTCGACCAAATGCACAAAGGCATGGCCAAAAAGGAGCATACAAAGGCAAGAATGGCAATTCTATGGAGCCTGGCGCACGCCAATGAAGAATGGCGTACGCCATCTATGCTTAAAAAATGAGCAACGTCATTGCTCGCGTACGCCAGGCCAGACCTCTTGTGACTAATATAATGATAACTTTTTCATCCTATGTCCAAATGAGACGAATGAGGTGGCATTGGAAAGAAGACATCCAGGGCTACAACTTTGTCTCTAATAGGCGTTGTTACATGGCGTACGCCAGGGGTAAGTGGCGTAGGCCATCCCCTGACAGAGACAGAATTAGGCCAGCCACTTGCACATTTGAGTAGAAAACATGTGGGAGAGCCAAGGCATGCGGATTTTAACCATTTGTGAGGATGGCAGACATGTACGGGAGACATCTTTGAGTAGTTGTTAGGATATTCTAAACATTAAACTTACCTTTGCTTTTGACTTTTGATTTTGGTAATGTAATAAGTGTGTAATAAGCAAACAAGGAGACTTCTAGGCAGAGAGTAGAGGAGGAGAGGCCACAAAATTGTAAGAAACTCTCTGCCAAGAGGGAGGAACGTGATGGAGAAGGAAGAAAAGTTTCAAGAACATCATTAAGCTTCCTTCTCCTTAACTCTTTCCTTTTGTTCATGTGTTATGCTTAAGTATGTTCTTGTTTATGTATGTTGTTCTTTGTAAATATGTGTGAGTAATTGTGTTTGTGAGTTTGGTGCCTTGAAACCATAGATGTAGCCACGATTTAGAGGGTTAAACATGCTAAGGACTGTGTTCTAGTTAATGAGCTTAATGCTTAATCATGGAATCACTTATATTATGATCACTATTAGTTCTAGCCTCTGACAATGGTTTAGGATTAATTGGCTGTGATAAAATCTTTGTGATACACCTAGGTTAAAGCTTAATCTGGATTGGCCACCTAGATGATGAACTCAGTTAATTCTTAAGACCGAGAGGAGATAGGATTAACGGACGAATTAACTAGATGATTAGTTACCTTGTGAGAGAGAGATCTTCCTTGGTAATTGATTATCCACTGAATGATATTCATAGTTGGTACTTGGCTGAGTTTAGTAGACTTTTGGGGTCGAAAGAACATCTTGTCATTCTAAGCTTAGTTAAGTATCGATTTAGACCAATCTAGCACAAAAGTGTAGATTGGTCGCCTTCGAAACACTCGGACCATATCACATACGTAATAAACCTCCCAAATCAAATGGTTACATTGGTTTTAAGTGTACCTTACTCACTTTTGTGTTTTAAGTTGCTAAATCTCAGTTTAGTTAGTTAAACCAGTAAACTGTTTTGCTTCTGCTGCATAATTGGCGCACGCCTGCCCTCATTGGCGTACGCCAACAGTCCAAAAATAAGAGAGTTGGCATACACCAACACCATTAGTGCACGCCAATCAAGCCGATCCGAGAGACTTGGCGTACGCTAAGCATAGCTGGCGCACACTAGGCCGAGCTCAACATGCCACAAATCACACAAATCTGAAAGTGATCAATCATTCGTAGATTTAGATTTAGGTAGATCTTTCTCAT
>SOPF01027600.1:0-70439 GCA_012979155.1 Hypericum perforatum
ATGAAAGATGCGTGGAAAAGCTGTGAAGCTGCTGCCCTCATCAAAGTTGATGTAAAGGCACAGGGATCCCAAGAGGGTTTTGTAGATCCTGCAATTGTTATCGAAGGTTGAAACGCTTCGAGAGTGGAAGAGTAGGCCATCCTCGTATCTACCAAACTTCTTTCACTATCTTTCTTGTACTTACGATATCTTATTTGTTACAAATACAATTTATAATTTCTTATTCTCCTCTTTCTACCTGATAGAATTCCCACCATACTACCATTTTGTCTGAAGAAAAACAATAACATTGTCAAGCAAATTGTATTAATTCTTCATAGCTGGTTAGCATTTTCACTGTTTAATTGGATGTCTCGACTTCAAATGCTGGAAAATACCCGTGTCAGAATTGCTAAAGAAAACTCTGAAATTAGTTAATCAACCAGTGTGATCAGCAGAAATAAAGGCCGCAATAATGGCCTTCCCTAATCAAACAACCTTTGTTCTCCCGAAAAAAGCGCGACAATGAGCAATATATATCTTTCCTAATATTAAGTGGAATTTTTTTTGGGAAAGTACTCCATTAGTACCCTGTGGTTTGGCCAAACATCACTTTAGTACCCTGTGGTAAAAAACTCTTTATTCGAGTCATACCTCACCAATTTTCCATCAATTTGGTCCCAAAATTACGATACTGGCCCTCCCTCAATCAGAACCTAACCAAACACAACTCAACCCGACCGAACCCACATCCAATTCAACCCAATAGGGCGTAGAAAATAGGACATAACTCAGATTGAGCTGAAATTTTGCAAGAAGTATCTTAAAAATACACCTGATTTTCGAAACAAAATTCAGGAATTTTAGAGGCCCGGAAGTATTTTTTTTTATTTTCTAATGTGCTGAAAATTTGTAAAATCGTATAAAATAGAAAATGTGTCCAATTGAGCTGAAACTTCAATTGAGTTGAAACTTGTCCCAGAGATGCATTTTGGTTCCTAAATTTATTAGAGATTCTTAAGGTTTCCTGGGACAACTTTCAACTCAATTGGTCGCATTTTCTATTTTATACGGTTTTACAAATTTTTAGCTCACTAGAAAATAAAAAAATACATTCGGGCCTCTAAAGTTCTTGAAATTATTTTCGTAAATCAGGTGTATTTTTATGATTTTTTTACAAAATTTCAGCTTAGTCCAAGTATCCTATTTTCTACGCCCTATTGAGTTGAATTGGATGTGGGTTCGGTCGGGTTGAGTTGAGTTTGGTTAGGTTCTGATTGAGGAAGGGACAATATCGTAATTTTGGGACCAAAGTGATGGAAAATTGGTGAGGTATGACCCGAATTAAAAGTTCTTTACCACAGGGTACTAAAATAATTTTTGGGCATACTATAGGGTACTAAAAGGTTCTTTTCTTTTTTTTTTTAAGTCAGAAGTTGGAGAAAGTGAGTAGGAAGCTACCGCGACGCGTGACTCAAATTTGATTTCCAGCAACTTGGAATATATATTTTTTGCAGCGAAATACGAAAATGGAACAATTGGATTGGATGGAACAATTGGTCCTTGAGATGTGATTGGCTGACACTGATCATAAAATCATGACTCACCACTCATTATTTTCGTTTGGGGTCGAGCACTTCCAGTCTTCCACCGGTAACCATAGACTTGAGCAAGACTTTGAACAAGTCCAACACAACACAACCATCATCAGTAAACGGAACGACCCAGCTTAAGTCTTTGGACTTTTGTCCTCCACCATTTCTAACAATGTTGAAAAACTTGTAATAATAACTTGATAATTTCAATGGATTTCTTTTTAAAGTAAAATTTATATTCAAGAAATATATTTTGTCAGAATTTAAACTCTTTATATTTGTGTAATCGTTTTAACATCGTACAGCTAAGTCAAATACTCTTTGGTTTCAATAAAATTCCTTAAACAAAGTTCATTGATTTAAAATTTACATCAGACTCTAACTCTTAATAAAATTTACATCAGAATTTAAACTCTTTATATTTGGGTGTCATCCATTCATATCCATCCCAAATGGTTGACCGACCGACTATTGCCGAATGGCCCGACGGGGCTGGGAAATGTAAAAATAACGTCCAGCCGCCCTTGTGGATTGGTCACCGTGCTATTTGGATCGGGATGGGACCCACGAAAGTTTCCATCAGTCTATAGTATAATTGCGGTATTAATTCTGTTGCAACAGAAATATAAATCAACTCCAACTTAATTTAAGCCAACTTCATCAGGAAAGATGTCGCACATGATATGTATATTATATTTATCATATATAAATGCGGGGAAAAGACAAACAAAGAAAAACTCTACTGGCCCGAAACAGGTGTTGTGTTGGTAAGTGGTAATAGGAGGTGGTGAGGTCCAAGTCAATTGCCCATTGGAAACGGCAGTCAACGCCGTGGCACCCACCGTAATTAACCCAAAAGACAAGGGGCAATCTCCACCCTTCTCCATCAGAATTCAGACAGTAAGTTGCTATTATAAGTAGAGTTGGAAGTGAGGTGGAAGTCCATCTTCCTCTTTCCCCAGAAAGAAACAGATCACCATTATCTTACTCTTCAAATGATTCCCTTTTCCACTTGGGCCATTAGCCTTCTACTCTTCTCCTCCTTCCTCGTGTGTTTATGTTCTTCGGAGGTCATTTTCGAGGAGAAATTTGATGGTATGCTTGCTAACACACACTCTCTCTCTACTTGCTGTTTATTCTCCGTTTCTCTGTTGGGAATCTTAGCTCAGCTTTTACTGTTCTACTGGTAGTAAAAATGGTTGCTTGGAAATGGGTTCGTTCTTACTTGTATGCTGCAAGATCTCACCTTTATTGCAAGCCAAATGAAAGATCCTTCCTTTGAGGCTCCACCTTGCTCTTGGGTACTAGGGGGCTTCTGGGTCCCCTCCTGTTTAATATTTGCACAACTCTTGTATGAATTTATCGTTATCCAAGTGTGCCGTATAGCTATCCAATATGAGCGTAGTTTGGGAGTTGGAAATAAGCTTGCGTTTGTGCTGCAGTTACTTGGGAATTTCAATTGAAATGAATGTCCTTTGCTACAAAACCTTTAAGGGTGACTGTGTTTGTGATGAAATCTTATCGGATCGAACCACTTTCGTATCAGTCTTCATTTGTAGCTTTGGGGGTTTGAAACTAATTTCAAGTTATTTGTTTTTGTTTTTTGCTTTTGTCCTGCTTGTTTGTTTGATGCTTCCTTTGTCCTTGATATGCTGGATTGTTTCTTTGTTTGTTTCCTCTGTTTAAAAAGATGGATGGCAAAGCCGTTGGGTCCGATCTGACTGGAAGAGGGCCGAGGGGAAAGCCGGCTCCTTCAAGCACACATCAGGGAAGTGGTCTGGGGACCATGATGATAAAGGTACAACCTTTTTTTGAGGGTCTTGGTGCAGAACCTAGCTCAATACCTGGTTCATTCTTAACTCTTCTTCTTCTGTACTCTTTGGGATAAGAAATCTTTATGTTGACATTATGTAGGTATTCAAACTACCACTGACGCCCGGCATTTTGCTATATCGGCAAAAATACCAGAGTTTAGTAATAAGAATAGGACATTGGTCCTCCAGTATTCTATAAGGTTGGAGCAGGACATAGAATGTGGTGGTGGTTACATAAAGCTCCTTTCTGGATACGTAAACCAGAAGAAATTCGGAGGAGACACTCCGTACAGGTCTGTGTGGAGACATGATTCTAGTCATCTTACTTCTCTAAATTTGCACCTCTTTCTGAAGTGTAAAATCAAATTCTTCCAACGTTTTACTATGAGACTTGTTGGTCAAGTTACCTACTCGGGAATTCTAATGGGCTGTCCAGTGAGAGTCATCTTAATTGATATAAGTTTTGTAAATTTTCCGAGGATTGTCGGTCCTTTTTGTTTCAATTCTGTATATGCTTACCTTTTTTCTGATTCAGTTTCCCTGTTCTTTGGCAGTGTGATGTTTGGACCAGATTTATGTGGCACACAAACAAAGAAGCTCCATGTCATACTCTCATACCAGGGCCAAAATTATCCACTCAAGAAGGAACTGGAATGTGAAACAGATAAGCTGACACATTTCTACACATTTATCCTGAGGCCCGATGCAAGCTACAGCATCTGGATTGATGGTCGTGAAAGGGATTCTGGAAGCATGTACACGGACTGGGATATTCTTCCTCCCCGCAAAATTAGAGATGTCAAGGCGAAGAAGGTTCCTGTTTAAAGCTGATATCTTGGCCATGTTTTTGGTGGTTAATGGTACAAAAATCTGAAATTGTTTCATATCTAATTTATTGCAGCCTGCAGACTGGGAAGAGAGAGAATATATAGATGATCCTAATGATGTCAAACCTGAGGTATATAACTCTGTCCCAAGTTATTTCAATTCATCACAATCTTCAGGACACTGGCTGATGATGAGTGTAATACTTTTCTCTTATCTTTGTTCTAGGGGTATGACAAAATTCCCAGAGAAATTCCCGACCCAAAAGCCAAAAAGGTAATATCAGTTGCCCACCATATAAAAAAAGAAGTGATAGTTGTCTCCTGCCTTGCTCTGAAATAACACCCTTTGTTTTCATTGTGTAGCCTGATGATTGGGATGAAGATGAGAATGGTCTTTGGAGGGCACCAAAGGTGCCTAATCCAGCATATAAAGGGCCATGGAAGCGCAAGGTATTAATGTTAAACTCGGAAAATGAAGCTATGATAAGCTTGTATTGTATCCCAGCAGTGCCTAATTTTTTTCGTTCTTTTCAATTCATTTTTGGAATACTACAGAAAATTAAGAATCCCAACTACAAAGGGAAATGGAAGATTCCATACATCGATAATCCAGGTATGGTATTTGCTCCGTAATCGAAGACATTTCCGATTGTTAGCAGGAAGAGAAGTTTGAGAATGACCTCCTTCATTGTTCTGTGATCATCTCAGAGTTTGAAGATGACCCTGATCTCTATGTGCTTAAGCCAATAAAATATGTTGGAATTGAAGTCTGGCAGGTATAGATTCAACTCTTTCCAGTTTTTGAACCCTGTTTTCGAATTGTTGCAAGCAATATGATGTCGGATATGTGTGAGAGAATTGAGCATGTGATTTCATGACATGTCGCTGATTGCAGGTAAAAGCTGGTTCGGTATACGACAATGTTTTAATTTGCGATGATCCAGAATACGCAAAAGAAGCCATCCAAGAAGTGCTGGCTAATCGAGAGGTGTGTCCTGCTCTTTCGCCTTTGGCCTTAGCAAGTGGATGCTACACTTGCTGATTTGTATCACATTATGTTGTGGCTGATTTGCTCCTATGTTTGAGACTTCAGATTGAGAAGGAGGCCTTTGAGGAAGCAGAAAAAATACGGAAAGCGAAAGAAGAAGAGGTGCGAGCTGGCTGCTTTTTCTTCTGCTTTCTGAGTATTTGTTATAATCAACCAGAAACTTCTCTACTTCTGGACTGGAGCTTAGTAGTGTTCTTGCTTGCATTTGCAGGAAGCTCAAAGAGCGAGGGAGGAAGGTGAAAGGAGGAGAAGAGACAGAGGATATGACCGTCGCAGAGACCGTTACAGAGATAAACACAGAAGGGTTTGTACCAATTGTCCCTAACATTTCCTATTCATCTCTTGAGCACGTTCTCATCAAGCCTCAAATACTTCGGCTGTACGTACAAATGGGGTCTAACAAAACATCTTTTTTTCTTTTGCAGCATCGTGATTACATGGATGATTATCATGTAAGAACGTACAACACTTGTTTGGCCTTTGAATGTTTGTGTTTACTGAAGAGTTCTCTACTTCATTTGCTGTTTTTACCTTACACCAACTCTCGCAAGCGATCTATGAACATTACTCATTGTGATTCGATTGGCAGGACGAGCTTTGAAGAGGACTCTGGACATACCCTCCTATCTTCCCGGAATCGATGAAGCATCCATCTCCGATGACTTGGGAGTCGGTCTGTCTGCATTGTTGTTGTACCCATTTTCTGTTGTAATTCGATGGGAGAGAAGTGGAAAAGCTCACTGCTATATATGTTAGCCAGTTGCATGCACTAAATAATCTTCAATTGATGATTTTAACGTCTGGATGCAATCTGCTTGTGTGTTCCCAATCTTCAATATCCCGGTCTTAATCATGTATCTAAGCTTTGTGAACTGTGAAGTAACTTAGGCTTCTAATTGGTAGCTAGTATGCAGTGGTCATGACTAACTATGATGAGCACATTGGAAATGGAGCACCCACTAAACTAGTAGAAAATTAAGTGGAGATATTTACCTACTAAATTAATCACAGTGGAGGAAAGAACCCAACTCTTAAGTGAACTCAAGTGCATCATTTGAGTACATTTCTGATGGCAGTGGAGGAATTGGAGTGTGGAAGCGAGGTCCCCATACCAAGTGCATCATTTGTGGACCTCTGTTTGCTTTTCCTTTTCGGACATCCTCCACATCCTTGCCCAAATCCAACCAACTGACTTCTATTTCAATTCAGAATCCTCGAGTTGATTGGCTACTACTACACTCTGGAGAGAATTCTGCTGTAGAAGCACTAAGGCAACAAAATCAAGTAACATAAAATCCGCGATCTTCACTAGTAAGCTACATCATAACACCAGATACCACATGCTTACTTCATGAATATTACACCAGAGTTTTCTATTTGAGTTTGAAGAGAATCACAAACAATTTAAGGGAAGATTCTCCCAAGAATTTGGACATGAAGCCAGTTGAAAGACTAGCAGATTGCTGCTGGAAATAACGGTTATCATCTTCTACAAAATTTACAAAACTTGGAATGGTCTCGAGTGCTGTTGAATCAGTAAAAGATTGTATCAGAAATCCGTTTCCCTAACAGGCACTCCTCGATGGTTACCCTTGTACTCTGGGAAACTGAACAAATGCTTTCCAGGAACACAAAACTTTCATCTTCTTCGAACAGCAGAGCCGGGCGCACGTTGGGGAGCACCACCTTGTGGGGCACCTGCCTGGCCTTCCTCTGGCACGTTCATCGCTTGGGTCATGGCATTCATCACAATCAATCCAAGAGGGATCATGTACATCCACTGCAAGGTAAAGAAAAGAAAAAGCAGTTCATCAGATGTCAAACAGACTCCTTTTTTTCTCCAAGTGTATAACTGCTTTCCAAATATAGTAAATTCACCAGTCACTTACATATTTAGCCCAGAAGGACCTCTCTGGTGGTGGTGCAACTTCACCTTCTCCATTCTCTCCACCAATAATAGTGGCCTCAGCAAACAGCGGCGTTCTGCAGAGAGTGAATATACGTAGAAATGGAGAAGCTCAGCAGCAAGGACAAATGGGTCAGAGAAGACTGGACCTAGGTAGTCAATAGCACGCTATAGTGGAGTTGGGACCCCTCCCGCTACGCTTTATGCCCGCTATGCACTATTTGTAGTAGTGGCCATAGCGGCCGCTACTGTGATTTTTAGATGAAATTCCTTAACTGGCCCCCACTTTTTTTTCTTTCTTTTACAAAGGTCAATTTTCACCTAATTAAAACTCCCACCTCAACCCTACTTTTTTACAGGGTTCTCCTCGTCCCTCTCTCCCTTCCTCTTCTCAATTTTCTGTTTTTTAGTTCTTTAGTGTTTATGTACCCTGTTTTGAGACTTCGTAATAGCCGCTATCCGCTATAGCAGTTTAGGAGATCGCCGCTACGCGACACTATCCGCCATTGACTACCTAGGATTGGACCAGTTGGTTGGAAGTAAAATAAGGAACAGTCTCAGAACATGCTGAAGACAACAGCATCACAGATACATGGGGAGAATACATTTTACAAGTAACTGCATCTGGTAATTTTTTTTAAAAGACATGAAATACTTTCGTCAAAGCAAGCAGCATGTAAGAGGACTAGGGGTCGAACATGAGAAGGCCAGAAAAATTGAACATAGAGAAAAGGAATAGTGAGCAGCCATTCTTACCTAGGTGCCGCTTCAGCATTCTTCAACACTGTATGCGAGTTGAATGACCACTTTCCAGGCTGAGAAAATGAGAAATTAAAGTGAAAATGAGAATCCACAGAGCACATAGTCATCCCACGATTGATTTTTCTAAAGTATTAGTGTAAAAACTCTTTCAGGGAAAAAGTTAAATCAAGGACAGTCAACTGGAGCAACTACTTTCGACCGAAGTAACTAGTTTAAATCCAATTTTAGGCAAACAAAAAACATGAAGCTGCAAGATGACAAGATACGGATACTGAGAAATCTCAGCTTTTATGTTTCTCATTTACTGTACAATGGGGTCAACAGAAGGGAAGCGGCTGGCAAGTATTTTTAAGAAGATACGTGGGACGCAGAAATTCACAAGTTTCAATGCACGATAAATTTGTGCCCTGTAGTGAATGATAAAGAAGCAAAGGGATAGCAATGACTCACCAGCTTGAGTTGGCGTGGATAGGGGCAAGCACCAGGAGCACCATAGTTTACTGCCAAAATGTTGGTACCATCCTACAACAAAGGAACACAAGTTCAAAGCCATACCAAATGAACTGTAGTGCTACTAACTAACACGATAAGAGAAGCCAAGTCACAAGATTAAGATACCATGTGTATGAAGAAAAGCTCATCCAAGCCATCGCGAGGAAGACACCTCTGTAAAAAGAAGGCAACAAAAGAATACCAAAGGCATCAGCGGATAGGGACGGGAGTTAGTATAACACAATACTAGCGAAGGGGATGGAGATTACAGCCTTGACAGAGGAGGTGACAAAGTCCTTCCCCGGAGGACTAAGGACATTGGACGGAAGCCGTATCCTATAGTAATCGTCGTCTTCCAACAGTTTCTGAGCTCACAAACACAATTACAAACATAACCCCATCAATCACTAACCAAACCCTAACGAACAGCTAAACAAACACACGATTTCGATCACTAGATCACCTGGAACTTCTGCTTGTCTGAGTCCGATAGCGCATTCCTCGAGAACCGCAGCTTGATGAGGCTCTGCAATGAACATAAGCTAATAATAATACTAAAAAAAAATTTCCAAATTGAGAAAGAGGGATTAGGTTAGAACCAGGGAGCCGTGGGAGTTGGGCTTAATCCGTGCGGAGAAGGTGCCGGCGGGGGCGAAATCGGAGTCGAGCGGACCGAAGGCGTGGTCGAGCGTGAACTGGATCTTCGACTGCGAGTCCTGATCCGAAGACGAGGAGAACCTCCTCCTACCGGTCGGAGGAGAAGGCGTGCCTGTACTAGTACTAGTAGGAGTTGGAGTATCGACGGACGCCGGAGGAGAGAGCGAGTCCTCCTCGTCCAGTAAAAGCTCGTCCGATTGGAATCCCGTCGCCGCCATCACCGCCGCCAACGTTCCGATCACACAGAGCCACACCAACAGTCTCGCCGCCGGCCTCATCTCTCCTCGTTTCTCTCTCTACTTGCCGATGCGATACGAGGACTTGGATCTTTTTACAGGTTTGACCACACGCGGGTTTTAACTTTTAAATAGGTTGGGTTCACTGACCCCAATTACGGTTACAAACCGGTTCGCGGCTCCTTTTAGGTTTTGTTGAAAAAATTGCTATCTGATCCGTGAACTTTGACTAAATTTCTATTTAGTCCATGATGTTTCGAAATTGAAAATTTGATCATCATAGGTCGATTTTATTGAAGTAATATGCCCCTATTTCTAGAATCAAGAGATTTTTCTGACAAGAAGGCACCTGAAAAAACCGATATCAGGAATCAGAGAGTTCAATAAAATTGAATCAGAAGTATAATTTACCATTTTCTATAAATAATACCAAGATAACTAATAAAATGACTAATTTGTAAATTAGTTAAATAAATTCATTTCAAAATAGCAAAACTCTCCAACCTGTTTTAATAATGCTTAATAAAAAGGTTAGAATTTTTTTATTAAACTAAAATAACTTTATTAAAAAAATTTCTCCTATATTTAACAAGGTTTTAAAAAATATGGTCCGACCTATCGGATAGCAAGTCAGGCATAATTTTGGGTCATTTTTAGGGTAAAAAATGGAGTGCAGTTGGATCAGACAAATACTAGTTGGACCGAACGATTTACACAGAAAATTGGTATGTTTATATTTTTATTATTATTATTAGTTTATATTTAACTATACACCCATATATATTTAAAAAAATTACATAAAAATAATAAAAAAAAATTCGATTTGATCAACAATTAAACTAGTCAGACCAGTTAACCCAGAGGTCAGACCCAATTCCAAGTCGACCTCCGGGTCATTTTTAAGAACCTGGTATTTAGGCTTGAGCCCAGATCCTCTGACGCAAGACCCACTGAGAATAAGAGTGGGCCTCGGACCAGATAAGGAAAGAGAGTAAGTAAACAAACCCTAATCTAATAAGATCAAGAAAATAGAACAATCAATCCTCCGATCAACAAACAAGCGAAAGAGAGAAAGAGGGTTAAGATGGACGCGATGAGGAAGCAGCTGGACGTACTGATGGGGGCGAATCGAAACGGCGACGTAACGGAGGTGAACCGCAAGTACTACGACAAGGACGTCTGCCGTATGTACCTCGTCGGCCTCTGTCCTCACGACCTCTTCCAATTGACGGTTAGTGGCATTGTGGTTAATTACTGTGTTTTTTAAGGGCTAATAGTTAACCCTAACTACCATTCGCTCTTTTCTTGTTTTAGAAAATGGACATGGGGCCTTGCTCTAAGGTCCACTCGTTGCAGCTCCGGAAAGAGTACCAGGACGCCAAGGCGAAAGGCACCGACAACTACGACCGTGAGTTGGAGGACGTCATCGATCGTCTCATTGTCGAGTGCGATAGGAAGATTGGCAGGGCGCTTAAGCGTCTTGACGAGGATGATGCCAAGGCCGCGATCGCGATATCTGTGTCCGAGGTTACTCTGGTAATATTATCTGCCGTGTGTTTTCCCGTCCCACAGTGTTTGTTTATTGTGGTGGTTGTGTGTCTCCTCCGGGGAGCTGAATTTCGACTGTTGAATGTAGACCCCGGAGATAAATGAACTGTCGAAACAGATTAAGGAGAAGCTCAAAGAAGCTGATAAGTTAGGTACTGAGTTTTCTTCCTTTGAGAAATCTTCCTTGTTCTGTTTTGTCATGCATGATTAACTTGTTTTGCCGAGATCTTTTCGCTTGATGAAATGCGGAAAACCATGTTTATAGATTTTGAAGGCAAGACTGATTCTAGAATTCAAATTTTGGAGGAGGTGGAGAAGCTTAGAAGTGAAAGGGCAGATAAACAGGTATTGTTGTGCTTCCTTTTGAGATCTATGCTTCATGTACTGAAACCAAACTCGTTTTACTGGAATTATGGAAAGGATGAGGCTGTACTTTTGTTTTCCCAATGTTATGATTCCCTTTTCGATTATTATAACATTGACGTTAGTGTGAAAATATTTGTGACAGTCTGCTCTTCTGCTGGAGGCCTTTAATAAAGATCGGGCATCTTTGCCGCAGCCACCACAACCAGCGGTACCCGTACCGCCACCTGTTCCTGATGCCCGTACTCAGGAGATGATTAATGAGAAGCTGAAAAAAGCGGAAGATCTTGGTACGAAAAAATCCACTTTTTTTCAAAAAATATAAATCTTTTGACTGTCCTGGTATGGCTGCCAGAAGAATGCCTAGTGCAATGCTATAGAAAATCAAATGAGTTCATATATATAGTTTAGCTCGGGAAAGTTTTCATACTCTGCGAGCTCTATGTTTATTTTCCTCCCACATCTAGTTGGTTAATGCTTGCATCTGCTTAAAGGGATTCCCTTTTCATGGTCTTGATATACTGTTGCAGGTGAGCAAGGAATGGTTGATGAGGCACAGAAATTAATGGAAGAGGCTGAAGCACTTAAAAAGGTTTTCATTTGTTTGATTTGAACTGTAATCTATTTCACCTACCTTTTCTTTTCGAGAACCCTGCTCTGGGGTTTCTTGCTTTCAGTTGCTTGTGTTTCATTTTAACTTGTGCCTCCCTTCAGTTGCCTGCCAGACAGGAACCTGTTCTTGATTCCTCCAAGTACGCTGCTGTTGATGTGCGAATTGTGAGTCTGTTTCCCTTCTGATTCTTTTTTCTTTATTCTGGCTGATATGTTATTCTTTGTGCCCCGGCTCACTCTTTTGGCGAATTCAGTCTTTAACAACTCCATTTAATTTCTTTCAGACCGATCAGAAGCTACGTGTTTGCGACATTTGTGGAGCATTTTTGAGTGTATATGACAGGTAAAGTTTTTATCTCTTATCTTTACGATCAAGGACAATCTTTTTAAGTTGAGGAAGTCATTCAGCAGCGTTTGGCCTTCACATTCAGCTTTTGACCTACCTACTATACCTCCTTGTCACCAGCAGGCTTTTGGGCCCAGTTTTACGAGGATTACTTTTGAAGCTAAAGAATGTGCGTCTTTTTCTGTTTTACATGCTGTTATTCATGCATTCCATTTTTGTGATTAATTTCAGTTTTCTTGTTTTTCCCCGTTCTCAGTGATCGACGTTTAGCTGATCATTTTGGAGGAAAGCTTCACCTGGGCTATATGCAAATCCGTGAGAAACTAGCAGACCTTCAGGTGTGGAGTCAAGTCAACTATTGGCTTGGTTAACTTATCTTCAATCGTTTATCATGTTAGCCTCAGTTGATGATAATGCATGCTTGCTCAGTTACATATTTAGAAATATCTCAACCTAAGTAAAAATTCATGAACTGAATGAATGTGAAGGACTTGATCCCAATTTCAGTATGTGAAATCGTCATTGAAAATTCAACATAGGTGGAGAAGAATCAAGTCGGATAAGTGTCTTGTTTTAGCTGATGTGCCTTTTGAGACATCCTTTAGTTGATGTTCTGGATATGTTGGTTCAGGTGCTGGTATAATGTTCCCAATCCTTCTGTAGAGGTTCTCAGTTAGTAAGCAATCTGTGAGTTATCCTTACCTCGGAAAAGAGTAACTTCATGTTTGTGTAGCTTTAAATCTGTAGATCCTGGGCTGTGCTGTAAGATTACCTTTGCGTAAGACATTGCAGTTTTTTTTTGCCTGGGGGTCCCTGACATTTATTAAATTTGCATCCATCACATTTTGGCCTCTTGGTAGCAGCATTTCTTGTAAGTTTACTTTGTTTCATGGGAAACGGTCCCTTATTAAGTTGGATTAGAATGGTGCACACCTTCTGGAGAACCTCCGACCTCCTCATGAATTGGATATTATTGTTTGTACATCTGATTACATGGTGATTTTTATTGTCCGGAGCTGGTTTTAGAACATTTGTCTAACGAAATTCGCAGGAAGAAAAAAATAAGCCTCGCAAGGTGGAACGGCCTGATGACCGAAGGTATTCCTCTTCAACTTATTAATTTCAAATGAAGGTTTATTCAACTGTTGTCATGTTCTAAGCTGCTGGGTGTTTTGATCCTTGAAGTTATTAACACAATCTTACTTACTAGATCAAGGGAGCGAAGTAAAGACCCTGAGAGAGAACCAAGCAGGCACCAGGATCGAGGGCGAGATTATGACAGGAGGAGCAGCAGGGATCGTGACCGATATCATGACCGTGACCATGGATATGACCGGGAACGTGACAGGGAGAGGGATCGGTCCCGCAGCGGCTATGACTCAAGAAGCCGTCGCAGGTCTCGCTCTAGAGAACGCTCTAGGGACTATGATCGTAACAGGTAGTTATCTTTATCTGCTTCGGGCCTTGGAATAAGTGTTTTGTTAGGATATATGCTGACTTGTGACGTGTCGGTGTCAGGCGCCACGACCGGTACTAAGAGGCGCGGGGGCAATGGAGTCCGAGAAGCCTGTGCTTGTTGCATATGTCCTCGGTCGAAATGTTAAAGAGAAGTATGACAATTGGGGCGTGTGTTGGTAGTTAAGAATAATGGGTATCTTATCTGCTCCGCTTTTGTGAATCTGTACTAGTAATGTTGAGTGTAGAATTGAGATTTTTTAAGCGTACGACTCCGTATTCCTGCAATTTCACCCCGGGACCCCTTAGGATTGTAGTAAGTAGTAGTCTTTCTGCTTTACCTATTAAAAGAGTACTCTTTCAACTTTGTCTAATAAGGCAACCCGCTCTCCCCAGTCAGTATAGTGTAACCAACAGCATGTTCCACCAAAAAAACAACAAGCATATAGTGGTAGTAATTACGTTCTTTTTTATTTTAAATAAGAGATATCATATTTGAACTCTAGTGAAGTTGTCGTGTGTGGGGCCCTAGAGCCTCCACTGTGTGGGTCCTCGCCGGGGTTTTTGTCGTCAGCTGCCTCCGTTGCGTGTACGTCGATGTCAACTGCGTGATCGGCCGGACCCTGTACCTGCCTTTGGTTGGTGACATTGCTTCCCGCCAAGCCTAACTGAGTAATGTCTTCTAGTTCGGGTTTAGGGTTTAATTTCGATGTTTTTCAATGGAGACATGTAAATAATGTAGGATCAATGACAGTTACTTTTGCATTTTTGGGCTGTAGTTATTAGGTTTAATCTGACGACATTTTTTGTGTTACTATCTCCGGCTGTTATGTTGTAAGAGTGCTCTTCCTACTTGTTTCATGTGCCATCGCTTGTCGGATTTTGTGGTGGTTGATGTTCCGGCTTCTATGGATTCACTCGTTAGCTTTTGTGTTTGGTTTTCTCTGAATTTTGCTGAATGAGCTGTCGTGTGTATATGCAAAGATTAAATGCATCTGCTTCGAGTTTCGGACGCAGAAGTTCTGAGCCTTCAGGTTAGATTAGACGGATGTGTGGGTCTGGTCCTCTGTTTATTGATATCATCTGCCATATCTATCTGTCATGTCCGAAGTATGGGTGCTCTTCCTTACGTAGTTCATGTGCTTGCGCTTTTCGGATTCTCGTCCGATTCGTGTTTCGCTGCTTCTAGGCAACCCCAGGGATTAACTCGTTAGCTTCTGTGTTTGGTTTCCTCTGATTTGCTGAATACACTGTTGTTTATATGTGTAAGATAAATGACATATGTCTTAGAGTTTCGGATGTAGTAGTTCAGAGATTCGTCGGTTTGGTCATCTGCTTATCTCTGTCTTTTATGTCCCAATAGAGATCATTCTAGATCGCTCTTTGTGGCTGGGTTTTCTCATTTGATTCTTGTTTCGCTTATGACTTGCCTGAATCAATTGTTGTACACCATAGTTTACCACTTGAGTATATTCCTTTCCTTTATTCGGATTGATGAATGGTCTGCTTCTGCTAGGAAACCAATTACCAACTACACCGAAAAATTGGTATGCGGACAATGTAGTGTATGGATTATCCTGTTCCGTATTAATCTATGGCACTGCATAATCTGCTTATTGCGTTCAACCGGCCATTACATGTTGAATTGCAGTTAGTTGCTTCGTGCCCTTGGCCTGTTCTAGCTTCCACGACACAATCTAAGAACTAAATGGAGCACTTGTAAATTTCCACAGGATTGGCACTTGAAATAACTCCATATGATTATGATCGGTAGTTGAAGTGCATACATACAGTAGTATTTCTTCTGATTAAGCCAGCAAACAAAGTAACTGTGGAACATATGTGCTAGATTCAAAGGAGCGGTGCATCCTCCGCCTACGTTAGTCCCAGTCTTCCATACCAGCTTGCGTCTGAGAAACGCCCCGAGATCAGTTCATCTTGGTCTTAGATGTTTGATGGAATCGAGGGTCGGTCTGATAATAGACAACGTCTCCGTTGTCGCTGACGTAGTGGTCTTCCTTGATACTAGTTATTAGGCTGTGGAATAAGTGGAGAGGGAATGGCCCTGATTTCTTAGGTTCCCTGTAATACTTCCCCAGCACTGGCTTGGCAGCTTCCGTCTGCAAATGAGATAAGCAAACAAGAGAAGGGTGAAAAAGCATGAACCCCACCAACATGCAGCAAGTGCTTTCCATGATTTCAGGGAAGGCGACATGTTACCGCTTCTTCGAGGTGGTAGTGTGGGATCTGTGGGAAGAGATGGTGGATGACATGGGTGCCGATGTCGTGGTGGACTTTGTTGAACAAGCCGTAGTCTCTGTCAACTGTCGTTAGGCCTCCCCGCAAGTAACTCCATTCCTCTCCTCGATACCAGGGAAGCTTCTGCTCATGGCCATGGTGATGCAAGTATGTGACCAAGTCCAGCCACATGACAAAGATCTAGCAAGCCATTAAAGAAGCTTAGCGATTAATCGACCTTACGGGAGATGAACTGAATTGTAGAATGTCAGGGAGAGAGAGAGAGAGAGGTTGTTACCAAGTAGGGGATACCATATAACTTGAGCATCAGGATAGGACCAAAAGTGAAGGACAGACAGAGGAGCACAATAGCCATTATCACCCAACAGATGGTGGAAGCAAAGACGGCCATCCTATCACCGGGAGCGAACAAATCCGAGTACGGGTTGAAGTGGGAGCCTTGTTTACCTGGACTCCGGTACCACTGAAACAGAACATACATTGTGATATGCCAATAAACATTTATGCAATGTAAGTTTGGATAAAGTGAGCAAAGGATTTGGTTATCACCAAGTAGAGTGGATAGGCCAACAAAGGGAGTGGCAAAGTAAACCTCAAAAACCGGGTGCTTGATGGCAATTCCTTGTACACTTTCTCTGGTAACTGCAGAAAACATTAATGCAGATGGTTCACGTAGCTGTTGGTAGTACATTAAGCAAGTTCGATCAGTAAGAAGTACAGTAGACGAGGCGCACCGGAACCCATGACTCGTCTTTCTCGACATTGCCATGATTCTGGTGGTGAGTCCTGTGGCTGATTCTCCATCCATTATAAGGCACAAGAATGAAAGAATGGAGAAGATGCCCCATTACAGTATTTAGCATTTGGCTGTCCGAAAAGCTTCCGTGGCCGCTGCAACAAGAAAGAAAATTCACAGATATAATAACAAGAGAGCGAATACAATCCGTGAAAATAAAAGAGAAGCAGAGGGGAGTTGTTACCAATCATGACCAAGAACAAAGATGGCCCAGAACATAGTCCCCTGAGCAGGCCAGTAGACGAAGAGCCAAAAAGCCCACCAGTCCAACAGCATTGCGGCTGCTGCCAGGGTCGAGACCACAAGCACGTCCCTCAGCACGTAGCTGAGGGACTTGCGAGTGCTCTTGACCCAGCAGTGCTTAGGTATGGCAGCTCGGATGTCGGCTATCTTGAACGGAGGAGGTGCACTCGGGTCGAACCCGAGCCACCCTTCATGTGCATGATCACCATTTCCTACGTCTCCCATCCTTCTTGGACGAAGGAAACACGAATCAGCGTAATGTGTGTATGTTTATATATAAGTTGGGATACCAAATTATATATATGCATTTATATGTGTGTTTGCGTGTGAGTTTCTTGCTAGTTATCACAAATGCGGGAAATTCCCACGTTGACAGCGGAGTACAAGGGCCAGAAACATAGGAACACATCACGTCTTTCTGGTTTCCGTGAGCATTTGTGTTGTTATAGAATGATGCCTAAGTGGTGTGATGTGTTAGGAAGAGATCCGTCATTGTTCCGCTCGAATTTTGTTTAATCAATTTAGTAATTATTGAAAATGCAAATTTTTACATCTTAACATTGGGCATTGAGATCCAATTTTAAAGTTTTTGAGTTTCAATATTACGAATATAAAATATATTTATAATGATGAGATTCACTCTTGAGTATACCATTGTTGTTACATAATGTAGTGGGGAATTAGTTTAGTAGTAAAAGCAGGAGAATCAAACATGCAGAGTGCTTGTTAGGAATAATAGGGGCAACTGTGTTTGAAGATGCTTGAATATGATCCTTCTTTTGTTTCAAGTTTATATTACTTTTTCATTAATCTATGATTAATTATGTATTAGCATGTATTGTATGAACAATTTCATATGTTGAACAAAAATAAACATACTTGTTGTTGCGTAAATTTTATAGATTAATCTCTAATAATGAATATCCGACATCTGTGTTACTGGCAGAAAAAGTAGAATGATTATCAGTATTTTGACTCGTGTACAATTTATAACAAGAGAAATAGATGATCAAGAAGTAACACCAAACTAAACGAAGATAAAATATATTTGTCAGGAATCTATGATTAATTATAGGTATTAGCATGAATTGTACGAAAAATTTCATAAGTTGCATAAACATAAACTTACTTGTTATCGCGTAAATTTCACAGATTTGAATCTCTAATACCGAATATCCGAAGTTTGTGTTACTGGCAGAAAAAGTAGACTGATTATCGTATGTCCAATTTATAGCAAGAGAAACAGATGATCATCATTAAGAAGTAACAATGAAACTAAACGTCTCCTGGGTGCATTTAATCTAACCGCATTCACTAATTCTTGAAAAAGAAACACCCAATTTGCATGGGTAGTTGTGCCTTGAACAATTATGTTGACTTTATTATAAACGAATAGGAAATAATACCGTGTCATTATTTGCAATTATTATTCCAAGAAGATGACCCAAGTTATTTTGTTTTCTGAAAAAACCAAGTAACAAGATGACACTAAAATCATGTTAAGGTTCTCTTATTGACAGATATATCTAGAAAAAAAAGGAAACAATATATAGAATTACATCAGTTCTTAAATTATTTTAACAGAAGAATAACATTTTGACGGACTTCTTCTTAACTAATCGCCGACCAGTCCATCAACTCGTTACAACTACGCAAAGGAAAGCAAGTATAATGAACTCAATTGAGGGGAATCAGGGAAAGCGATGCCACATACAAAACAATGTGACAAGTGCATGCTTAGTTACATTTACGTGTACAAGCATAACATGTGATTGGAATAACAAACAAAAGTGGCCAGCCTTTACTACCAAAACCATTTAATTTATTCACATTAAATGTCTACATCGGTATTGCTTTTCTGTGATTTCGAGGACCATAGTTTTTGACGCCTACTTGCTTGGCTTCACTCAAGGATCTGTCACAGGATGAGCTTTTCACGTTAATAAAGGACTCATCCGGACGAAGAGGTGAAAGTCAATTATAATAACCAACTTTTGTTGGGTAAAATGATAACCGATATTACCTATTTTTCAAGAGGTTGGATAGAATGACAACGGATACTATTTTCTTTTCAAGAACTCGGAGGTTCAAATTCTATCTCTTGTTAATAGAAAAAACTTTACTTGAAAAAAAAAATAAAGCTCAAAACGGTCTAAAGTTCTGAAATTTTAAATTCAATAGATTAAACTTAAAAAAAAATTGTAATACTTTTCGCTCCGAAGAATAATTTGCAACTACCATTTCTGTTCAATTTATTGACATATCTAAACTACTTTACCGAGTTGTAGATTAGATTTGTAGTCGATGCCGACTAATTTCGCTTCTCAGGAATCATATTTTTTTTATAAGGTAAGACATCGGATTAATAATGTAAGGATATATACAAAGTGTCCAAAAACACACCTAGAAATCGAAGACTTCTCAGGAACCATGTTATATCATATCTTCAATAATTCGATATACATTTATACTCAGGACTTTTTATATTCTAAAAACCAAAAGGAACCATTTCTAGTCCTTCGCGATTTGGTCTAGCCATTAGGGTTTTATGGAGATGACATTTCATTGGGATGAGCTACTTCAACTAATCATATGCTCTTCAGATTCCATCTCAAATTCTGCTAAATAGAACGGCGAAGTAGCAGGAAAATCGGATCTCCCTGTTAGAACATCCGCTGCTCCCGCCTGCTTCACATCCAACTGCCATTAATCATATTGACACTACAAATTTTTACTCAACTTAAAATAAATGTATTACTCGTTGTCGAAAACCAATGTGCAATGAAACATGCGTCAATTCCATGAAATCAATACTATATGACAAAGTCTATATATCTAACTCATAATTATTAACAATTGGCTAGTTGTTAGTACTTGTAAAGAAGAAAACCACTAGATATAGTCCAAAGTGGTAATACTTCTGATAACAAGAAGGCCAAACTTTTGTAATCAATCACATACATCTATATACATATAATATATGTATAAATATACACATATACTGGGAATACCTATATATATATAATATATGTGTATATATATAACATATGTATATATATGTTGGAACGGGATACTTTAGCTTACCATATGTTCATCAGTTTCCATCTTAAATTCCGGCAAACAGAACGATGAAGTTGCAGGAAAAGTGGCTCTCCATGTTAGCACATCTGCTGCTTCCGCTTGCTTCACATCAAATTTGTCACTAATCATTATAATGACTTGAACTGACACGACCTTACCAAACTTTAAAATATATGTATGTATATGTATGAGATCGGCTACTTCAACTTACCATATGTTCTTCAGTTTTCATCTTAAATTCTGACAAACGGAACGGTGAAGCTGCAACAAAAGCGGATCTCCCTGCTGAAACCTCTCCTGTTCCTGCCTGCTTCACATTTAATTGTCACTAAACATAATATCGATTCGAACTGACACTACAATTTTCTCCTTAATGAACTTTAGAAAATATATTGAGCTAACCATATGCTCTTTAGTTTCCAACTCGAATTCCGCCAAATGAAATGGTAAAGTTGCAGGAAAAGCGGATCTTCCAGATGGCATCTCTACTGCTTCCGCCTGCTTCACATCCAATTGTCGCTGATCACTACATATTCTCCTCACTGAACTTTATAATGTATGTATTATTCGTGCTCGAGCTCTATGTTGACTAATGTGAGTAAGGTTTCAAAATTCTCTCTATAAATGAATACAATGGCGAGAGTAGGACGAGGTGATGATATAAGGCAAGACCTTGAATGTTAGTTCATTTGCTTACCTGTAAGTTTCTATTTATCTTTCTCTTTTTCTTTGAGGAACTATTTATCTCTCTTTTTAAGTCATCCAATTCTTCATCGAAGGTGGGCACCTCCAGAGCCCTGAACTGCAATCATATCATAACCCAGTTAGTTTACGCACTGAAGCGATCTGCAACCGATATATGGAAGAGAAATTCCAATGCCACCTTTCCCTCGAGATCATTTTGGACAAATTGATTGTTAGTCTCAGCTTCAAACTCCAACATCATCACTGCACAGAGAAAAACTGCACTGGTTAAGTTGTTAGAATGTTATATTCGGTCACGCATCACATGTCTGACCGAACTTAATATTCTGACAATTCACGTGAAGTTGAACTCCAACATCTCTAATGCACATAGAAACATTGCATTGGTTTAGTTGTTACAATGTTAAACGAGGACAGAATACGCTCGTAATCTATGTGAGATTGAACTCCAACGCATCCTTTTTTTTCTAAATGAACAGTCTCCTTATTCCTTATATTATACATAATACCTTACCTTATCTCCTAAAATACATGAGCTGGTAAAGGAAAAAACACCAACCTTCCTCCTCCAGCCGCTCAAATACTGAAAGGGCGCTACTACCGGTCACTGTGTTCATTATTTTCTTCATGCTTTTTGCAGTCCTAATTATTAACAGAGTTCATGAGAAGGGAGAGCCGACATTACATTGTTCTTAGTAATAATGAATGTTCATGGGTAGAGATTAAGGGCTAACTTTGCACAAAGCGCGCGTGCTATGAGAGCTTCCTTCTTCGCTTTTGCTTCATCTATCTTACTCTGCAACATCTGCACGCAAATGCGGGATTTCACAACAAAGGGCCTGGCTAATGAATAAGATGTTCTTTTTCGAGGTAAGTAGTTGATGAAACATGGGAACATAGCATCATACCTGTTTCCTTGACTGAAGATCATGGATGATGTCCTTCATTTGATCAAGCTGAGAGCCAATGAGACGTTGATTATCCTGTCAAATCAGCAAGAAAAATGATTCAGCTCAGACAGAATTCTCTACCCAATGCAATCACATCTTTTAAGCATATTAGGGAAGAAAAATATGCGGATCCATATCAAGAGTTCAAAAAGGACGTTAACATAATTCAACAAATAAGAAAGAGAGGATCTTACAGCAAAGTCTTTTCTCAGCTTAAGAGCGAGGCGAGCAGAACGCTCATCTCTTTTCTTCAGCGCGAGTTTTGCTTTCTTGTAACTGATATGATCAAGCAACTCACTTAGCTGTTTCAAATAGAATCAAAGTTTGTTTGTGCATGTGTTTTGAGCTTGTACATTTACATGCGCGAGTAATTTCCACTGTTAGCGTACCTCTGGTCAGCAGCCTCACTCTGCAGCTTTGTATTTTACTTCCAACTGCTCTTGAGACGCCACGATCTTGCAGAAATCGCATATGTTTGAAGCAGACATAAATGCATTATGTGAAATCCAGCATACATCCTCACTAGTCCAGATAAAACGCTTCTAGGAAACAACTAGTGGCGAGTATTACCTGTGTAGTAGCTTCAGACATCTTCGCCAAGTCTTTGTTCATCTCAATAACAGCTCGATCTATGATCTTCGCGGGGTCTTCAAAGTATCTTACGATTACATTGGCATACGAATTTACACGTTCAAACCATAACAACACAAGCAACCGCAAGGACAAGAGTTAAATCAACTATAAGTATACGATACTGATCAAGGAAAACAAATGAAATAAGAAACTAATCAAATGGGCGATTATTGGAGAATGAATCTGCATTGTTAAATCAAACCCCTGATCATCATCACCATCGTACTTATAAATTAATGAGACTTGATTAAGTGGGAGACACCTTGATAATCATAGCAATTCGCTCAAAGAAACTATTTCCTCCGTCAGCTCCACCCGAACCAAGACCATTTTGCACCGGAAACTGCTGAAGTAGCTCGTTCGCAGCCCGGATGTCTTTAATCCTCCCACTGTTATATTGATACATTAACCATTACAACTTGCCACTCTAAACATGTCATGTAAGTGCAGCATTGTGACGATCGTATGTTCATACTCCGAAAGCGAATTGGTTCAAGCGGTATAGACTCTGTCGAAAAATAAGACCCGAGAATGTATCGAAAAAGACGGCTTACCATGGAGGAGGGGCTGAGGAGGGAGCAGCCTTACCATGCACGGCTTGTTGGTTGGAGAACGGGGTTCCCATGCAAACCCTAAGATGGTTATCCTCGGCGAGGACACAACTTCCATTGTCTATCGTCCTATGTAACTAAACCAAACAACAGAAAAAACAACTAGTGTGTTGCAGCGTCTTAAGTAGCCTAGGGCTTGGAAACCACAGGGACAAGGCTTTTTTGTTTACGTCGATTTTTTATTACATTATTATATACCATTTTTTTGAGGAAAATAGGAATGCTTCATTAAACATAATGATCACTGAGTCTATTACATCCTTTCGTTAGCTAAAACATCCAAAATAGAGCTAGGTTCCGCGAATAGAATCAAAGGAGAAGATGTGAATAGACAAGGTATTTTGGTCATAATGTGAGCCGCCATATTTGCTGAGCGGTGAACAAAAGAGAATTGAGTGCTTGCTATAGACTCAGCGGAGGCGAGACAGTCTTCGATGATGATCGCCAGATCACTTCTGTCGTCACGTCTATAATTCAGGGCATGTATCACTACTTGACAATCAAATTCAATGACGACATTATTATATACCATCGATAAATCCCTGTTTTACATTTATTTCCAAGGGTATAAAGTTATAAAATATTGAAAATTAAGGTTCGGTTCGAATAGATTTTTAAAGGCCTAGTTTAATTAGTTGAAAATTAAGGTTAGGTTACAGTAGTTTTATTGTGGTTGTTTTATATGCATAGTTTAAATTACAGCATCTATCTATCCTTTCTATTTTTTAAGAGAGTGGTAACAGATCTTAGATAACCTTTTTTAATATTTAAAGAAGGAATAAAGGTAAAATAAGCTCCCCTACCTGTTTAAACGATTCGCTTAAGTTTATGTACTTCAAAATAGTTCGTATAAGTCTATATACTTTTCTAAATGGGTCAAATAAAGAGAGAACATGTCAGAACATGTCATTGTCGTTGAGACACCTGGCCGGGGGGAGAGAAACTGAGATTGCAGTCAAAATCTTACCGGTGGTCATCAGGATTTCACTACTCATCTCTAATTCGTGTTCCTACCGACGTCATCGACTCTAAAATCCTAAAACGAAACATCTTCCCTCTTCGACTTGCTCTTTGTCAACATCGATTATATTTAGGTTATAAAAGAAAAAGAATGAAGAAGAAGAAAGGAAGAAGAGAGTAAAAAGAAAAAAGAAAAAAAAAGTGAGAAAAGAAGATAGAAGGGGAGAAAAAATGTGAGAAAATATGGAAGAAAGAAAATGTAGATGACAAATAATACTTCCTTGACTCTAAGCTATTAGACCTCCCTTGTCTTTAATGTAGTGGACGGTCCTGAGGCCTGATCTTTTCCCACACGGACCGGGATGAACCCATTAGGTCCAACACCTAATCCGACCTCCATCACGTGTACTTCTTCAAATATGCTACTAAATTTGAAACCATAGACATTATGTTCATGCAAATCCACTTTAAAAATACCAACATCGCAATTTCTGATTAATCAATCATATACACCAAATCAGATTTACATAAAAGAAAACTTTCCCTTGTTGATTAGTTTCCACGATCTATCAAAACTAAACGTAGCCATGTCAAGTTTTTGTTTCTCCTTTTCGTAGGATGGCGATTACAATTACCGTTCCATTGTATCGGACTACATCACAAAGAAAGAAAGAAGCCAACACTTGTTCTTTATGGACCAACTTGGACATGGTCCTTGAGACTTGGTTCTAGGCTTCCAACATCATCCCGAATCCAGAATTTGACTGATGAATCTTAACTGTAAACACTATGCGGCCAAGGTGGTTCCATTGCTGTCCTTAGCCTCTGCCCGATGTCCCTCTCCGGAAAGGAAACACGGGAGAGAACAACCAGGACTCGAGGGTACCAGACTAGACGCAACAACTTTCCCGTGGACTCAGATCGCAAGAATACATTCCTCCAGATAAAAGCGATATAATTCCAAGTGATGCAGTAACAGCAAGTTCAGTTCAACAACAAATAGCTGTGTCATTTACAGAGAATGTAACAAAAACAGTGTAATTGCAGGTACAAAAACATATAGCAGTGTAATTTAAAGGGGAGACGTAATACAATATCCTTTTCGCACACACGGGCGGGAAGGGAAGATAATTATATTATGAGGGCTGTGTGCGGAACGGGATACATGATTCACAGTGACACAGAAATGGAACATCCAACAACATATAGCCGTGTAATTTACAGAGGATATTGACACCCGTTTCGCACATACAGCCCGTGTGCAGTGTGTATTACAGGAGAGAGAATAAAACAACATCGTGAACTTCATCCAGAAATTATACATAAACAACATGTCAGATCTGTTGATCTAATACGCCCAGAGACATCATAAAGAAAATGAGTCACCTGCAAACATCAAGATACGGCCCTCAACCCCTCCTCTTCCCTCCGCTCCCAACTGGCAATTCCGACCACTTTATCTCTGCCTTCACCATCGTCACTCTGGAAAATATCAAACCAAAACCATAAACACACTGATAAACGATCGAATCCAACACATAGACGGGTCTACACTACACGAATTACGGAGGTTAATAACAAAACCTTTCACGGGAATTCATCATTCAAACTAATCATAATTTTGTACTTATTATACCATAGTATTGAATTCACCAGACCAACCAATTTTGGATAATAACTATAGGCATTTCAAAACCGATCGAAAACCGAAGCACGTATCCCTTAGGGTATTACCTTGGGGGAGCAGCGGAGAGGAGAATCAAAGAGGGAGAGAGGGAGCCGCTTGTGGACAGGGCCCACGTCAAACCCGACGAGTCCCTCGTCGTCTCCGACGCGGATGCCTTTGACGGGGAACCAAAGGAAGAGGTCCTGTTGGGCAATACCGGAGACCTCCCCGATGGACCCCACCCCAAGCGTCCCCGACACGCTCACCTCGAACCGGATCGGGTTGTCCGGGTCAACCATGGCCTCGCAGGCCTCCGTAAGGTTAACCTGAAATCGTCCCGTTGCGGGGTCCACCCAATACTCCGTTATCCCCTCCGGTAATAGCCCCGCCGGCAGCCCCTTCTCCCCTAGCTCCGTGTATATCGACTCGCTAACGGCCACAACCGCCAGCCACGCCGCCGCCACCACCAGCGCCGCCGCCCTAGCCCAATAACCCATTTTCTTTTGAAGGCGTTTGTTTCTTTTGATTGGATTATTATTTTTTTGGGGATCGAATTAGGGTTCCCACTTTCCGTTCCCAATTTCTTACGGTTCTTCCTAGCTTTGTATAATTGTGATTAATAATTTAATATGATTTCTGTTAAATCGTTTTGGGCCAGGCTGCGATAATTGGGATGGGCTGGGCTTATCAATGGGCTCCAAAATTTTCAAATCATTCGCATATGAGCTTCAGCTCCACAACATTCCGTGAATCCTCGAGCCTGCAAATAGTTTTTTTTTTTTAAATAGTGGTGTCTCGTCCCTATATAAATACAAAAAAAAAGTCGAAAATACAAATCAAAAGGGAGAAAATTACCCGTAATCGAGGTTCCTGTCACTAGGATCGTGCAACACCTCACCCAGATCATATTTGCTAGTATTACTACTTGTCTCAAAAGAGGAGTCTTATCGAGTCGAAGTTACGATTGTTGATCTCGATAAAACTCTCTTACAGCTGTAAAATAAACCAAAGAAAAAAAAGCACCTAGATAGTTAGATCTCGTATCTTATCATAGGTTGCACAAATACAACAGAAAAAAACTCTCCGTAATTAGCAAATATTGGTACTATTTAGCCAATTGTGGTACATTTTTTTGTCCAAAAGATGTTACTCATCTTACTATTGGCACACTCGTTCTTGTAACGGTTACAGTTCGCTAATCCTTAAGGTTCCGCAAACGTTGTGTATGGTGATGGTGTTACTTTGTTTATAATTAGCAATAATTTTTTAAGAAGTACCATTTTATTTATGATATTTACCAACGTAAAACTCTCTCAAATGAAATTGCAACCACCCACGACCATATAAAATTCTGACTTGAAAAAACTCGTGGTGAAAACAATAGAAAATCTAACCTGTAAAATGAACGGATCCCAGACCATGGAGTAATTATGGAGCCATAATACCTACAATTAACCATAGGGGAAAATGAGCGGATCCCGGACTTTTTTTCAACATCCAAACTCCAATCATATACAATCTTTCTTTTTTTTAGATCCTATTCTAAATCTTATTCTATTAGATCAGAATGCTTATGCCAGAAGTCGAACCCTGGATTTTCCAAACTCTTCCCCACCTTTGTGCCGTTGGACCAAATGTCACTTGACATATACAATCTTTCAATAGTTTGGAGATAATTCAAACGTCAAGGGTGGGTTCTACCCCCCGAGGTACTCTTCCCCTATCACAGATTTTCTCCCACGTAGTTTGCTATGATAGGAGTTTAACGAAGCCGACGGTCGCAACCTCACAAGAGACCGAGAGGGAACCTCGTACTAAGTAAGCTGTATTTGGCCATTTATCTAAATATATAGGGTTTTACCCTCCCTTTCCACCACAAAAAAAAAATCTTTCAATAGTTTTCAAATTTTTTATACAAAATATTTCTAGTTTTAGATTTTGCTGTCCGTGATCCTTAAATAGAAGTATATAACACATAGAATCTTCTAGTAGTTGCACAAATATTCCTCTTAATTAGAACACCATTTTAAGAGAATGAGCCTCTTCTTTATGAAGATGTAACACGTACATGAGAAGTTCAATTCAATCCATGCAATTATCCTTTTCCATAAACTTGTTCTAATAGCCAATCATGGAAGTGGAGCTAGTTGCACATGATTTAATCAAGCCTTCTTTCCCAACTCCCCACCTCCTCAAAACCCACAATCTCTCTTTGATAGATAAATTTGCAGCAATCTCCCAATTCCGTATTGACCTCGTCTTTCCCTTCTTCACCCATGACGCAGTTGAGAAGAGGACCTTGGCATTGAAACAAATCCTTGTCTCAAACCCTGAAACACTTCACTAGCGATGATTTGGATCTCATAACATTCACCAGCTGGTACAAATTGGGTACGTACGGCATTGATTTCGGATGGGAGAAGCCGGTAAGATGCGGGCCGCTGGGATTAAGCAGATCGGTGAAGATCCCTGTTGCATTTGATTGTTTAGTTGTACCAGTGGATACAAGAATTGGAAAAGGCGTAGAGGCAATGGTGATGCTTGAGGAGCAAGATATGAAGTTGCTTCTGCGAGACCAGAAGCTCTTTATCATATGCTGTCGTCGATCCCATGCTCTAGCTGATTAGCTTGGCTCTTGTCGTGGTATTAGTATTGCCGGATCTTATTTTATGAGTGACTCACCTAAGTGAATTCAAGTCATTTCTCATATAGATCAACTCTCTCCGATTCGATTAATCTAATTAGTGTCTTAGCTCTTAAATAATACATCTAACCAAGAGGGCACGGTGGTAGATGGAAATGTGGAATGGCCCAGGCATATGTACCTCTAGCAGAAGCCAATTTCATTCCCATTATTAATTTCATCGAAAGCTTTAGTGTCTTCCTCTAACTACCAACAAAACATATCTAGTTCAAATATTTAAACGCATAAATGTTAAACAAAGAAGCAGCAGCAGAACCAGGTAGGGTCCACTAATTCATTCCGTAGGCGCTATATGCCTTATGTTTGCCACTCCTAAGAACATCTTTCCAAGATCAACAAGTTTTCTCCCTCTTCAAAAATAAAGAAGCTGAGACTCCTAAACCCTAATCGAACCAGGGACCAATAGGTTCAATCCTAAGAATCTTATTACTCAACCCAAAATTTTAAGACTTTGGATAAACATGCTCATCACTCTTGCAATGTGATCATCTCAAACGCATCCGCTAAATTGAAACTCATGGGCCTAGACTTTAATTCACCACGTACGATGAAACAAAAACGTGTGGGAACAATGGATCAAGCATTAAGAACTCAATGGACAGCAAAACGACAACTATTTGTCTATGATCGATGTTACCTTCCCCCTTCCAAGTCCAGTAGGTTCAGAACTATGGACAAATTGTGTCAAAACTGAAGCCAAACAACAAGTTAAAATAACATTTTTGGGTACTGTCCCGATAATTACTAGTGATTTCCATCTGCTCTATGATTTCTGTGCCTAAAAAGCATACCTTGGTCGAATGCCATTTCAATGCTTCCCCTCACTCTTAGGTTTTGGTTGAGCCTGAGCGTACGCCACGCGACGGGATGGTGCCATCTTTAACTCCTCTTGACGACGACGGCGCCTCCTTTTAGCTTGGCTCGATTGGCTTCCCTCGTCCGGATTTGGTACGCTGGACTTGGCTCTCTCATCTTGTTTAGAAGGTGCAGCTTCGGCAGATTTATCCTTGCTATCTTTAGACGACACCTTTCTCTTTCTCTTCTTATTGTCACCCATTTTTTGATCAGTTTCTACCCCTCTGAGAACCTCCCTGACCCTAATCTTGAGCTGATGTCTTTTACTATTAGGCAGCTTCCACTCGTTCTCCCGGTACACCGCAAGCTTCTTCATCGAGACATATTGATTCAACTCCTTTTCATCCAGCAGGAGTATATCTTCAGGCTTCATACCGTACCTATTAGGCTGCACTTTCCTATATTTAAACCTCGTCTTCAGGTCACCAATGAAGCCCTCACAATCCAACTTGTAGTACTCTTCCAGCATTTCCTCTTTAGCTTTCTCAGCGTCCTTTTCAGCATTCGTTTTCACGATCCGCTCCCTGGCAGCCAAAAACCACTCGTCAGAGCCAGGGACATCCTCGCCTTCAGGAAGTCCAAGCAGCTTGTCTTCTTCATCAAAATTCGGCTTCTCCATGTCGCTTCCAAACTCGGGGTCCTCGGCCTCATAGTACTTGTCATCAAAGGCCTTGCTCATCTTCTTATCATGCTCCTCAGGGTCGAACTCATCATCTTTGTCGAGGTCCAAATCCAAAGGGCTATCCTGACCTTTAATTCCAGCTGCATCCATGATCTTCCTCATTCTCTCCTGAATCTCCTGCTTCTTCAAATTCTTCAAACGCTTGAGCTCCTCCTTCCTCTCATTCTCCGCATTCTTCATCCTCTCCTCCCGCCTCAGTCTGGAATCTTTCCTCGAAGTACCCTTCTTCCTGACAGACCCCTCGACAATGCGCGAGTGGCCCATGACCCTGTCCCCAGCATTCTCCTCGTGCCTATAACAAATTCCCTCTTCAAATTGGTCAAGCCTCTCCAGCTCATCTTCATCCTCGATCACAGCCTTCACCTCCTCCATGTCAACCTCCTGGTCCTTATCCTTGTCGTCCCACATCTTTTTCAAGAAATAGTCCCTGAGGAACCGAGCCTCCTCATCCAGCTCAGCTTCCTCGCCAAAATACTCCCCAACCTTCTTCTCAAGCTCCCCATTGTCATCCTCACCGGCGTCCTGCCCATTCCCACCATCATCCACCACTTTGAGCAAATCCCCATCGAGTCCACTCTCCCCTTCGACATCCCGCAACGCCTTCATCAACTCCTCCTGCTCCTTCAGATACGTCTTCCGATCCTTTCCAGCATGTCCGTGATCACGATCATCATCGTCGTCGTCTCCCCCTTCGGGCCCATCCTCCAACAACTGCCGGGACTGCACGTCCTTCAAGTAGGCCGGGGCCGCTTTCTTCTTCTCCTTCCTCTTCGTCTTCTTCTTATCGTCATCCACGGAATCGCTATCGGAATCGAAAAGGCGAGCTTCTTTGTTATGATAAATGGAAGGGTCACGGTTCTTCACCTTGTTTAGCTTGTCGAAGAAGTCCTCGTCGTCTCCGCTAGACTCGACTTCCGACTCGGACTCCTCCGTGTCCGAGTCATGCGCGAGGCCGCTCTTCTCGAGCTCCTTCAGGCGATGGAGGTCGGCGCGGCGGTTGTTGTGCTCGAACCGCCTCGCAAACTCCTCGTCGATCGTGATCTCCTCCGCGTCGTCCGCCGGCGCCTCCTCCTCGAACAGGTTCTTTCCCATCTCCGCTCTCGATACACAGGGAGCCGAAGGTTTTCTGGATTAGGGTTTATGTAGGCTCGGAGACGACGGTTGGGGCTTTTTGAAGCGCATAAGAACAGAGGATGGGACGATGGTTTGGGCTTCACAACGTGGGCCTGGAGGGAACAAGTATTAGAAGCCCAGTACTTGGCAGAAGTCCAATTTTATGGCTGGCCCAGTTATTAGATTTATCAAAATTCAAAAGGGCTAATTTATATATAGGTCGAATTCGATAAAAAAGAATGACAAATTTTTTATTATATTTTCGTGATTCAAACTTAAGTTATTTGTCTGAACGATTAAAATTGATTAGTCATTCACTAATTGATTTACGCACTTCATCATAGATATTTACTACATTAGTCTTCGATTAGAAACAAACTTCAAATAGCAAAAACGAACATCAATTGATTTAGCCACCAAATTGAGCTACTCCATTAATGTTTTAGATCTGCTTCACTAAAAATTGTCTCGAATTGAAATTTTATTAATGGAGTAGACACCCAAGTGAAATAATTTGCCACTACTATAAGAATGTTCAAAGATTGAATCAGTTGCACGAGTAGGACGATCGACCAAAAACTCGAAATTAAGCAAATAACGCACTTTTTTATTTTTTCTAGGCACAAGATTTCTGAATAACATTCGGTTGTAGTATATAAATTCGGATGATACGTACAAAGAAGGCATCCTCTTACATAAGTTACTCATGGTCCTAGGACAAAATCTAATCTACTCTTATGTTCAAATCCGAATGCGAGCAGCGCCAAATAACAGATCGAGAGCCAAGCACGGTCTGTCAACTCGATTTCTATTGTGTCGTCACACTCTTTGCAAGGTTGCGTGGCTGGTCGACGTTGTAACCTCTAAGAACGGTCAGATGATACGCCAGGAGCTGACCAAAGTTCAAAGGAGTGTCAGCAAGCTATTAAGATACTGAAATGAAGAACAAGTTGGAGAGACTCAGGATCACAAAATGGAAGGTGACTGTGTTACCTGAAGGGGAACTATATTAACCACAGGTTGAAGGCAATCCTCCACTTGAGGAACTTCAATTACTCTACAAGATGCTCCGGGGCAAACTAACGCAGCATCGCCTTGCGAACACATTACTATTAGGCGACCTTTACGAGCGTGAAGTTGCTGAATCACAGACTGCTGCTTGCTGTCAGAAACTAGCATTTGTTAGCATCCGTAAAACAGATGGTCAGCAAACCAACCAACAACTTCAACAGAAACCAACCTGAAGCAGGAATCACGAGTGGCAATAACTATAATTGGGAGATTTTCATCCACTAACGCCAAGGGACCATGCTTCATTTCGCCCGCAAACATTCCTTCACTATGCATAAGTGCTACTTCCTTAACTTTCAAAGCTCCTTCCAAAGCTGTCGCATAGTTGTAGCCTCTTCCAAATACAAGAAGAGACTGCTCAGCCATCAACTCTTTCGCAAGATCCTTCAGTTCCTGGTCAAGCTTCAGTACCTCCCTGACTTTGTCTGAAAAGAGCAAACATACAGTTAGAGCTACCCTTTTCTCTTTCTTATCACTCGCAAGAGTTGGGGTGGGAAAATGTATGGAATGTTTTCGCTAGCCACAAAGAAAATAGTGTTAAAAGGTGAAAGGGAGGAACATTAGTACTTGGCAACTCAAATAGGCCATCTATTATAGCCTCTCTTCTTGCTTGACTAGAAATTGTATCGCTTCCAATTGCCAGAGCTAACATGATCATCACCACAATTTGACTTGTGAAAGCCTGTCAAGATGGGGAAATAATGAATTAACATAAACCATGACAATGAAACTGTAAGCAATAAAAGTAAAGTGGATGTGATCCCCGTACCTTTGTACTGGCAACACCAATTTCGGCACCTGCATTTAAATGAACACCACAGTCCGTATACCTGGCTATCGCACTTCCCACCGTATTTGTGATACCAACACATAATGCACGATTTTCTTTAGCATATTGCAATGCAACTAAAGTATCTGCAGTTTCGCCAGATTGACTGACAAAAACTGCAGTATCTTCTCTATATATAGGACCCTGCCTATCCATAAGATCACTAGCAACTTCCATGGTGACCGGGATACCTAATTAAGGATAAACAAACCAGAAGTCAGTCATATAACAAAAAAAAAACACCCAAATCTTACTACTTCAATAAAGAATCAGATAGTCACCAGAGAGCTCCTCCAATATGGGCCTTGCAGCAACAGCAGCAATATAGCTTGTACCACAACCAACAAAGACAATCCTTCGGCTACGTCTGATTGTCCTAAGGTGATCCTTGAGACCACCCAGAACAACAGTTTTCGTGTTGCAGGATCCATTACGTTTAAGCCTTCCCCTCATTGTCGTGGTCAACGATTCAGGCTGTTCGTGAATTTCTTTCAGCATATAGTGATCATAGTTTCCTTTATTTATTTGTTCCACCTCCATCTCAAGCACCGATAGTGCACGCTCCACAGATGCAGGCCTAGCAAGAGTGCCACCATTTCTTCCCTTTCCATTGTCAAACTTTAAGATCGATACATTTCCATCCTGAGATAAGTAGCTCATTTAACCATATGTTGACTAAAGTGCAAGTCAACATTATTGTCAAAAAGGGAGGTGAATAAAATGATGGTACAAGGAAAATAGTCACCTTTAGATGAACTACTTCACCGTCTTCAATATCCAAGACTTTCTTAGTGTGCTCAACAATAGCATTGGCATCACTAGACAAGAAAAGTTCTTTGGCAGTCCCATTCCTTGACAGGAATGTAGGATCATGAAACGCTGACCCACTATCCTCCCCATGTATCTAGAAAGGAGATCAAAAGCACAATATATGAAGCGAAAAAATGTACCCCAAGCCGAAGCACTGCAATGCGCATATAACTAATATAACTGTCAGAAGCTACCGCCCATTTATTAGACAACTTACTTACCTTAACTCCCAAAAGCAACGGGCTTCCACGCTTGCAGGCAATCAACTCATTCTGGTAATGCTTGCTTTTGAAAATGAGCGCATAGGCGCCTTCAAGATGCCTCATGACTTCAAGAACAACTTGACTAAACGTGACTGTTTGATCACCTGCAGCACAATGATTCAATCTCAGCAAGCTAGAGTCAATTTCACAAATGGTTTAAAAGCGCTTTTTCGCCCGCAAACACCTCAGGGAGAGTACCTTCTCCCTCATTTGCTTTGTCGAAAATGAATTTAGCAAGCTTCGGAATTACTTCGGTATCAGTTTCGGACTCAAACGTGTAGCCGTGGCGCACCAAAGTCTCCTTCAACACCTGCAATGATCAAGGTTGTCGATCAAAACTAAATTTCTCTAGTAATGATGAACGAATATACAACCACGATACGAAACAAACCTCGTAGTTGGTAATGATCCCATTGTGAACAACCAAGAAGTCATTCCCCGGACCGGACGACTGCGGGTGACTATTCCTTGGAGCCGGCTCCCCGTGTGTGGCCCACCTAGTGTGTGCAATTCCAGCGTGGACAAGGAACGACTCTTCCAAATTTAATTCGGTTGAAGCAACCTCTGCCAAAAGAGGGAAGAAGCGCAAAAAACAGTTAATTCAAAACCCGAACCGACCGACTAATCCAAATTCGAGTTTCTCGTGGTCTTACCTTGGTAGACGGACTTGACGAGGGACTCGATCTTGCCCTCCCGGCGGAAGACGAGGGGTTCGCCGGCGTCGGAAAGGTCGATGGCGACGCCGGAGGAGTCGTAGCCGCGGTACTCGAGGCGGCGGAGGCCGTTGAAGAGCACCTGCAGGATGTAGGTCCGATCCTTCCGAACTCCGTAATTTAGGTACGCGAATATCCCGCACATTTTTTTTTTGGCGATTTGGGGTTTTTTTTGCAAGGAGGGAAATATAAAATATTTGTATTGTTGGAGAAAGAGGCTGCTGCTGCTTCTTCTTCTCGGTCTGGCTTCTTTGACTTTTGACTTTTCTATGCAAATCCACCTATTATTAATTAATTGCTAATTCATTGTTCCAGATTGGAAAATCTTACAGTTTGTTAAGAATTAATTTTTAAGATCATGAGAGATCAATTTTTTTAACGATCAATCTGGAGTTTTCAATCTTGTGAATTTTTTTTAATATGCATTATTAGAGGAATATGTGTCCGGTGATATGCCTGGAGTATAGTTAGTGAACATTATTATTGTGGGTACATATTATTTCGTTATACTTGTTAGATTAATAATTTAGTGGTTACTTTTAAGGTTCGTCGAGGTTATTTTCTTAATTAGTGGCTAGATGAATACTATAATAGTAGTAGGGCTCTACCGGAAGACAAACAACAAAGTTGATTATAGTTTTTCTTAAAGGTAGGTGCGTGGAATTACGGGCTTTGGGTTGTATTTGTGTCATTCCGATTGAGTTGGCGTTGTCCTACTGGAGCTGAATAATTCCGCGGAAAAATTCTTATAATGTTATAGTTTATAGACTCTGGTCAATAGATGATTTCATTTTAAAACGTGCCAGTATCAAAAAATTATTGGAGAATTATGTAAGTTCTAATGGATTAGTTTCATTATCAGTCAAAAAATACTTATAATATAATATATATTGGTTAGAAACTAACCATATAATCTATCAAGAGGGAGTGCTACCCGCTTATAACACCAATTAAGGACAAAAAGACGTGGTTTCTATGACGCGCTTCGCCCTCGCTTGTCAAAAAAGTTACCAACGCGCGAGTGTCACGTGGGTTGGTTCCTTTGTTTTTAAAACTAATTTTTTTATTTCAAAAATATATATATTTTTTATTTTTATATAATTATGTAATTTGGAAAAATCATGTAATTATATAATTTTATGTAATTAAATAATTTTGTAAAATTATGTAAAATTATGTAATTATAAATTTGACAAAATTATATAATTATGTAAATTAATGTAACTATACAATTTGAAAACAATTGTAGAATTATATGTAATTATGTAATTTTATGTAATTATATAATTTAGTAAAAATTATATAATTATATAATTTAGCAAAAAATATCGTTAATGGATGTCTAACATGGTCATATTCGAGTTTTATTTCTAAAAATAGTAGAGTTGGTGTACATGTAACATGAGAGAAAAATCAATTGTTTATTACAAGAATCAGGACACAAAAAACACTGTTGTATTAAAAAATAATTATTCATTACAATAGCGAAAATGACGAATAAGGAACAAATAAAAACAAATAAGGAATACGAGGCCAGTTAGTCACACATGGAAATTGTGCGTTTTGACGCCTACCACTTTCCTTGCTTTCTTTTCTCGCAAAAAATATACGTTCCCTCCTCACTTTAATTTCCTTTTTTTTCTTAATCCATCTTTTCCCGTGTGCTTCCTGGGCAGACTTTACTTTGAAAGTTACAGCCACAGGACACACAGCATTTTTTTCCAAAAGAAATTGACATCCGAGCATTTATTATCAATTAACCTAAAATGAAGCCAAAACTATGAAAGGTGTAAAAACAATTTCCTGCAAAATTTGATGTACATGCCGTTGACAGTATATATATATATATAGGTAACAAAAATGCGTTGTCAGTAGTTATATCAAGATTCAATCTCAATCTATATTAAGTCGACGAATATTTAACGTTTGATTAAATTAAAATAATTCTCCAAATTGATATGCACGCTTGGTTGGTCATTTGAATAGTCGAACAGCACAGAAACACTAAGTTGCATCAGCTAAATAAATACAACAAGCTCATGATCACATTGTTGCCATTTAATTAAAGTTGCAACAATTCCTATTTATTGAATATTTCTTCCAAGGAAAAAACATCTCAAGAGTACATACAATTGCATCGTTACACTTTGAACCGAATTAATAGTCGAGGGGAAGATTTTAGGTGGATCTGACAGAATCTATTGCAGCAAGTAACTTATCAAATTTGGCCCCCGTCACTTCTTTTACTATCTCACCGCCCTTCAGAATCTTGAATGTAGGCACCACCTTTAATCCCAACTCCTTGGCCAACGGCTGCCAGAAAACAATGTTCATTGCATGGGTTATGTTTCAACAACAGCGAATGTCATAAAACAAATGTAGGGGCCGTGGGGGTTCGTGAAAGGACGACGAGACGCATAATCAACGAGATACGATACCATGTTAGAATCTCCACCAAGTACAACAAAGACAAAGACTGACCTTGTTATCTTGGTTGCAATCGAGCTTGAGGAAGATGACATCGAGGTACTTCTCGGCCAATTCTTGATACTTGGGAGCGATGACTTTGCATGGGCCACACCTGATTGAACATTCCCAAATTGAGCCAAAAACAAATTTTCAGACACTCCAGATGCTTGTGACATAAATCCGCAGAAGTTTCGAATATTCGGATTAGTTAGTCGAGTAGACCGGACGGTAAAAATTAGCAATGCCACAAATCCCGACCCGTTAACTAAGTCGTTAAACTTCAAACTAGCTATAAGCAATTGGTCTCAACTTTCAAACTTGTGATAGCTGCCCATTTACAATCGGTTTACACTTAATTAAAATCCGAACGTTAAAGTTTTGAGTTAGATACGAAGATGAGCGTAACCAACATCTTTTACAGCCGTCATATATGTAATTGACAATGGGTAGCTTAAGGAATATTACCATTGGGTATACATGTCGAGGACGACGGGCTTGTCACCGGCGGAGTTGACGATAGGCCAGAACGTGTCCTTGCTGACTTCCGTCACTCCTCCCACCGCGGCCACCGCCGTGTCCAAGCTGCTCCCTCCTCCCCCGGATGGCGGCGGCGGCGTCGAGTTCACGGCACTTACAAGCTTCTTCTGATGGCCGGTGGCCGGAAGCACCCCGAAGCAGCAGCCTCTACTGAACGGGACGACGGGATGGGCCAGGGCGCCTCCCGAGGGAGACCGTACGACTCCGGACAGGGAGAAGTGGGTCGACGCCATTAGTTCCTGGGGGTGTAATGGACGACAGGGAAGTAAGCAACTTTTCTAACTTGTAATAACGGTGGTGGAGCTGCGAGTTATATTTGGTTTGGTTGTGTGTTTTGACGAGAATGGCCTGGGTTGATGCGGTATCGGGGTCGGATATCGAGGGTAATTTCGTCATTTAGGTTTCATAAACGTGAGGCTGCTGGGTGCTCTGTGGCTATGGTGGATCGGAATGGAATTCTTATGGCTCTTCTTCGTTCTCAGGGGCACAAGCTGACAAAGTTTTTGTTCTTTTCAAAACACATATATTAATGTATTATTTTGCAACAAATAGAATAATCTAAATTTTAAGTGAAATATGAAAACAAATGTTAGAAACTTTCTTGTCAAATTTTGTTCGATTGAAGAAATGTCTATAATCAATGATTATTTTTTCAATTATAGTATTAAACATAACATGATGTACAACTAAACACAATATGATTTACCATACCATTGTATACTAATAAGTGCAATACAATTTTGCATTTTTTAACATGGATATTAGTATACAATACAATTTTGCATTTTTTAACATGGATTTATATAGTTTCCAATATTATAAGTTTGTCATTCGTAGGTAACCCAATTTTGTATTGCTCTCCAAATTAATCATATATAATCTTCCATATTAGTGTATTAAACCATGTTGATGGGCCCAGCTGCACACAATTCGGGTTTAAAAAACCGCATGGAAAGTGGGAAGTGATGAGCTAGACCCACATAAAGCGCAAGCCTGTGGCCCACTTATAAAAGGGGCCTGAACTGAACCCAAGCAGCTAGGTGTACCTGGGCTCCGTGGAATATCATTTGATCATAATAAACCTCAAGTACACAACATTTTACTTCAAAAAGAACTACTACTGAAAAAAGTACACGATATTTATGTCAGTAATGAGGAAATCATGGAATCCACGCAACGGCCTTGAAGCTTCTGAAAATGGGCCGAATCGCTTCATGTTCAGATTCCAGACAAAGCGGGAGAGAGACCGAGTCTTGCAAGACCAACCTTGGCACTTTGATCGCCAAGTTGTTGTGATGCGTGAGATTACAGAGAATGATCGGCCTTCCAATGTGGATTTGTTCTACGCCCCTTTTTGGATTCGTGTCTACGACCTTCCGATGGGAGGATATACGGACGTGGTAGCCAAGTCTATTGGACAACTGCTGGGTTCATTCATAAAATGGGACAAGACGGACAACTTTCACAGGCGGTATATGCGGATTCAAATAAATTTGGATCTTCGGGAGCCCCTTCCACGTCGAAAGCAGCTTCGTTTTGAAGGAGGAGTAGTAGCAGCGGTACATTTTAGCATTGAAAAGCTTCAATCATTCTGCTATGAATGTGGTCATCTAGGGCATACTGATAGAGACTGTGAGCTGGCAATAAATGAAGGGCCATCCCCCCTCAAGCAGAAAGCATTCGGTCCATGGCTTCGGGCATCCCCCTTTAGACCACGTCAACTGTTCATGGAGGCAAGGCAATCAAACCAGTTCTCCAGAACCGGACGACAGCTTCGTTTTGGGGAGGGAATTAATGCAGGGAGTTCCGAAGCTACTATGGCTAAGAGCTCACAGAATGTGGAGGAGGAGGGACACAATGGGAGTACAAGAGGGGCTCACTCTACACCCAACCAGATAGACACACCCCCCACACCTATCACCCAAAATGACATAGCCCGCAACATCACACCTGACCCGCATCATCCCATACCTGTCACCCCCATACTGCCCAACTGTACCCCATTAACGCCTCAACATCCTCCCCATGACCCCGATCCAACCAAAACAAACATCCAAATCACAACCAGCTCCATACCCATACCAACCAAACCCCCACAAAACAACCCTACTAGTCCCCACACCAGTACAAGCCTGATATCCAACCACACACACCTAGCCTCCCAGACCGAACACATCCAGACCCAACAGATACGAATCACCCCACCCGATCCGCACCCAGTCCAAAACCCCCACCATATCCAACAACAACCAATACCCAATCAAACATCCTTTACCCCAATGGATCTCATCGAAAGTGCATCACTGGAAGGTACTCAGTCAACGCCTATTGACTCAACTGGGAAGAAGTGGAAGAAATTAGCACGTATTCCCCCATTGGATGATTCTCAAGCTGTTCACCCCACACTTGAAGCAGTAGGGGAGAAAAGGAAATTATTGGATGTGACAGAAGATGGCCATGTTAGCAAGAGGGTTGCCCTTGTTTCAGCCATGGAATGTGACATCCCCGAGCAGGCAGAGGTTGCTGGGCAACCCCGCCAATTGAAATGAATATAGTAAGCTGGAACTGTCGCGGCCTGGGGAGTGTCGAGGCAGTTCGCCAACTAAGCAGGCTAGTTAAGGCTTGCAATCCCCACCTCCTTTTCTTATCCGAAACTAAAATGATGGAGAAAGAAGCAGAAGCATTGAAATGGAGGTTAGGTTTTGAGTGTGGAGTATATGTACGCTGTGAAGGTTTTGGCCGATCCCGGGCAGGAGGAGTTGCCTTTTTTTGGCGAAGAGATATACCAGTCAGTCTATTGTCACTGTCACTGAACCATATTGACGTGGAAATTCGAGCAGCTATACAGTGGCGATTTACGGGTATATACGGATGGCCGAAGACGGAAGAAAGAGCAAAAACATGGCAATTAATCCGTACACTTCGTGATAAGTCGCCCCTACCATGGATATGTGGGGGAGATTTCAATGAAATCCTCTCTTCGAGAGAGAAACGAGGAGGGAACCCAGTTCACCACAACCGTATGGAAGCTTTCCGGGAGACCATGCACTATTGCAGCTTCAAAGAAATACATCAGAATGGCCTTTTATTTACCTGGTCGAATGGTCAATTAGGCCAGGCGCATATAGAGTGTAAACTTGATCGATACATGGCCAATCAGGGGTGGCTTGATCTTTTCCCAGCATCCGTCTCTGAAGCAAAACCCCGGATTGGGTCAGACCACAGCCCTATCCACTGCCAAGTATTGAAAGAAACAATTCCGAAAAGGTCCCACAAACCATATCGGTTTGAAATGATGTGGTTAAGACATGATGAATTAGCTGATAAAATTCGGGAGGAATGGAATCTTTTACCTTCTAGCACAGATTTCATGCAACGTAACACCCACTGTGCGAAGGCTCTTCAGATATGGGACAGGGACGTATTTGGAAATGTGATGAGGAGAGTTAAACAAGTAGAACAACGTCTCTCAGAATTTCAAAGCAGGCCGCTAACGGATTACTCCAAGGCTGAGATAAATGGGCTAATGGCCGAGCGGGAGGAACTATTAGCTAGAGAAGAGGTGATGTAGGCTCAAAGGTCTAGGGTGACGTGGCTGAAAGAAGGGGACCGAAACACAAGTTATTTTCATAAGAGATCCAGTCATCGTCGTCTGAGGAATCGGATTGAGGGGGTTAAAAATAATGAGGGAGAATTAGTGAAGGAGGAAGTAGGGATTCAGCAAATCTTTAGGAACTTTTATGTTTCGCTATTTTCTTCTGCAGGTGACGTACAGGTGGAGACTGTCACCCAAAAAGTACCCCGGAGAGTTACACCTGAGATGAACGAGTCCTTAACCACGAAGTACACCGCAGATGAAGTCTTGAAGTCCCTTCAGCAGATGCATCCATCAAAAGCACCAGGCCCAGATGGAATGCCTCCAGCTTTCTATCAGAAATTTTGGAGCATTGTAGGCGAAGATGTGGTGAAGACGGCCTTGGCAGTATTAAATGACTCCGTAGATCCTCGTCCTCTGAATGAAACAGTAATAGCCCTTATCCCCAAGGTGAAAGATCCTACCCTCTGCACGGAATATAGACCGATTAGCCTATGCAATGTGATCATGAAGATAATCACTAAGACCATCGCAAATAGGTTAAAGGCCTTTCTTCCAGAGCTTATTCATGAGAATCAAGGAGCTTTCGTCCCTGGTCGCCTAATCACTGATAATATTCTGATCGCGTACGAAGCCTTTCATTTTCTTAAGAAAAAGAATACCGGAAGAAAAGGCTATAGTGCAATGAAGCTGGATATGATGAAGGCCTATGACAGAGTGGAATGGTCCTTTCTGGAGGCGATGCTATTACAAATGGGCTTTCAATCACAGTTTGTTTCTCTCGTCTTGCGTTGTGTAAAGACAGTACGATATGCGATTCAGATCAATGGAGTGAGAGACGACTACTTCCAACCAAGCAGGGGAATCCGACAAGGGGATCCCATTTCGCCCTATCTGTTTCTATTATGTATGGAAGGTTTGGCAGCCTTATTAGCAGATGCAGATCGGACAGGCATCATCCATGGCCTGAAAATAGCTCGCTCGGCCCCATCCGTTACCCACCTTTTTTTCGCGGACGACTCGATTTTATTCACAAAGGCATCGGAAGAGGAGCTTCAGCGAACAATGGAAATTTTACGGATTTTTGAAAGAGCATCGGGGCAGAAGATTAATGTTGGCAAGTGTTCCCTGAAATTCAGCAACAATATAAGTATAGAAGCTCGACAGAGATTGTGTGATCGGCTCGGTATGAGATTGGCCGCGGATGAGGAAATATACCTGGGATTACCGACTACAATCGGTCGGTCAAAGAAAACCACATTCTCGCAGCTGGAAGAACGAATCAGAGCAAAGGTGAGTAATTGGAAGACTCGCTTTCTATCAAAAGCAGGAAGGGAAATACTTATAAAGTCGGTCCTCCAAGCAATCCCGTCTTATACTATGAGCTGTTTTACCCTCCCGGTGGATACTTGCGATAGAATTGAAAAGCTTCTGTGTAATTTCTATTGGGGAAGTGAGAATGGTGAACGGAAGATGCACTGGCGTAGCTGGCCAAAGATGTGCAGATCAAAAAAAGAGGGAGGGCTGGGGTTTAGACGACTCCAAAGTTTCAACAGGGCAATGTTAGCTAAGCAGGCATGGAGACTCGTAAGCCAACCAGACTCACTCACGGCACAGATTTATAAGGCACGCTACTTCCCAAGAGGGAGTTTCATGGAAGCTACAATTGGATACTCTCCAAGTCATGCATGGCGAAGCATTCTCCAGGGGTTATCTCTACTACGCACTGGGTTAGAATGGAGGGTTGGCACTGGAGAGTCTATTCGTATCTGGAGTGATAGGTGGTTGCCGAATGCTCAAAGTGGATACCCACAATATCAGCTTCCAGGGTCGAGTCATATACAGTGGGTTTCTGAGCTGATAGATATTGAAACACATCAGTGGAAGGAAGAACTGTTACAGGAGCTTTTCTCGGAGGACGACATTGAGTGCATAAGGAGCATCAGGCTTAGCCACCGACGGCCTGTGGACAAGCTTCGTTGGAAGTTTAATGAGAACGGATTCTATACAGTGAAATCAGGTTATTACCATGATTTTAAGCTTTGGTGGGAAGCTGTAATGACAGAAACACCCGTCGTCCAATCTATTGATATGAGGAGCATTTGCTGGAACATCAAAGGGCCACCTCGTATGTTGAATTTCCTATGGAGAATTCTCGACAACAATTTACCAGTCCGGGTGAATCTACAGAAGAGAGGTATTGTGGATAACACAACATGCCCGATGTGCCATGCTAACGAGGAAACTACGGAACATCTCTTCTTAGACTGTCCACAAACACTTGCCCTCCTAACACAAGTCCAATGCCAGACAAGACCCCGTCGGCTTCCATCCTTTGTTATGGCTTGGTCGGAATTCGTTAAGGAGAATGAGAAAATGGAATGTGGTCGTCTACTAGCTGCACTATGGGGGGTGTGGAAGGGAAGAAATATTCAGGTGTTTGGCGAAGCGACACCCCAGGCCCGTGAATGGGAAATGAAAAAGGCGTTAAAGATGTTCGAGGAGTATTCAATGGCTCATGCACGTCCTGTCGTTAACTCGTCCACCAGACTTGAAGTATGGTCTCCCCCTCCAGAAGGCTATGTTAAAATTAATACAGATGCAGGTCAGCACTCAGAAGGAGGTGGCCAAGTGGGTGCAATAGCAAGGAATTCCAGGGGTGATTTCGTACAGGCGGCGGCAAAACGTATCACTGGGGTGAGGCACCCGATGTTACTTGAAGCTCACGGTGTCTTACTTGGTCTCGATTTAGCAAGGGAACTCTCACTTGACCTTGCTATCATCGAATCAGACTGTGCTCCCCTAATCCAGGCTTTGGAAGGAAAACATCGGGACTACAGCGACCTTGCTATGGTGATAGAAGACTGCACAAAGATGGCAGAAGGTTTCGAGGACATACGTTTTAGCTACGCCCCAAGAGCAGCGAATAAGCCAGCGCACCTATTAGCTAAACTACAAGATCTTCATGATGAGCTGACCCATTATTTGGCTGTTCTTCCCCCCGATATCCTGATTGCTGTTAATGCTGATGTAACTGATACTATGATTTGATTATCTATAAAAGAAGTGCTCTTTTCCTAAAAAAAAAAAAATGTTGATAGATTTTTGAAAAAATTTAAAATTTATAATATCAAATTAAAAAAATTTCATACGAACTAGTATCGCATGAAAAAAATATCATTATCATAAAAATAAAAAATATCATTATTGTATAAAAATATTGTATGACGAAAATACCAGTTCAGTCTATCCAAATTTTGCAACATAAAAATAAATTTTTTTAAATACGCACAAAATCTAAATCCTAATGTTTGTGTTGGCGCGGGTGGTGTTCCGTACGGCACGGCTTCTATTAAAGTCTATAGAATAAGAAACAAAGCAGTTTCTTTAATATTAAACAGATAGGCTACCCTAAAAAAAACAGATATAAAGCAGTTTCCCCCGCCACCTTTTTTCTTTCCTGATCAGCAGAAGTTTCTTTATTTATATTTTTAAAAAAATAATTCGATATTTTTAGCAAAGATAAAACGAAACAATTCGGGTTGGACGCTCAGAAGCTATTATCAATTGGTGTATAGTCATTTATTGAATCGATTATAACATCACAACGGCAATGGATTCAAAGTACAAAGGAGAAGGCACTTAATATAATTAATGAGAGTATCAGTTTATTATAACTCGAGTCTAAAATCTGATTACACATTTATAGATATTCGTTAAATAAATTTTATCTATCATTTAAAAAATTCCACCTTAATAAAATTTATATTGTTCATAGAATATTATAAATGATTCCGGTCAAAACAAAATAAGTGTAGTATTTATCAGGAGGAAGAGAAAATAGACAAAACAAAACCGAAAATAACCAAAACCAAAGGGAAGGACAAGGACAAGATTTAACCTTAGGCCCAAAATTAAGGCAAGCTAACGAACTTTTGGACGCGTCGTCTACCGTTGAAACCGCGGAGAGTTCATTTTCCTCTCCTCCTTTTTTTTCCAAATAATGGCATAATTTCCAACGCAAAGACTCCAACTTTTTTCCATTTGACGCAAAACCCAACAAAAAGATAGCAACTTTGGTCCAATTTTCGAAAAAAATGGTGGAACCAATGAGGAGTGTGTTGTTGTTGTTGTTGGTGGTGGTGGTCCAATTGGGTCTTCTTGCTTGTTGCTGCAACGGAAACTTCGTGTTCAACGTGGAGCGGAGGTTCTCGGGACCCGTTGCGAATTTGACCGCCTTAAAGGACCACGACGTCCGTCGCCACGGCAGGCTCCTCGCCGCCTCCGCCGTCGACATCCCCCTCGGCGGTAATGGCTTGCCTTCCAGCACCGGGTACCGCTTCTCGTTCAAGATGGTTTTTTTCTATTAATTTTTTAAAGTATAAAGATTGCTGCTTTTGGTGTTGGAGAGAATTTAACGTCGGAAATTACAAGTGGGTTTGGGCTTGTTTATAAGCATGGATGATCCACCTAATCAATAGTTTTAAGGTTTTGGTTTTAGGTTGGATATAAAAATTATAACATGGTATTAGAGCAGATTGATTCCTTGTTCATTGTGACGTTCATGGCCAATTGTGTTCGCATGACCCCATTTGAGAATACGATAGGAGTTTTGTGTTCGATATGGAAATTATAACATCTGGTTCAAGACTGTTTTTTCCCTCTATATTCTTTCCTCTTATTGCCGAATTGAGTCTATTTGACTTGAATTTACGTCCTCGGTTGTTGAGATAACTGATAGGGATATGAATTAGGAAAGTGGTTGGCGCCAGCATGTTCTTTGCCCCTGTATTAAGTTACCTCTGGATGCTACTTAAATATTGATGCTTTGCTTCATTTGTTGGTTTTAGACTTTACTACACGAAAATCGGTCTTGGGAACCCGTCCAACGAATATTACGTGCAAGTGGACACCGGCAGCGATATTCTCTGGGTCAACTGCATCGACTGCACCAAGTGTCCAAAGAAGAGCGATCTCGGCGTAAGTTTTCTTGCATCTTGAACACCATCTCACTATTGTCTGCCATTTCGTTAGAGTCGTCGAGCGTTGACCTTTGCGATTTGAAATTCTTCTCCAGGTCAAGTTGAGTTTATATGATCCATTAAGCTCCTCTAGTTCATCCCAAGTTGAATGCAGTGCTGACTTTTGTACATCGCTCTATGGTGGTGAACTTTCTGGTTGCTCTAAAAATGTTAAGTGCGAATACAAAGTTCTTTATGGGGATGGGAGCGAAACCAGCGGATACTTTGTGAAGGACCAGGTGCAACTTGATGGCGTGACAGGAAACTTTCAAACATCGAAATTGAACGGGAGTGTCATATTCGGGTAAGCAATGGTTATGTTAGTTGCTTGAAATGTTGGAGTTTTCGATGTAGTGATTCTGCGATCTTTCCGTTTCACGTGCATATTTGTGCTATACCTTTGCCACGTTATTTTAAAATGCACAAATGTAATGAACTATGTTAACCGGTAACTCATACGGGGACAGGTGTGGAGCTCAGCAGTCCGGGGAGTTGGGTTCGTCTACTCAGGCACTTGATGGAATTATTGGTTTTGGGCAATCAAATTCTTCATTGCTTTCACAACTTTCTTTAGCTGGAAAGGTTCCAAAAGTGTTCTCACACTGCCTGGATTCAGTAAATGGTGGCGGAATTTTCACCATCGGGGAAGTTGTATCACCAAAGTTTAATACCACACCAATCGTTCCGAATCAGTATGTGACTCTTGACTTTCCTAATTGGTGTTTTGAATCTACAACTCCATGCACATGGAAGAACATAATGTGCATTTGTTATGTGTTTAACTATTTTACTCTCGATCTCTAACAACTTGTCATTTATATATTAGGTCGCATTTCAATGTCGTGCTGAAGGACATTGATGTTGATGGTACAGTACTGGACCTTCCATCGGATGTGTTTGACACTGGAGATCGTACAGGAACCATAGTTGACAGTGGAACTACGTTGGCGTATCTTCCTGAAGTTGTATATGAGGCGGTGATGACAAAGGTTCGTTATACTACAGACATGTCTTTGATTTTCCGTTTTATTCTTCATGAAACTGATACATGTTTTCCCTCTTTCACTAATATTTTTACATGATCAGATTATGGCCAAACAGCCAGACCTAACACTGCATACATTTGAAGACCAATTTCAATGCGTCAAGTACACTGGAAAGTAAGGTGCTCAGAGAAGTTACCGAGAGCAAATGAGCTTACTTTGTGTATCTTTACTTTGGCTAAAGTTACTTAAAAAAAATTCCCGTACATTGACAGTTCACATGCAGTTGTTACTGTATCTCAAGCTTTTGTCTTTTCTTCTCCTCTTCATGCAGAGTTGATGATGGATTCCCAGATGTCACTTTCCATTTTAAAAATTTGCTTACATTGACAGTTCACCCTCATGACTATCTGTTCCAAGTTTCTGTAAGTCAAAATACGTTAGAATTCGTTAATACTTTGACGCAGTTTGCGTTCATTTTCTCTTTTTCTTGCAGTTTATTGACTTTTGTTTAGCATTCTTAAGGAATATTGTCACCTCCTTGCTCCATAACGTAAAATGATTCATTTTCATGTCTGGTATAGGCTGATGCGTGGTGCTTCGGCTGGCAGAATAGTGCATTGCAGTCTAAGGATAGCGCAGGCATGACTCTTTTGGGAGGTATGAAACACTTTGCTAATTGGTCATTACCATTTAAGTCCCCATCAGTGGGTACTAAAAAACATTTAAGTAGCCGTTTTAATCATCCTTAGCATTTTCCTTAAGTTGCTGATTTTCACTTTGTGGATATTTCGAGTAGGTAGGACTAGGTAGTGTAGTTTTCTGACGCCGGGAGAAACATAAACTCCATATGGTGCTTCTTTTTCTGTGAACTGATTCAAGTACCCTTCGTATCTATAACTTAACACCGAGTTGTTCCGAATGCAGACCTGGTACTATCAAACAAACTTGTTGTATACGATCTTGAGAATCAGGTCATTGGATGGACACCATACAACTGTGAGTGACTGTGTTCTACCGCCGTGTTTCTGTCAACTTTGTGAGAGCGATGCCGGATGTCTGGATTTCCTTACAACCACTATATGGCTTGATTTCAGGTTCGTCAAGCATCCAAGTGAAGGATGGAAGCTCCGGGACACCGTTCTCTGTCGGTGCTGGCGACCTCTCCTCGGCGACGAACCTCACCGGTGGTGGGATACTGGGGACATTTTTGTTGTTGGTTTTTGCCATATTGCATAGATTAACGTGATTAACTTGAGCAAGCAACAACAGGTATGGCATTCTTTGATCTGTTGTAACATAGATTAACCCGAAAGTGTGTGCTTGGTATAGATCAATGTCGACGACTACAGTAACCCAAATCATATAATTTTTCACTGTTTTAATTTTTTCGAACAAGGTTGTCACATACCACACCAGATAAGAAATATGAGCAAAGATTCAACATGTTTCAAGTGTTTGAAGTGTTTTATTTGGTTGTTTCTCTCAAGTACTATCTGTGTTGTGTACCATCTCTCTTCTCTATAGCAATCAAATCCATCATCTGCTACTCATCAGGAACAAAATTGTGATAAAATGGGAAAAATTTTATTTTTGTGATTTTCCTAATTGGTTGAACCAAATGATATTTTATGGTCTACAAGCCGATTAGCACGAATGATTAATAATTTAAAGGAGTAAGCATGAAAAGATAAATGAAGAATCGGTTGAAATTGTAACTTTTAATGGGAGAGAAATGACGTAATTTTTCATATGAATCGGTGTTTTTTTTCATATATGAGAAGTGATACAACTTCTCGTATGAATATGTCGTATCATTTCGTGGATTTTTGGAATACAGTTTCTTACGCCCCTTGAAACTTTATAAGAAGTTATTGATAACTCACACCAATCTCTGCACGAGACCAATCTTAATGTGTTACTTTGTTTGTTTGGAGTCTCTGAATTTCATTAAAAAGATCAACTGAGATCTTTATTTGATTAATTTGTTGGTTCCAACTTCACTCAATAAAATAAGATAATATTTATACGCATCGAATTTGACGTATTTTATTTTCTAAATTTTAAGTTAGTTCACTGTCTCCAACACAAAAATATGGAGATAATGACAACGTGACGTAGTCAATTGAAGTCCAAGTAACTTGCAAGAGCAAAACAATGTCGAAATTCAGTGTCGAGATCACATCCTCAACTCTCTCTGTCTGATCGACTTGTATAGTCGCTACCAGTTCAAGTCCCGGAATAAAAGAATTGCATGGCCATGTGTCTTCCTCCCATTAGATGCAAACTTGGCCCGCTCATAATTTGAAGTTTCCTGGTCCCTAAATTTGACCGCACTCTCTCGCTAACATCACCAATAAGTATTGGAATTTTATTTTATTTGATTCCTTGACAAAACATACGGGGACCATCACCATTACATTCTTGTAACTTTCTCCGAGTCTTCTTATTATAGAAAAAAGTAGCCCACAAAAAAAGTTCCCCATAAAAAAGGAAATAGTTGCCCACGTGACCATTTGCCACACGAGGAGCTTAATAATAAGAGAAAAATATGCTTTATCTACTCTTGATTTTGCCAATTTTATCTTCAAGTCCTATAGTTTCAATTTGATGATTTAGATTTTATGATTTTAAATTTTTTATAGTATACGATCCATACTAGATGACAGAGATAAAAACGTCCACGCAGTTTATCACGTATACCAAAACGATATAGTTTTATTGACCATGTGAGAAAGTAACTAGATAAGTGTAATCATCTTTCTGGTGTAATATTCATTCAAATCCTCCGTACATTATAATAAGTTTTGTGACTAGATAAATATTTCCCACAATGAGATTTATTAACAAAATTACTAAATTAGTTCCAAAAATTTTAACAAAATTTTAGAGTTTCCTTGGTCTCATCTCTTTCTTTCATCCCCTCCCTCGAATATTTTCTCCACACCAAGCAATATCCTGAAAGTTGTAGTTTCAATGACTAGAGATGACAGTACAGGAAAAAAAACTCCAAATCTCTCAACAAACTTATGACCCATTTTAATTACAGGAAAAAATTACACTTTAAATAAAAGAAGCAAATTTAAAAAAAAAATCACTCTTCACTTCATAACTACAGGCCTCATTCTCCAACTCATACAACTCAATAAAAAGCAAAAAATAATAATATAGGAAACTCAAGAAAGAAAGAGAGGAGGTCAATCGAGATGGGGGTGGCTCCAATCGTCAAGATCACAGTTAGGGTCATCATCGAAGGAAGACGACGAGGAGAAAAAGAGTTAGTAGAAGGGGTAGGAAGGGGAAGGGTCAAAGCAGCAATAGAGAGAGTAGGAGGTGCCCAAGCTATCGTAACAAGAGGTAACCAACAAGATCTATGACTCGGTTAGTAAGAAGCGTCTCTAAATTGCAAGCCACCTCTGGCATATTTAAGAGAGAGTAATTTGATACCTACAAATTTGTTGATTCAGGTATACTGATTATGGTTGAGATGATATCATAGTAAAGTTGTGTGGAATTAGGCATAATGGGTATGGCTATAAGGTTGTAGGCAGTCTAATAAAAGTAGATAAAGATGCTATGGTAATGATGAAGGATGAAAGAGATAGTAGAAATACCTATAAATTAGTGGGGTACTATTATAGATGAAGTCTCATCCTTATATTTTGATGAAGAGGAAAAGAGCTCAAGTCATATGAGGTTAGATCATGTGAGGGAGCAAAGACTTGACATGAATAGTTTAAGCAGAATTGAGATTTATAGAGAATATAAATAACAAGATGTATTACTTTATTGAGGTATGGTTGATAAGAAGTTATAATTATCTCGGATAAATTTTGTTACCTAAGCCCTACTATGGTTATCTTAAGGAACATTCACATTAAAAATGTAAGGTAGATTTTACACTGGGTATACAAAGCCATTACTGATACCATAAGCAAGTAAGGTATCTCACTCAAGGCTAAACAATGGAGTTCAAATTATGTTAAGGGTCCTACTTAGTAGAATAAAAGGTTACTTATTGTATGCTACGACAAGTAGCATTAGTTTGAGACAAGAAGGTATAGTATAGAAGTAGTTCGACGTTGCGGAGTATGGACCTGACTAGATAATAAAATGTATGTCTATTAGTCATAAAGTTACTTTTGTACGTGGACTGGCTAGTTAGGGTTAATAGAGATAGGAGGGAATAAGCCAAGCAAACTCGAGAGCTCAAACTTGGGGGCTAACTCCAAGTGATTGAACAAAAGGTGGTAAGAAAGTCGAGATGGTCTTATTGATAACGGGTATCTACAGTTAGTAAGGGAGTTGGTAGAGTCAGTTAGTTTCATAAGATTTCATGGTTCTCAATAGAGTGGTGTTTTGTCAAGGTAGAGTTGGTTAAAATTTAGGTAGAGCTTCATGGTTCTTCACAAATGATCAATTTTATGTCAATATGGAGATTGTTGAGTTATTGTATGAGAAATTAGTAGTCGTTAGCCTCCTTATACATATAGGGAGAGTCAAAAGCTTGGACTAATTAACAAGATAACAGAGGATGTGTCTATTAGTTATAAGGTTAGTTATGCAAGTAGACTCGCTAGTTGTAGTTTAATGAAAATTGGAGAAAATAAGTTAAGCAAGCTCGAGAGCTCGAATTTGGGAGTTGGCTCCAAGTGATTGAATAAAAGGTGGTGAAAAAATTAAAAGGATCTTATTGATAATGGGTATCCACGGTTTGAAAGGAGTTAGTAGAGTTGGCTTAGTTTTATAAGATTTCATGGTTCTACATAGGATAGTGCTTCGTAGAGGTAAAGTTGGTTAAAATTTGGGTAGAGTTTCAAGGTTCTTTGCAAGTGACCAATTTTCTGACAAGGTGAAAATTATTAAGTTGTAACATGAGAAGTTGGCAGATGCCAGCTTCCTTATGCACGCAGGAGGAGTCAGATGTTTGGACTATCAAAAGCCAACCTCTTGGATGCCGCTATGCCTTTGTAGATAGAATTTTTGTATTAAGTTTTAGCTCTTATTTTGAGCTCCTAATTTGACCTAGATAAATTTTCTTGGACCCCAAGTATTTTCTATTATATAAAGATATATTACCTAGGATTGTGCATAACTTTATGACTCGTATTTATCAATAAAAGTTCTTCCTTCTCACTATGGATATAGACATTAGGTCAAGCTATGTTATATCTTGTGTCTATATTTTTTACGCAATATTGTTCCCATGTTGGTGAATTTTCTAACATCACCATCACCCCTCTTATCTGCATTCTTTGCAAATAAATACGTGGGAAGTTCTTGTCTGAGGATGAGGAGAAGAAGGAGGAGAAGGGGACAACGAGAATTTTTGAACATGTTCAGTGCAATGTCATTTTAAGCAAATTTTCGGTAGGTTATTTATTTAATTGGATTGGGTTTGGGTGCTTGCTGATAATGGAACTTTGATGGTGCTTGGCTAGCTGCATGTATATAAGGTTAAAGATGAAAGGAGAGATGAGGTAAAGGAATTTTTAAAATTTTATTAAATTTTTTTGAACTAATTTAATAATTTTGTTAATAAATTCACGTTCTTTCGAGCAATTCCAAGTCATAAAAGTTATCTAGTCATCTTGCGAATTGAAAAATAAAACTATATCATTTTGATATACGTGGCAAGTCACGTATACATTTTTATCCTATCATATGAAATGGATTTTGTAGTACCAATAATTTGAAAGTGCATAGACTAAATTATTGAAATCAAACTACATAGCATTAATATTAAATTGGTAAAACTACAAATAAATAAAGTGTACTTTTAACCTAATAATAATAAGATTGTAATGTCAATTGACTCTTATTTTTTTAACTAAATAAGTATATATTGTCATTACCCCAACAATAATTAATAAAAATAATAATCAACTTATTTTAGCTTACCATAAAATTTTGAGTTCAAACTTTTAGAAATACATGTTTTTAATATTTATTAAAAAAGTTTTTTTCTTTTCCAAATTTTGTATTAAGCTAATTTTGGATTGGTTGATAAGTAGATATCTAGATAGATAGTACAAACTAAAAATAAAAGTCTATAAACGAAAATCATTAGGGAGCTATCTGATTTGGCTATGTTTAGATGAAGGTGATGTTTGGCAAAATGTTCGGGATGTTGCCAATAATATTCAACTTTTTGTAAATATATATTTATATATCTTCAATATATAAGCACAAATTGTGATATGGTGATTATATACAAAGCGGAAAATACAACTCCGTACTATTTCTTCCAATAAAAAATTGTCAAAAACTGAGAAATTCGGTGCTGCGTAAAGCTTCTCATTATGATCGTAAGGTATTTATACATCTTACACAAAGAAAATCCTAGATACATTTCTTAATCGATTTCCTGTTAATACAAATAGAAGAGTCCTAACCAAACTCTATTATGGAACTACTCCCGTGATTACAGGGTCCAAACATGGACTTCATCTATCTCTACACTCCCCCTCAAGCTGGCGTGTGTAGGTCGATAACACCTAGCTTGCCCAATAACTCCTTGAAACGTTCACGTCCAAGTGCTTTCGTAAAAATGTCAGCTAGCTGCGCATTTGTGGAAATCTTCCATGGTACTATTTCACCTGTCTGGACTCGTTCATGAACGTAGTGACAATCGATCTCCACGTGTTTAGTTCGCTCGTGGAAAACTGGATTCATTACAATATGTAAGGCAGCTTGATTATCACAGTATAATGTCATCCAATTTGCCTGCGGAACTCCTAAATCATGTGGTAGCCGAATCCATATAATCTCTCGTACAGTGCTTGGCATGGCTCTATACTCTACCTCTGCCGATGAGCAAGCTACCACGGACTACTTCTTGCTGTGCCACGATACCGGTGACCTACCGAGTGATATGTAGTACCCAGTTCATGATCGCCTTGTTGTCAGACAACCTCCATAGTCTGCATCGCAGTATGCTACCACGGCATCACCACCATCACGCCATAAGAGGATCCCTTGGCCAGCCGTGCCTTTGAGATATCCTACGACTCGCTCTGCTGCAGCCATATGCTCTTCATGTGGTGAATTCACAAACTGACTCAATAAACCAACTGCATAAGAGATGTCTGGCCGAGTGATAACCAAATACATTAGTCGGCTAATGAGTCTTCTGTACCTAGCTTGATCCACCAATTCCTTGCCTTTGTCAGCTGCAAGGTGGTGATTCTGCTCCATGGGAAAACTAGCTGGTTTACTTCCCTGCTTACTACAATCTTCCAAGATGTCCAACGTGTACTTTCGCTGGCTGAGTACTAGCCCGTCCGTTGTCCTTGTCGCCTCTATGCCCAAGAAATACTTGAGAGGTCCTAAGTCCTTGATTCCAAATTCATTGTCCAAGTACTTCTTAACCTCAGTAATCTTCAATTCATTATTCCTAGCTAAGACGACATCATTGACATATATTAGTGCCATCACAGTCACTTGACCCTTTCTGTACGTGAACAGTGAGTGATCTGCATGCGACTGACGAAAGCCCTTCTTGAGCAAATCGTCTGTGAACTTTGTGTACCAACTTCTTAAAGCCTGTCGTAAACCATATAGAGATTTATGTAGCCTGCACACTCTCTTGTCCCCTGGCTTCCCGAACCCTTGAGGTATCTTGAGGTACACTTCTTCAATTAAATCACCGTGAAAAAAAGCATTGTTCACGTCTAATTGGTGAATCAGCCAGCCCTTCTTTACTGCCACTACCAGCAAAAATCTGAGTGTCACAAGCTTCGCGACTGGTGCAAAGGTCTCGTGATAATCCATTCCCTCAACCTACTTGAAACTTCGAGCTACCAGCCTGGCCTTGTACCACTCTACTTCGCCATTGGGTTTGAACTTGACCTTGTAAACCCATTTTGAGTCTACTGCTCGCTTCCCTCATGGTAGTTCATGTAGTGACCAGGTACCATTAAACTCGAGTGCTTGTATCTCACTTTGCATAGCCTGGTGCCAATGATCATAATTTATGACTTCATTGAAGTCTCTGGGCTCGACTTTGGATGAAATTACTGCAAGCAAAGCCTTGTGTGATCGAGAAAAAATGATCATAGCTTACAAAATGAGACAAGGGATGTACCATTGAGTTTCTTGATGGCTAGTTTGGCTCTTGCGTGGCGATGGAGGGTGGTTATTGCACTTTAAAGTCTTCTAAATGCGTGGGCAGTTTCCTGATACGTTTCAGACAGTCATTCTCTCGAGCAATCAGAGGCTCTATGGTTTTGTCTGCGCTAGAGGTTGGGCACATTACTTCCTGTCCAGAACCTTGCACTGTACTATTGTCAGAAGACCCTTGTAGTTGTTCTGTCGTGACCTTATCACTGATTATCAGAGCCGAAGGTTGCATTCTATCACCTTCACTTATCGGCTCATCTCCAGCAAGTGGATCGAAATCTGGAGCTAGTCTTTGATTGCCTTTATCTTGTTCATCGCCTTTTCCCAATGAAGTTTGCGCAAATGGAAAGATGTTTTCAACAAATACTACATCTCGGCTTGTGAATATCTCTCCTAAGTGTAGGTCGTAGACTCGGTATCTTTTTTGTCTAGTGGGATAACCTAAAAATGCACACCTTCTCCCCCTTTTGCCAAACTTGTTGGAAGGATGTTGGTGAGCATAGACAAGATAGTCGAAACTTCTTAGGGACTCATAATTTGTCGGCTTGCCAAACATAATCTCGTAAGATGTTTTGTGATGAATTGCCATATATGGGAGTCTATTTATGAGGTAAACTGCCATGAGAACACATTCACCCCAGAACTCAACAGAAAAACCAGCCTAGAAGCGTAAAGCACGTGCAGTGTCCAAGATGTGCCTGTGCTTGCGTTCAATGACACTGTTTTATTGTGGTGTGTTGACGCAAGACGTCCGCAGTGTGATCCCAGTGTCCGCATAGAACTAAGTCATGCTGCGAGAGGTGAATTCGCCACCATTGTCACTCTGGATGGTTTTTATTTTGCCTCCGAACTATCACTCAACCATGGTGCAGTATTTGCACAGGACTTCACCAACTTCCAATTTATACTGCAGCAAATATACCCACACTCCTTTACTGTAGTCATCCACAATCGTCAAAAAATAACGGGCTCCCGTTGGTGAGCTTGTACGATATGGTCCCCAGATATCACAATGTATCATATCAAAACATGAACTTGTCTTTATTGAATTTCTATTAAAGGGTAACCTTGTCTATTTTGCTCGTAAGCAAGAGTCACAATAAAAATCCTTATCAACTACTTTATTATGAAGAAACGAAATCTGCTTCATTATCCCCATAGACGGATGCCCCAATCGCTCGTGCCAGAGTCGCATGTCATCTTGTCCTTGAACTGCCATTACCACCCCACTATCTGATATCATGTTGAAGTGATACAGGCCATCGCAGCGCCTACCTAGACCAATCAAGTTCCTCGCGGGCAAGCCCTGTACAAGACAACAATCACACACAAAAGTGAGAATACAGTTCAACTCTTGCGTTATGCCACTGACTGACAACAAATTGCACTTAAAATCGGGTATGTAAAGCACTCGCTTTAGTGTCAAATTTTTGGATAATTTGACTTTTCCAACTCCGTGCACTGCGATGCTGTCTCTATTTAGGATCATAACCGGAAAGCTTTCAGCTTTCTCAATCGGTCCATCAAAAGCGCTTATATCTGAGGTAATATGCTCGGATGTGCCAGAGTCAATGATCCAAGTTTGAGCACAAAATGCCATACCTGCCATGTTGATAACTGGGTCTGAATTTCCCGGTTGTTGCTTACTTGTCTCACCATTCAGGCCGAGGTATTTTACTAAGTTAGTGTACTGATCTCTAGTCAGACCCGGAATGGGACTTTCTTCCGCTACAGCAAGCGCACTGGCTCTTGGTCTCAGACTAGTCAATTGTTGCCCTTTGTTCGACTTCAAGTTCTGATCTCGCGATCCCTTCTTCTCCCAATTCGGTGGATAATCGATTATTTCAAAGTAATTATCTTTCGTGTGCCTGACTTTGCCACAATGATTGCACCTGGGTCTGTCGTGTTGTGCTCCCTTTTGTTAAGGTTCATTCCTTTCAGCTTGTGCATGGAATGCATCCCCTTCGACAGTAGGTTGCCTTGACACGATAAGGTTCCTCTGTTGTTTGTCCTCAGCAACGAGGTGGTATGCTGTGCCTAACGAGAGGGAAGGCGTGGTACTCAAAATTTGTATTTTGACCACACTGAAGCTCTCATCAAGTCCCATCAAGAAATCAAATAGTCGATCTTTCTCACGCATAGTTGACATTTGTTACTGGACATTACAGGTGCAATTATTGCACGTGCATCTCGGCAGTGGATTCATCGCTTGCATCTCGTCCCACAGACCTTTCAACTTGGTGTAATAGGCCAAAACGCTCAGCTTTCCATGCCTTAACTGCGCACTGATCATCGGAGTTCATAGGCTTTGGGAGCACTCCCTTTGCCAAAACGTTCCTCAAGGTCAGTCCAAATCTTGGCAGCTGTTCGTGCATATCTTACGCTTGCACGTATGTCTTTCTCTATGGCGCTTTTGAGCCATCCCTTTACCATGGCATCGTAGCGCATCCACAATGGATATTCTGAAGAAGTTGTTGACGGTGGCTGAACAGTTCCGTCGACAAACCCATATTTATTTTTCGCGTAAAGCACATTCATGTCAGCAATCCACTCTCCGTAATTGCTGTCGTGAAGAAGATCTGTCACATACACGTGCCCAGGATTGTTCGAGGCATGTATGTACAGTGGGGACTGTATGTCCACGACTCTAGATGATACGGATGGCGAAACTTCGTCTCCTCCTCCAAACGCGGTGATACTCGTCCTCGACATGATACTTTGGTAGTAGGATTATGATCTTTCGCGGCGGGTAATTGGCTATTTCGGGTGGAGCTTAATCGGATCAGTTGTTCCGCTCTGATACCATGAGAAATTTGGTGCCGCGTAAGACTTCTCATTATGATCGTAAGGTATTTATACATCTTACACAAAGAAAACCCTAGATACATTTCCTAATCGGTTTCCTGTTAATACAAATAGAAGAGTCATAACCAAACTCTATTATGGAACTACTCCCGTGATTACAGGGTCCAAACATGGACTTCATGGAAATTGAATTCTATGGGGACTTCATAGAGGGTGTCCCCATATGGGGACAAGCGTCTTGATCGTTGGATTGACCTTAATTTTAAATTTTTAGGATCTGACGGTTTAAAATGCTCAAGGATAATATAGTCTTTTACCAAAACTGAAAAAGGTGGGTAGTTAATGCCTCCCTTAATTGTAGCCCCATTATCAATCCCATCATCATAAATAATTGCTACTTTTTAGGAATTTAAAATTTAAATAATTAAATTGTTAGAGACCTTCAAACTTCTTTCGTCCATCCCATAACAAATAATTTATCCATAGGAACCGATTTTTTTTTAATTTTCTTCTCCTGCCACCAAGAACCAGTAAACCAGTAAATCAGTAAATCAGAAAACCAGTAAACCAGTAAATCAGAAAATAAGTAAACCAGTAAATCAATAAACCAATAAGCCAGAAAACCAATAAACCAGTAAATCAATAGTTCAGAAAACTAGTAAACCAATAAATCAATAAACCAGTAAACCAGAAAACCAATAATCCAAAAAACCAATAAACCAGTAAATCAATAAACCAGTAAACTAGTAAATCAATAAACAAATAACAGTAAACCAATAAACCAGTAAACCAATAAACCAATAAATCAGTAAATGTAAATCAGTAAATCAATAAACAAATAAATAATAAAATAATAAACCAGCAAATCATTAAACCAGTAAACCAATAAACCAATATATAGTAAACCAATAAACCATTAAATCAATAAACAAATAAATAGTAAACCAATAAACCAGTAAATCAATAAACCAATAAACCAGTAAATCAGTATAAAGAATATGTAGAAAACGTAGAAAGAATTGTTTAGTAATTAAAATAATGACGACTATTAATTAGGATTTTTGTGGGAGTTAATTGATGGGAGAAATAAATTGTTAATTAGGTGGGAGGTTACTAATTGTTAATTAGGTGGGACGTTAATTAATTGGAGAAACATATCAATTAATTCAAAATAGGATAGTAGTTACAGAGATTATGGAGAGATAAAGAAATCAATAAAATTTTACCAAATCATCCTTTTTTATTAACTCCCTTCCTTTAGTCCCCATATGGGAACTAATAACTAGTCCCCTCCAAATCTACTCCCGACTTCATGTATCTCTACAAAAACTGAAATACAACTATAATGAAGTTGCAATTTGGTCGTTTCATCATAAAGCAAAAGCATATTTTTTTACGACTATAGATAGCAAAGTGAAAGCTAAGCGTAGAAAAGAAGCAATAATTTTACGAGTCAACGGGTCCAAAATAGCTTTTACGACCATATATCTTGCTAATTAATGATCCACGTGCTTTTACTTTATTTTTTAAGGTTGATATAAAAAAGGTACACTCGTGGTGATAAACGCGGGAACAAAAGTTGGCATAGAAAAGTTATGTAGAAATGGAATAGAAGAATCGTAATTATGTTGGATATTTTCATAATTTTTAGTTTACAATATATAGACCGTTGCATCAAATTTTGATCAGGCGTAACCAGTCAAAAATAATGGGATCGACTTGTTCGCATTGTTTAGCAAAAGAGTTTGAATTTTGGTTTGAAAAACGGAAGTTTCGGAAAGTGTTGAACATTCAGAGGACGCCAAGCACAAGGCGTCGCTCAAACCTGGACGTCGCCCTCCTGGACGTGATCGTTCCGACAACCACCAATTTGAATCGTTCCAGGAACGTTTTGGTAATATTAAAGACTTCATTCGTGACCCTAACCCTCTCTATAAATAAGGGCTTATGATTTACATTGTGTACAACTAAATCATCTCATTCATTCATGTTAAAAGTATCATCATTTTTTCCACCAAAAAAAAAGTATCATCATTTTTTATTATTAGAATGTTACTAGTTGAGTTAATGTCGTACACGAGATGGTGTGAGAATTTTTCGATATCCTAATTGTATTAATTCGTTAGATCTATTATACTCGCAATAATCTTAAAAAATTGAATTAATTATCTAAAAAAGTCTTTACAAGATACTTAAAGTCTACTAAATTTGTTCCATCTTCATACCGCCACATATTTTCCAACATATCATACGCAAAAGAAATGTATAAATTTAGTGTCTCCTCGTTGTAATTTCACACTTACCATAAGAATAAGCACTTATTATAAAATTGTCTTAGTCAAACATGCCAAACTTCGAAGTTCTTTCATGCGAGAGAATGAATTATATCTCGTTTTTATAAATAATCTGAAAAAATCATCATAATTTTTTAAAAAAATTTATTGAGTTAAAATTTGCATGAGTTTAATATTATCTCTCGTGTTTTTAGTATAGCATCGTGCCAGCATATAAATAATAAAATTATTAGAATAACGTATTTGGTGACATACAAAATTTTTTATATCTTAGCCAAAACTTTAAAATGGTGAGTATGTCTATCTTCCTACCTTATAAATCAAATCATCATATTTACAACTTCCAAAGTGAACACTCTCCAATATTTTGTGATATACTTCATCAATGGCCAAACAAACTTCTTTGATTGGCGGATGAAAGTTGCGCTCTGGAAATTATGCAAGTACTTAGCCTAATCCCTAATATAGGGTTGGATACATTCGTATAAAGACTAATGAGGTGACGAATGATATCAAGATGTCGATTAGCAAACTCAACAGGAAGATCGACCTCTCAAAAAATCACCCTCATCCGATTTAGCAAATTTATGGGGATACATTGAAAGATTATATTCATATGTAATCATGGATTCATCATAAGCTAATCCATATCTAATTAGGGTGTCTTTTAGATAAGTTTCATCTTATGTTCATTTAGGCGGAAAATGTCGAGGAAATTTTATGATATAACAAACAGTAAGTTTAATTAATTTTTATCTTGACAATTTATTTTTAAATAAATAAAAATTTACTTGTTAAAAGTCCTAGTGTATAATATTGTACCAGAGGAAGCTCGGGTCTTGGGCACTTTTTTACCTTTGCTTCCGGACTTTCGAGTCCCTCTCTGTAACGACTTGCCGGCAGACCCATGGGCTTTTTTTTTTGTAAGAGTGGTACAAAGTCTTATCTTAACAGAGTGACATAGGTCAGAACGATGTCGGTTGAAAAATTATGAAATCAACAATAAAAAATACAAAAGTTCACCAAAAAAAAAACAACAAAAAATACAAAAATACGGAGATAATGTCAAAGTGACGGAGTCAATTGAAGTCCAAGTAACTCGCAAGAGTAAAACAATGTCGAAATTCAGTGTCGAGATCACATCCCCATCTTTCTCTCTCTGACGACCATAGAGTCGCTACCAATTTAAGTTCCGGAACAAAAGAATTGCATGGCCATGTTTCTTCCTCCCATTAGATGCCAACTTGGCTCGCTCATAATTTGAAGTTTCCTTGTCCTTAAGTTTGACCGCACTCTCTTGCTAACATCACCAAAAAGTATTAAAATGTTATTTGATTCCTTGAAAAAATATACGGGACCATCACTTTTACATTGTTGTAGCTTTTCTACCAGTCTTCTTATTCTAGAAAAAAATTGCCCACTAAAAAAGTTCCCCTTAAAAAAGAGGAAATAGTTGCCCACGTGACCATTTGCCATACGAGGAGCTTAATAATAACAGAAAAATATACTTTATCTATTCGTAATTTTACGGATTCCACTTTCAAGCCGTATAGTTTTTATTTGATAATTTAGTTCTTACAATTTTAAATCTTGGATTGTATACGGTCCACTTGCGAGTGACAGAAACAAAAATTTTTATATAGTTTATAACGTATGTCAAAACGATTTAGTTTTATTGTTTACTTAAAAATTGAGTGGATAAATGTAATCATCTTTATGGGTGTAATATTCAATTAAATCCTATGTACATTACAATAAGTTTTGTGATTGGGTAAATATTTTCATGATAGGTTTTATTAACAAAATCACTAAATTAGTTCCAAATTTTTTAATATCCTTGGTCTCATCTTCAATATATAAGCACAAATTGTGATATAGTGATTAATTGATTATATACAAAGCGGAAAATACAACCCCGGACTATTTCCTCCAATAGAAAATTGTCAAAAACTGAAATACTACTATAATGAAATTGCAGTTTTGTCCAGCATTTCATCCTAAATCATAATTTTTACAACTATAGATAGCAAAGTGAAAGGCTAAGCGTAGAAACTAAGCGACAGTGTCACGCGGTGTCATAAAGTTTAAGCTTTTCGTAAGAGTCAACGGGTCCAAAATAGTTTTACGACCGTATATCTTGCTAATTAAATAGTCCACGTGCTTTTGCTTTATTTTTTAAAGTTGATACAACGTGTGGAAAAAAATTTCATCATATAGAGTCGAGGAATGAGTTGACTTCATTAACAATTCACAGACGACAAAATGAAAAAGACAAAAATATTAATCTCCATTCTTTATCTTACATCTCTGGTATTGGTATTGTTACACTCGTTTATTTTTTTTTATAAAAAGGTAACTACCGCATGTGTGGTTTGGCGGATAGAGAGTCAGACCTTAAGCATAAAGTGTGAGGTTCGAGTCCCCAAAACCTCTCCAAGAATCAAAATTGTGGAAACAATTTCTCCCACAATTTCAATCTCAAAAAAAAAATTGTGAAAAAGTACACTCGTGATAAACGCGGGAACAAAAGTTGACATAGGACAGTTATGTAGCAATAAAATAGTAGTCTCATGTTAGATATTTTCATAACTTTCGATTCACGAGATATAGATTGTTACAACAGAGGTTTTTTTTTTGGTAAAATGTTACAACAGAGTTTGGTGAGCGTAATCTGTCAAAAATAATAGGATTGACTTGTTTTGCATTGTTTAGCAAAATATTTGAGTTTTGGTTCGAAAAAATGGAAATTTCGGAGGACGTCGGACACCTGAAAGATGTCGGGTACAAAGCATTGCTCAAACTTGGTGAGTGTCAACCAATTGACGAGCACCAAGTGTTCTTTGGACACTCGGGCACAACTTCTAGTGGATCCGGTTGGCGTCGCCCTCCTGACCGACACCAAGTTCACGGTTCCAATCAGACCCGGGGGGTGCTGCGATACCTACAACTCTCATTACCCTTTATTTGAACTCACTAGAAATGACCATTTGGACTACCACCAATTTGAATCTTTCCATGAATATTTTGGTGATGTTAAAGACTTCTTCATGACCCTAACACCTCTATAAATAGGGGCTTATGATTCACATTTTATACAACAACATCATCTCTTTCATTCTCCTATCATTTTTAACTAGGGTAAATTACATCTGGCCCCCTCGAGTTTGGAGTATTTAACGCTCGCCTCCCTGCTTTTCTAAAACCGATTAAAAAACTCCTCCTGTATGGTGAAATTGTACGAATCAGCCCCTCATGCCGGAATCGGAGATTTTCTCCGGCGATGAGACATGGGAAATGACCATTATACCCTTATACTAAAAGACAAAAAAATTAAATTTGACTTCCCACCAACAAAAAAAATAATTTTAAAAAAGACCTTCTCGTTCCTCTCTCCTCCCCCTCCTCCGTCCATCTTCTCTTCCTAAACACAATTAAACCCAGAACCTAAACCCACATCTCCCAAAGAGCAAACACAGCTTCAGATTAACATAGCAAACACCAAAAAAGCAACCTTCAGATGCGGTTTACAACCCGCAATTTAACCAACACAAAGTCAGGATGAAAAATCATTTCCAACCGCTTTCACCAAAATCGGAAAAGCTCAAAACAGCTCAATCGACTAAACATAAGTTTAAAAAAACCTAAACCTAGGAATCAGTAACACGCATAACCGCCAATCCGAAAAAACAAATCCCTAATTTCAAAACCTATAATCGGTAGGGTATACCATCGAAGGCGTTGTTGGTGCGGGAGAGCGGGTCCTTGACATCGGATGGGAGCGGATGAGGCGGCTGCTTACCGATGAGGAGGGCAGCGGAGGAGGAGGATTGGTGGGAGGGCAATTATCGGGGGCGGAGGAGGAGGAGGCAGCTTCCACTTCTGAAGATGGGATAGGCTTGCACCGTCGGTGGTGGGCGATTATCGGTGGCGAGATGGGATGGCTCCCGGCGGTTAGCCTCCATCCGCGCTCTCTCCACATCTCCCTCTCCGTCTCACTCCCTTTTCCCGAAATTGCTTCGTGTGCCAACCTCCCAATTGCGATGGGCTCCTGGATTGGTGAAGCTTAACGAAGCCAACTATGATGGGTTCCTGGATTTGATTTCCCAATTGCGATGATAGTCCTAAAAATTAATTGGACAGGCGATGGGTTCCTGGATTTGATTTCTAAGTGCGATGATTGCCAGATTTTTTTGTCAAGGAATTAACAACGTTGTTTAGGAAGAGAAGATGGACGGAGGAGGGGGAGGAGAGAGGAACGAGGAGAAAAGGATTTTTTTTATTTTTTATTTGTTTTTTAGTATAAGGGTAGAATAGTCATTTCTCGTGCCTCCTCGCCGGAGAAAATCTCCGATTCCGGCATGAGGGGCTGATTCGTACAATTTTGCCATACAGGAAGGGTTTTTTAATCGATTTTAGAAAAGCAGGGGGCGAGCGTTAAATACACCAAACCCGAGGGGGCCAGATGTAATTTACCCTTTTAACTATTAGAGTAATCCTAATTAGATTAATGTTGTTCATATCTTAAATCTCAATTATGGTGTGAAGATTTCTCACTATCTTGATAGCATTATTTAACAAACTTACTGTACTCGCATTAATCCCGAAAAGTCAAATTAGTTGTATGAAAAAATCTCTAAGAAACCATTGAAAAAGTCTTAGCGACATGAAACCAACTACCTTTGTTTCATCCTCCATACCACCACATATTTTCCAATATATAATCCGCAAAAGAAATGTATGAATTCAGTGTCATCTTCGTTGTAATTTCACACTTATCATAAGAATAAGTCACTCATTCTAAAATTGACTTAGTCAAACATGCCATCTTCGAAGTTCTTTTATGCGGGAAAATGAATTATACCTTCTTAGTATAAATAATCTAAAGAAATCACCATAACATTTTGGTGACTGTTGGAGTTTGTCTCAAATCCTAATAGAATTCTAGTTAGGAAGTAGCAAAAGATAAGTCTTCTTCTAGCATTACGAATTCTAGTTAAGGTAGAACTCTACATTAAGTCTTCTATAAATAGGAGCATTGTGTAGAAGTTCTGGGGTTGGGAGAGAGCAAATACAATGGTATAGGAGCAACTAGGCCGAAGGCATGAGGTAGTGACCTCTCCGTAGCCTATATACCCATTGTAATCCACATATCATAATGAGATCATCTATACCCCCGTGGAGTAGGTCAATTGAAGACCGAACCACGTATATTGTGTGTCTTCTCTATTATTCTGCTAATGCTACTATTCTCTCTCTTTCTTTAAAAAATTCTACATGGTATTAGAGCTTATATCTTAAGGGATCTATGAGGTGTTCATCAAGTTAAGAAATCAAGATGGAGTATTGATGTTGATGATGAAACCAGCCTCCCTGGAGCACGCCAAAGCATCCAAAAACCCAAGTCAAACAAAAAAAGAGAATAAAGAGAAGTTGTTGTCCACTGTATTTAAAGAAGATTCCTTGCGATAAACCATCGCACGCCAAGAGAGACCAACCATCCATGTGCTATTAAGTCTAAGGAGGAAGGTTGCTCATTGCCCGATGGTCCGAGAAGCGGGATTTAGGCAAGTCGAGGAAAGAGAACTAGAGGACAGAGAGAATAGGAAGTACGAAGAATCTCCCACTCTAGAGCCATCATTGTTCTGCCATCGTTGCTCGGTATACAGTTTGGACAGATTGAAGCATGAAGCTTAATGAAAGAGGTACATAATGAAGATGATAGTATGAAGAAGAGCAAGTGGAGCTCAAAATGATGATTCTGTTCGGATTTGATCCAAGGTGGAGTTTGTCTCAAATCCTAATAGAATTCTAGTTAGGAAGTAGCAAAAGATAAGTCTTCTTCTAGCATTAGGAATTCTAGTTAAGGTAGAACTCTAGATTAAGTCTTCTATAAATAGGAGCATTGTGTAGAAGTTCTGGGGTTGGGAGAGAGCAAATACAATGGTGTAGGAACAACTAGGCCGAAAGCATGAGGCAGTGACCTCTCCGTAGCCTATATACCCATTGTAATCCACATATCATAATGAGATCGTCTATACCCCCATGGAGTAGGTCAATTGAAGACCGAACCACGTATATTGTGTATTTTCTCTATTATTCTGCTAATGCTACTATTCTCTCTCTTCCTTTAAAAAATTCTACAGTGACAACATCTCACAATTATAATATAATAATGTATCACGGTAATTTCGTGGCACGTTTATAATTAGTGACACTTAAAATAAAGTTACGTCAATGCAAACTCTGACTAAACCTACACAACCACTCTCATCATTTGTAGTTATACTTGTGTTGATATTGCAGCGTAAATATACAATCGAAATAAATAACTCTCCGTCCATCGTTTAGGACGCGAGAAGTTTTTGTACTTGATGCAAAAAGCCACTTTTGCTGCGATGAATGTGTCCATGTTATCTGTGATTCCACTTTATAAACTAATAAGTTTTGATGGTAGAAGCATTGTTGTTAGAAACGACCTAGAGGTCGACTCAGAATTGAGTTCGATAGTCCCAATTGTTGATCGGACCAGATTTTTTTTCTTTTTTTTTAATTTTTTTATAATATATATAGGTATATAGGTAAGTAATTTATGTAATAAATTAAAAATAACATATAAATATACTAATTTTTATAAAATACACCAAATAAAGTATTCATACAAATGGGTAGTCTCGAATCAAAAATAAAAATCATAAAAGAGCAAATTGCCCTCAGGTCCCTGTCCTTTGCTAAAATCACTATTTTCGTCCCTCCTGTTTCGGAAAAGAGACTTTAGTCCCCCACCTTTGCTTTTTTATCACTCTGAGGTCCCTGGCTGATGTCATTATTTATTTTACATTATTTTTAATTATTGAAATTACTTCTTTACCCTTAAAAATTAAAAAAATTACTAGGTCTTCTTCTCCGGCCATCCTTCTTCTCCGACCATCCTTCTTCTCTGGCCATCCTTCTTCTCCGGGCAGTTACTGGCAAGACAAACTACTTCACGAAGCACACCCCTCGCTGAAGCCTCCATCCTCCTCGCCTCGTCCACGATCTCATCCCATAGCCGTACCTCGCTCGCCTCCTCGTCCTCCCGAGCCATTGTCAGCCGGGATTCTGCTGCGCCGATGCCGTCCCCTTCCGTCCTGCTCGCCAATGGCTAAGAACTCCCTCCCGGACTACCATCTCCGCTGAAGAATGCCACGTTCGAACTGTCTAATGAGACGGTGAGCCTCGCGGAGGGGGAGGAGGAGTCAAAGTACTTCGTCTTGGTGTCAATCTGGACCTTGGCGGTTAGTGGAGGTGGCGCGGTGGCTGCCACGTGGCTGTTCATGGAGTAGAGAGAAGTTCGCAAGGAGGAGACGGCCTTCTTCATCGAGTGTGGACTGGAGGTCACCGCGCATGGAGGATACGGCCTTCTTCATCGAGTAGTAAGCCGAGGGTGAGAGTTTCGGCGAGGAGCGACGGCGGAGATGTGTTTTTTTATGGAAGGGTATAATGGTCATTTTTTAAATAAAACAAATGATGACATCAGCCAGGGACTTTAGAGTACAATAAAAGTAAATTAGGAGGACGAAAGTATCTTTTTTGAAACAGAAGGGACGAAAATAATGATTTTAGCAAAGGACAGGGACCTGAGGGCAATTTGCTCATCATAAAATTATAAATTAATGAAATTTTGTGGGTGAACCATCTGGTCTGACCGGACTTTTGGGGGAACTGAGCAGTTCACCTGGATTTCGTCCAGCTTGCATGGAAAGCATTTTTTAAGGAAAAAATGGAACGATATGAAGGACGTTTGGCAGTCTGACTTGGCCAACAGCCGATCATATCGTATTTTTTTAAACAATGGTTAAAAGCTCTCTAAAACACCTCTTCAAGCAAAGTCTATCAAGTTCAAATTTGTACTAATCTAATATTATCTCTCGTGTTTTCAGCGGAAGATCGTACAAGCATATAAGTCATAGGATTATTAGAGCAATTGATTTTGATATCATATAGTAATTAATATCTTATCCAGTATGTTGATATTTTCAACTTATAAACCAACTCATTTGCAACTTCTAATGTGCAAATTCTCCAACACTTGTAGTATACTTCGTCGATGGCCAAACAAACTCCTTCGCTGGCGGAAGAAAGTTGCGCCATGGAAATCATGCAAGCACTTAGCCTAATCCCTAATTGTAGGATTGGATACATTCGTAGAACGACTAATGAGGTGACAAACGAGATCAAGATGTCGATTAGCAAAATCAACAGGAAGATCGACTCTCTCGAAAAATCACCCTCATCCGAGTTATCAAACGTTGGAGATACATCAAAAGATTATATTATGTAATCATGGATTAATCATAAGATAATCCATATCTAATTAGCATCGGTTTTAGATAGGTTTCGTCTTATGTTCATTTAGGCAAAATATGTTGAGGAAATTTAATGAAGTAACAAACATTAAGTAAAAAAAAAATTTATACTCAACATAGTGACATGGATGAAAGCAATGATAGAGAAATTACAAGAGTCAAAAAATCAAAGAGCAGATCTGCCGAGATAAACAACTACTAAAAACCGATTGGATCTTGGCACAGTCTTAGGTGATTAATATATAAAGCTCTGGAATTCTAATAAAAAAGGAACGCTCCGTCCAACAGTAGAGACATCAAATCGTTGTTGGTCCTAGGCTGAAATGAGACAAGGTCATTACTTTATTTCTTGCTAGTGTTATGGAACCCGTCACGAAGGTTTCATTTGTAGCCAAGAATTGACAGGCTGACGATCAAGGTCAAATTTTTTCTTTATTTACTTTAGAGATGCAATGATATTAGAAACGATATATTTCCAGTTGGGCCTAGGTGCGCACTAACTACTTAATTACTTGATTATGGCTAAAAAAAAATTATGTGTTTCCAATTGGCAATTGCAGTCCCTTTTTGACTATCTTCGTGCTTTCCTCTACATGGTTCTGTCAAAAGTATTACTCGACTTACTATTTAATTTGCATAGTGCATAGTCAGGTGTATAAAAAAAAACAAATGTGGCACTATAAATAAGGGAATGGAAGTGCATAACTGCATATCACAGAAGAATCCCAAGTTTGTAATTTGATTCAAGTAGGAGGGAGAAGATGAGGAGCAAGTGTCAGTTAGATTACTGTAGCAGTTTATTATTGGCTTCTTCCCTGATAATTAATATCGCAAGTATCATTCCCTCCAATGAAGCAGCTCCTCCTGGGTCTCTCGTAACCAAACTTCCTGGATTTAGCGGGACTCTCCCTTCCCAGCACCATGGAGGGTACGTTTATGAATTGACGGATGTTCAATTTTTGGAACGAGCTTTTGTTTTTTTTTTTCTAGCCGAAGCAACGTCACGTTTGTTTGTATAAGAAAAACTGGCATGTATCTCGTTGCAGGTATGTGAGCTTCAATGACAAGAATCTCTACTACTACTTCGTATCTTCGGAGAGAAATCCGTCCGAGGATCCTGTGATGTTGTGGCTCAATGGTGGCCCTGGCTGCTCCAGTTTTGATGGATTTGTTTATGAACATGGTACTTTACAAATTTTCCATCCAGTAACTAGATGTACTTATTCCAATTGTTGTTTCTAAATGTTTGAATCCTCGTATCGGAATACAGTTTCATATACTCACTGTTTTTTTTACCGCTTGAATACAATCTTTACAATTACATGGCATGTATGTGTACAAAATGTGATAATTTTGTGTATATTTAGTCTTGATCCTGCAAGATATCTAAGTTGTTAATTGTGGAATATTTTGGCTTTGGTATAGGGCCATTCAATTATGAAAAGGGAACTTCAAATGGAAGCCTGCCGATATTGCACCTCAATCCATATAGCTGGTCCAAGGTCTTATATGTTACTCTAATATTTAATATTATCACTTGCCAATTCTTTTCATAAAAAAAATCTTGATCCCATAAGGAAGTTACAACTAAGCTTATCACATGAACAGAGTATTATTTGTTTCTCTTTCATCTACTTGCTCTCATATATATGATTTGTTTAGGTCTCAAACATGATTTATTTGGA